>JACDOX010000044.1:1400231-1525322 GCA_014549065.1 Cardinalis cardinalis | reverse complement strand
GGGCAGGTAAAGAAGAAAGAGCAGAGCTTTCTGCAGCCTGAGAATCAGAGTCCTTTCAGAGATAGAGGGGCAAGGGAGGGATGCTACTTTTTGCTTTGTTTCACAAAGAGGGAAGCCCAAAGAGGTTTAAACACAGTGGGCTTTGGCCAGTTCCCTCACCAGCATTATAACCTGAGGGGCACATGGCATGSTACACCTGCTACTCACCCAGGAGACACTGAAGGGCTTCTCCCCAGTGCAGAGCTGGGAACTAAAGCAGCCTTCAAATCAGGAAAATGTGTTTTTAAAGGGAAGAACAAASCTCAAAAGGGTGAGGAGGGCCTTTGGTTTGAGCACTGTGTCTTCCTAGGGTGGGGGTAGATAGGGAATGACGACCACAGTGGTGGCCCATGCAGGAGAAGGTAAAAGAGAAACCTTAATAAAGAGCCTGAACTGGGGAGCCAGAGGTATTCAAAGGGACCAAAGCCCCTTGTAGTCTTGCCTGTGTATGCAGCTGAATTCTCAGTGAAGCTTCCTGAAGCATCTGCACTAAGTTGCAACAAGCACAATAAGCTTTAGTAGGTTTTACAGAATGTTGAACAGGTTAGTGAAAAAAGAAGAAAATCTTCTGTTTTCCCCCACCAGTGAATCTAAGCAAATTATAATGATCAATGTCAATTAGGAACAGGTCTTACTCCATTTAGTGTTTAAATAYTGAGTGAAGAGTACCACATAGAATTGTGATGTACTAAGCATGTACAGAAATTACTTGGGAAATGAGATGTGATGTATAGCCTGTATTTCAAAATACATGGGTTCACAAAATGCCACTGGTGACACTGCTTTACACTTGAATGACTTTACTGAAGATTAAGAAAGACTGACCAGTTGAAAAAGTTAAATCCCCCCATTTTTGGTTACTGTCTTTTCTAAGCGTTATTAACATATTGGTTTTACTCATATCTGAATTTAACAAAATTTCAGCTGCCATAACCACATTAGGTCAGTAGCCAGTTTCTCAGGACTGCTGCTATTGGCATGTGCTCTTGAAAGCTTACTAAGAGAGAAAGCTTACTTGAGAGCTTGATGCAATTATTACATTTAATGAACAAAATCTTTCTGGGATTTTRTGCAAACAGTAGATTGTTGAGAACTACATGAAATCTGTGAGAGATGTGAGAAACAGGTCGTATGGCCCAAAATCAGAGCCACTCTTACAGAATTAGTTTGCTTTTCCTCCAGAGATTAACACTTAGAAAATCTGGGCTAGATTTCAAGAAAAGTGAACTCTAACCTGTGCATTTTCCCTTCACTTGTTTTTCTTAACCTGAAAACAGCTTTAAGAGTGTTTGCAATAAAATGCCAGGAAAAATAAAACTAAATTAAATAATCTATTTCCAAGCTTTGAGAACTACTCTCTTCAGTTTGTAATGAAAGCTAAAAATACCTTCTACACTCAACAGGCATKTGAAGGCTTGCTCAAGCTGAGCTTATTCCCTATCAGATGTGCCCAGGTATTTTCTGTTTCAGGTGCATGCCCCTGAGAGCTGCCCTTGCCCTCCCCAGTGAGTCTGTGCTTGTGTAGCACTTGTGAAACCTGCTCCTGGGTTAGCAAATGTCTTTGTTTGCTGTATAGGAYAGGAGAGGTCCAGGCTTCTGCCCTTCTCTCCTTCCATCTCCATYCAGGAAGAAGAACTTGGTCCCAGTGCAAGTGTGATTCATATTTACCACTCAAAGAGGGTTATTTTTTTTCTTAGGTATGGGATAYAAAACTTACAGCACAAAGAATGTCACAGTAATAGCTACATGAGCAGAARGCAGAATGCCTCTGGAAGAGTTCTTCGAGATGATGCATTGTCAAGATTTGGGTGTATTTGGACTCTCGTTGAGCTGAAGGCTAATGCTGTGATACCTTGTAATGAGCTTTGTAATGAGCTRTGTGTGCACATTTTAGTATGGTTTTTGTTGATTTATACTTTGWAAGGTACACAAACCATTCCAAGGCTTGAGGTCATGATAGGCTGGACCAGAAGTCAACCTTGGGCCCAGAAACMTCCAGGCTTGGATGCTCAGGTGGTCAGGGGCTTTACATGTATTCCAGCACACTTTTACTGCAGCTTTGATGCAATTTTTTGTAGTTTTTTGGTAAAAGTAGCAGCACTGTAATTTAAAAGCTGTCAGTTKGCCATACATTTTTAACAGGTGTTCTTGGTTCGCCATCCTTCTGTCTCCTGACTGTTGTTGAGGCAGTGCATACAATTTGTATCTGTGTTTTGAGATGTTGAATGTGCTGAGAAAAGACATGTATCTTAGAAAAYTGCTGCTGCCCAAGGGCTAGGAAATACAGTAAACACACACACGCAGGTTTTCAAATGGCTCATTTTAGTTTTTCCTTGTGAAGAAATTCCTGTGGCTCTAAAGATTTACAGCTTCCTGTTAATTTGTGTTGTCTTCTCTTGTCAATGCCAAGACTGATTTTTGTTTAAAGTGTGATTTTGTTCTTTAATCAGCCTCAAGTGTTTGTTTATTTTTCTAGAGTACACTGTCTTCTAGTGCATAAGAACTTGGAAATGAAATAGTGTAGAAGATCATAATCTAAGCTACAGTGAGATTCATTTTTCTGCTTTTTATTACCCTCACTGAGAGGATTCTGATTTTGGCATCCTGGACATACTGGATGGAATTGTGTCATTGAATTGTGAGCAACTGAAAAAAAGCTGAATTAGATTGGAAGCTAGCATGTCTTCTATTAGAAGAATCTGTTTGCTTTTTTTAAAATCTGTATTAGAATACATAATTCTTTTTAACCTTCCTTTTTWGTATGAGTCATACTGCACTCCATAGAGAATCCTGTTTTCTTCTTGATAATAACCTGCCCCAACAAAAGAAGTCTCTTTAGAGCATTAGGAGAACAGGGTTCCGTGCGCAGCAGCAGTGTAGATACTGAGGATACTGCTCCTAGGTACTGGTCCACAGCCACTTTTTGGTGGCAAAGATTAGTTTCTGCCTCGTTTCCTCCTACTGTAGGTGCTCATTCTTACTACTGAGCTGCTCCAGTRGTGGAGGCAGCTCTGCTGGTGGCATGGGTCTGAGGGTTGGGTGATGGGCAGGAGGTGGGATGGGGGAGAATGTTCCTCAGTTCCATTTTCTCACTTCAAACCTGGGAAGCACCTGAAATGATGTCCGTATACGCTCACATACGTATCTGAAAGTCTTTCACTGCACTTCTAGTTTAAAAGGTAGCAATTCTTCKAAACTGGAAAATGCAACATTTTGCAAGTGAGGTGAGGTTCTGTCTGAAATTTGCCACCACCAGAGAGGGGCACCTCAAGATGTCTAATTTTCCATGTTTTGAGTTAGTGACTTGTGTTGTAGCAGATACATCACCTCAAACACTTGTTTCAGGCACTTTTCCTTCTGCCTTGCTATGTTACCTGATCTTATGGATACAAATCAGGCATGAGACATTTCATCTGGAAAGGTCTGTGACAAAGGCCTGTAGGGACAGTATTTGCAAGTGGTGTAGTTAACACAGCTGGCACTGTRCCAGCTTTCCTTAACTGGGTTTTGGGTGGGAGAGTGTAGGTACACACAGTTTGTGGTAACTGGCAGTGGGGCTGTGGCCAGCCTCATCCCCAATGGGTACAGCTGTGAGCAGCATTGACAGCAATGAGCCATGGAGTGCCCAGGGGCACTGACCCACCACCAAAGGGAACAGAGGGCACACAGGTGCAATGCATCAACATGAGGGTATAAAAGGCTGGGCTGAAGGACAAGAAGGGCAGATGCTTGCAGCCTTCTGAAGTGACACAGTGTTACACTGTATGAGGAGATGCCTTAAGCCTTCAAATGAGGTATGGTGTTATTCTCTATGGGTGAATGCTTAAAGCCTTCTGAAACTGCATGGCAATACTCTGTGTATCATGGCCATCTCAACTGCTACATAGGCTGTGACAGGAGAGACAGCATGTGACTTAGAGCAATTAGGATACAGTTCTAGCATTTTTACCAACTGCATCCACTCCCACATTTTGATTAAAGAAAGGAATTTATGTTAGAATTTAAACCTCTAACTGACCTCTTGGTTATGTACAAGCAAAAAACTTACTTGGAATCTTCTTTTTTAAAAAATTATTTTATTGGGAAGTGTGGTGCTTCTAGCTAGGAGTGCTTCATATGAGGTGACAGTTGTTAAATGTGGTGGCTCTGAGACCCCTCTGTTCCAAAAAGAAGCAAATTTTTATGTTGTAATAAGTGCAAGAAGTCTTAAACATTGTGGGCTGTCTTGTTTGAGAAGGGTACTCATTTAATGAAGGAATAATTTCATGGATAGCTGCATCAACAGGCAGATGTTACACAACTTGAAAAGATAATCTGAACATGCTTAGCACATCACAGTTAATGTTGCAGGACTTGAGACTGCTATTGTCTCCCTAGAGGTAGTATTAATTAAGAAGCTAAACCCAAGAACAAGGTCAGACATTATTTCCACTTGGAGACCTTCTGAGAATAAATTGATGATTTGCTAGAATATGTCTTTTATTCATGTATCTTGGTAAGCATAATAAGTTAAAAGTGGCTTGTGAACAGTAAAGCATCTGCATCTTTTTTGCTTTTTTGGTGAGCAATTGGTTGTCTTWGGACAACATACTGAGCACCCGGACTGCAGTAAAATTATATGTAAAAGGGTAGCTAGTTGTATTCTGTATATTATTAGCAAGGTCAATTAGTGCTGTTATTTCTCATATTACAAGTACTGTTTTGCCACTTTTCTGTTACTTCTTCCCCACGCTTTCACTTCCCTGGACTTCACTGGTATTCATTCTGTGTTATTTGCTTAAGAGGAGAAAATTCTTGCAGCATGTCTTTCACCTACCTTTGTCTTAAAGCCCAGTTTTGACCTTTGGAACATAAATAAAATGGTTGTGCGCCCAAAAATTGGGTAATTTCCGCTACCTTCTGAAGGATTCAATAGATAAATAAATTCAAAGGCAATAGTAGAGTGCAGTTCTGCCAAATGTTGAGCATATTTTGTGAGGAATTCTGTCTCTTCAGATTTCATCTAGAACAATTAAATTGGTTAAGTCTTTGCTGAACAGCACATGCCAGAAGAATATATTTGTAATATATGTAGAAAATGTATGGATATTTAACTACTTGCGTATAAACAGAAAACCTGGCTTCTTTCTACTTCATTTCTAATTTTAAAAATAAGAAAAAAGAAATCTTCACTTTTTGTTTTTCTATCAGAAATYAAGAATGAATAGCACTTTATTCAGATATTTTTGGATCACTTGGTCTTTACAGAATTAAGATGYAAAAAAATTAGTAACAACAGGAAGACTTGGCCACAGAAACAGACTTTGCAGRCTTCTTGGTTCTGACTTGTGATGGCTTGTAATTTTTGGAGTTCCATAATGTTTTGTTTTCCTATAGAAACATCTGTCCCCATATTTCATAAGTATGGCAGCTTTTGCACTGGGAACCATTTATTTTGATGCAAACACCATAACCTAAGCATTTAAAATGATGAATTTTGTTAAAACAGCATTTAGGACACAGTTGTTCACGGCAGGAGGTCCTTTTTAATATGTGAATTATAAACTGGGAGGTCTCTTTTCTGCTCGAGTTTTTTTCCCCAACATATTTAATCCACAGGATTARAAGGTGAAAATGAATTTTTTGTGCATAGCTGAAACTTGAGAGCACTGTCAAGGAGTGAAATTTTCCAGAGTTTTGTTAGTACTAYGCATTTAATAATATGCTTTTTGTAAAGCATTTTTACAGTATTCTCTTTAGTGTTTCCTCAGAAGAGATTTCAGATTTGGATGTGGTTTTTTTCTTATGATTTATGCCAAAGCACAAGAGCACTACTTCAAGTTTTGGACAGGGAAGTCTTGTAATGCAGCTAAGGTGAAAGCCAGCTCCATTTGTGCTCATCCAATGGAGAAACACTGACAGATGGGACAAGGTGGCTTTTGTAAAGCTCMGTTTGTGTGAGCTGCAGTGACAGTGAGTGAGCAAACCCCAGCTGGACACAGAGCACACTGAGACAACCAGTGAATGAGTTTCTAGGTTGGAGCCTTTTTTTATGAGATGATACAGGAAAAGGATAGCTGCCTTTTAAGTATGTAATCCTTGGGCTATCCWGGAGCTAATTGAGATGTTATTTGAAAGAGTGTAACCATGAAACAGAAGTTTTGCTTGAGATCCTCTGTGCCAGTTTTATTTATGCTCTGAATTTATGCACACAGTGCTTTTTTCCCACTGGTTTTCCTTGGGTTGATTCTCTTCTAGCATCACATTTGTCCTGCTGCCAGTCCTGTCCAATGTACTATTATTATATGATACTTTATGTAGACTGTTGACCAAGTTCATATAGGAAAATTTGACTATGTTTACAAAGAAACATATTGTCTTGGTTTTATGTGAACCCTTAAGACTGCAGGGTAGTCTATGGAAAAGAAAAAAAAGGCAGATTATTACTGAATTCAGGAATTGAAAATAAATATTCCATCTGCTAAAACATCTAGTATATGTATAAAGATATTTTCACAAAAGCAGTAATTCTCTTCAGTGATCAGGTCACATGCTGATCTACAAGCTCCTCATCTGTAGTGGACTGTCACATACAGAAGTAAAAGTGGTCCATGAAGAAATGCCTATTTATTTCTTGCTCAGTAAAGCTCATGCTATTATGACATGAAGAATTGAAGCGATGTAGGCACAGACCACCCAAGTTATTWAAAATCAAAACCCTTTTTTAAGATACCTGTACAGGCAACATTTTCCTCCAGCAGTGGGATACCAGGTGATTCCAGTTCATCTGAGTTCATTGGGTTTTCATAAATAATTTTCCCATTCTTCACGTATTTATTCCTTATAGACTCTCCTTATTACTACCTGTATCAGARCTAGCAGTAACTTATGTCGGCATCCCACCACCTGGAAGGGACTTGGCATTTTACTTTGTGCAGGGCAAAGGTCCCACATTTAAGTGTGGCTTCATTGACATTGCAGCCTTTCTGTATTTTTTGRCAGTAAGTATTTGTTTCAGTGGTTAGTGATGAGGATGTTACTCTTGTCCTACAAGATTAAATTTTGCTGGGATTYTGAGAGTATTTCCAGCACTTGATGCAGGCAGTGATGTTGAACAAACAGAAGCACAGCAAGATTTGTTTTACTGAGACACTTGCCTGGCAACCTGTTTGTCCTGTATGTGACCCAACAGGCATTGTACAAACTTTGACAAGCCCTGGGTGCTTTTGATAGAAGGGAAAGCAGTGAAGCGCCCCAGCAATTCTGCTGTGACCTTCCTACTTAATCTGGTTGAACAATTTGTTCCTACAGCTGAATTTCTTGAGCCGCGCAATATCTTACTTCTGATATTTTTCTGTCCAGTACTGGYCTTTCTGCCGGTTTACAGTGCCACCTGTCTTCCTGTCTGGTTTTGAGGTCTGGTTCCCTGCTGTGTTTTTTTCCTTATCAATACTGCTCCTTTCCAAGCTGTATTTCCAGTCTGTGGCTATGTAAAGGAATTGAATAAACTCTCATTTCAGTGCTTACCCATTTGCAAAGATAATCCACTTTGCCTGAGACTTGCATGCTTTTGCTGAGCATATGATTAAATTTGACTTGGATATCTTCCCTCAGATCAATTGCTCATTTTAGCTGTTGTTTTTTCCCCAAGTGTCTTGGGGATTTTTGTTGTTGCTGACTTTTTTTTTTCTTCCTCTTCCCTGGCTTCATATCACTCATGTACTACCGAAGCAAACAYTCAAGTGGGATAATGTTATCAGTTTCATGTTGTACTGTACTGGGCACACTCTACTTCATTCTCCTCCTATCAGCACCAGCAAGTCAAGCATTTGGGAAGTATTTGAGACATTGCTGTATGTGAAAGAGAAGAACTGTGTGTCTTTTTCTCATTTATTAATATAAGTAAAACCTTTTCACTGTTGAGGAAACATTAATATGTTAGCTTTCTTTTGCAGAGATTAAAAATACAGCTGTTGCCTAAAGTTCTTACCTTTGAACTTCAAGACCAGTGGGTTATTTGGTTTGTTTTTGTTTTTTTTCATTTGTACAAACAAAGCAAGTAAGACTGAAGAGTTTGTTGAAAAACTTGTCTGATCCTTCTGCAAGTCATAGACTATCATACCTCTTGCACTTAACGTGTATTAAGACAATAAATGATATGTGATTATTGCAAATTTGTCCTTTGCCATTATGTATATGTATTCTGGCAAGATTTTTTGGTACTTTAGCTCTTGATATCATGAKTTGAAGAATTCAACATTCCTGGCCTTGGTTTCTGGAACATCTGTCCATAGCTGAGGGGGTTTTTTAATGCCTTCATCAGCTGGGATAAGACTGGATTTTCTTCCAGTGGAAGCACATGGGAAACTGAAATAAAGTCTGCTCCTAGAACTTCTCTAAGTTCAAATAGTTGAACTTTTAATTGCTTACTCTAAGTTCTTGTTGTTTTCTCTCTGACTTTAAGTTGTGATTTAAAGGTGGAACAGAAATTTCTAAGCTGATTTTGGCGTCAGTAATGCTGTGCAGCAGCTCACTTGGTACAGTTGCTACTGGTAGAGCCTGGATCTATGTTGGTAATGAATCTCAAATCAGCCAGTCTTTTGAACAGGTGCTTATTAGTTCTTTTTAGCTTATTAGTGCTTTTTTTCTGATCAGAATTTTGGGTAGCAAAGAGTGAAATGGTAGAGAAATATTGATGTTCTCAATGTGTAAACCCTTATTTAATCTGATAGATTAGCTACGCTCATCAGAAGATGAAACCAACTTTGTTTCCCTTGATCTATTTTACATAACTCCATGATGTCTGGCATTAATCTAGTAACTGTTCMTTGTTTCTGTATCAGTTGAATCCCCTGAAAATATTTCCTTTCCTTGCTTGAATCAATGTTATACCATGTGCTGTCAGCACCTGGTTATTCCCAGTGAGACATAAACAAGTGGAACTTCATTTTCCCGTGGTAGCAACGTGTTCTCTTGATTTTCTGAGACAGTGTACAATTAAAGACTATCACTCTGTGTGATGGGAATGGTGACTTCCATCTTTACGTAACCTGTGAGTTAGAAACTTAATGCCTTAATGTTGTTGTTAGATCATACCCATCTTGTAATGTAGATAACCACTGTGCCCCATACCCTTGAAAAAAACTGTAGCATTACTAACCATGGTATTTTTCRTATCTTTAGCTTCACTCTTTTTAAACTTAGTGCAACTCATCTAAGCTTCACAGAGAAATCAAGGGAATCAAGAGTGTTTGGTGTCCCTGCCCCGGATGTCCTATGCCCAAGGAAACACTTGTCCCTGTTTCCTGCACAGGAATGAAATCAGGCCCCTGCATTCCAGCCTGTGTGTTCTCCTGGTCATCTGCATCTGGATCAGTAGGGGGAATGAAGAAGTTGTACCTGTTACATGAAGCACCTTTCCTMCCTTCTACAGCCAATTAAACTTCTCTCCATTTTACACATTTATTTGCCCCCAAATAATCTAATTTTCCACTCCTGTAGCAATCCTATGGAAGTGGATGAAGTTAATTCCCTCATTTTATTCTGTTCACTTTTAAAATCCTCTTTCATTTGACCTTCTGAGCAGTCCTAGCAGCTGACCCAAGCTGTCTGCCAGTACCCCATGTTGCCACAGGACCTTTTCTCTGTAAGGCTTCAGCTGTGTCTCTCTTTTGCCAGGTGCCAGAAGATCAAATTCCTGATTTGCAAGCAGCCAGTAACGCAGAGTAATTTAGAAGAGGTAGCAGTGGCTGTCAAGGAGTATCTTGGGAAACAGAAATCTTTACCAGGCCGTGTGGGAACAAAGTTCATGTGGGTACAGGTTTTGCAATTACATAAAATGGCAATAGTCYATTTCAAGAAAAATAAGGGGCTTGCACATTGGAACACTTCAGTGTGTTTTCCTTTTGACAGTGTGACAGTTTGTCAGTCCCCTTTCCGTCAGTGCTAAATTTCCCGGCATAGAAATTTTGCTTTCTGATGTAGCTTAAGGAAACCTTTGAAGTGAGGTACATTAGCATATAAACTCTGGAACTCTTTGATTGTTCTTGGTTTGGGATAATAAATGTTTGTTCAGGTGTCTCAAAAGTAAGTGTTTTCTGCCTTGTCTCAATACATTAACTATTGTGCCATATTTTCATTGAAACACCTGTAGTATTTTTCAAACCTGGGCTTATTTCTAATTTCTGTTCCTCCAAATTATAAATTTTGAATGTTCTTTTGATCTTGCCTGCTTTAAGTCTGAATGAAAGTGTTTCTTGCATGTATATGAATGTCTCCCTCCCTTGGGGGATTCCTCCCTTCCTGGCAGAGAACATGGAACTGGATAACTCATCTGTCATTTAACAGTGTTAAAGATTCCACGGGCTTTATCTCTTACCAGTTCTGATAAAATGCTTGTTCCAGTTTCATGTCAAGYATCCATGTTTGGTAGCTGCTGTCTAACAAGTGACATTTTTGTAGGGCTGACCATATGGGTAGTGAATCTGAAGTACTAAATATTGTGAATTTACTTGGTGTTGATGAACTGTGCACTTGTTCCGCATATATGAAATAGATTTGAAATGGAGAATTTTTATTATTATTAATTGCACAGATGTAAACTCTGTGTAGTGATTGTGCATTAAGTGAAGGTGCAAGAGCTGTTCTCCACGACAAATTGGTATTTTATGCTGGTAARGGGAAAAAAAAAGGTTTTGGAAACTGAGAACACATAGTAGCTGGAACATATGATAACCTTGAATTTTGTAAGCAGAAAGGGTGTGAACGGAATGATACTGCATACCAGCAGAAATTTTAAATGTATATTTTTTTTAGAGAATTTGCTAGGGAGAGATGGTATTTCCTACACGTTCTATGTGTGCTTTTACGTAAGATTTACTTTYGGGCTTTACTAAGATTAAATAGCACTGTGAAAAATTAAGTGTAAAAATGGTCCACAATAGGAAGTCTGTAGGATGTGTGCACAGGCCAGAGAGACTCGTAATTTGCTTTTTTTGTTTTTTTCTGCATTTAAGCACTCATTTGCAATATTGCATTAATGTGGGAGTTTGAATTATAAAAGGAGTTGATAACAGCTTGTTTTGGCTGTAAACCTGCACTCTCATTTTTTTGGCAGTAGGTAAAAGGGCTGATTAGCAGAATGCATTTACTGTAGTTTCCAAATATAAACCAGATACTCAGTCACGAAAAAGTCAAGTCACTGTTTTCCGAAGGCTTCTTTTCTTTTTGTAATGGGAAATTGTACTTTGGATAAAGAATGTGTCAGTCCTTATCCACAAAACAAGCCCCAAGAAAAGGTGATTGTATTAGTTTTTTCCCCTCCACACCCTCCTTCACTCCCTCCCTTGATTCTGATTATTTCTGACTTTAAACAGATGAGATCCCATCAGGACCACATTAGTGCTTTTAACTCTTCAAAGCAGGAGTGAAGTTACAATTACTGTAYGTGAATATCAAAAATACTTCAGTTCAAGCGGTGTTTTCGATGGTCCAGATTTCACAGAGTTTTTACAAAAGAAGATATAATGTACAGGTGTGGGTGGTCCATACTCTAATTGTTGATGCTTGCAATTTTTAAGATCACTCTTTTGAATAGTTAAATTGTTGTTCTTATTTTGATGTGAAGATCRGGGTTTTCCAGATGCAGTGTTCAAGACTTATTTCTGGTGGTGTTCTCTTAACCCACTTARAGCCACTGCTGTGTTTTCCTCTGGTAGTTGTGGCGGCTTTGAGTAGTTTGGAGAAGCCAGGAAGAACTTCAGTAAACAGGCAAAAAATATATTCTGGTGATAGTCACGTTCTGCCAGTGAAGCTGTGCTGTTAAGTTTTGTAAGGGAATTTTGGATGATGCGGTAGGTAAAACGTCATAAGCAGAGGCCTACATACCCATGGAATCTCCTTGAAGCAGAAGTTCCTTGATGTTCCTTGAGGTCCTGCGGCCACTTTTCCGAACTGGTATCCTGATTATCCAGTGTAGCTGACCAGCACACCCCTGTATGGCAGAGCAGCTGCATCCCACATCACTGAGCACAGGAATCAAGTTAGAGCCCTGAGATTGCATGAGGACTGTTTATTCCAGACGAAAAATACAATWAAAAAAAACCAACCGCCTCAGCGCACAGGATTAAATRCAGTTACAGACCAGGGGSTGGATACAGAAAATCAACCAATAGGGAAATGTCAAGGGTGGAGCAAGGGCATKGCATCAACCCTGTGTGGCCAATCAGGATAGGGGGAGGAGAGGGGAAAGGTCACATGGGCCAATGGGGCRTCCTGGATTAGGGGARTTCCAAGTGGGTGTGTCAATCAGGGATTGGCCTGGGGGGGAGTGGCAGGGAACATTCGGGAAAGTGGGGCAGGGTTGCTTCGTTAGGCAGGGAAGGGACTAGAACAAAGGTGGGGGAGTAGATTGATGGACAGCTTTAAGGGACGGTACAACTTAGGAGAAAAAACAACTTGGGGAAAACATGGGGGATAACAGAATGAACCATTTAACAATAACCTAATGAAATAAACGCAAACTGCTACAGTCACAGGATGCGTCCCTGTAAGATTCGTGTTCACACACAGCACAGGCGGCTTGCTCAGCAGTCCTCTCTTACTGCAGGGCTTTTAGCTGGCTGACCATCTCACCTTGCCTCTCATGGGTTAACACAGCAGAGCAGCAGGGAAAGAAGTGTTCTGTCATCATCATATCAATGCTTGCTTGATGATGATGATGCCCACTTTTTTACAGAAAACAACATCCCAAAGGTTTTGTGAGGCTATAGGAGCCTGTGTACTGGTGTCTTATGGGAGCAGAAATCTTCATGCTGGTTACACATCTCCTTGAAACCTTTCCCAATACAAGTCTGCTGTTTCCATTAAAGGATTTTATGGGGCTCCCTGTACATCATATCTTGCACAGCTTACCATATTGGCTCCTAAAAGTGGCTTTGAATACAACGCCAAGGCCCCCCAGTAGCAGCTTTACAGGCTGCTGGGCAGCTGGGAAGCTGCAGTTGGCTGTCCCTGTGCTAGCYGAGCTCCCTCGCTGGCTTTTCCAGCTAAAATGATGAAGCATCTGTTCTGTCTAGTTTAATTAGATATGACTTCCTTCCTGGATGCAGCAGGGAGCTCTGCAAAGTGCTACCAGCTCTTGTTCCTGAAGCGCCTTCTTCGAAGGAAAAATGGGTTCTAATCTAAYGCCAAGGTCTAATCCCCCTCTGTACCTACTCAGTGCCTGTGTAAAGGACTTCCATGTGGGCCCTAAAAATGAAAACAAAAGCTTCATCATCAAGATACTTTCTGTTTCCTTTCAGGAATCTTGGCATAATTTTTTTTTCTTGCTTTCAGTTTTGCAAATTTGCTAAAAAGGCCGGAATTTCACACTCATTGTCTGTGCATCAGCTTGTATGTGACCACTGCTGAAGAGATCTCCTAAACTCATTAGTGCTTCTGGATCATTAGATCTGGGATAACATGCTGAGCACCTTTTTGCCATCATATTAAAGACCCGGGTAGATGCTGCAGCCTTTATTAGGTGATGGCAGCACAGAGGCAGGGTGYTTGAAGGCAGCAGCCTTAATTCCACTGTGCCTGCTTGCAGAGACAATTTACATCCCAAGTTTTGTCCCAGGTGATTGCAGGATGCTGCTGAAGTGCWAAGTGACCTCTGGTCTCCTCAGGATGAATCCAGCTCATTTTAATGTGGACGTAAGGGCAAGGGTGTCCCGCTCAAATGYTGCCACTTAGAAGAAACCTTTTAAGGGGCACATATTGACACCTGATGCATCTTGGCCTCATTTTCTGTGWAAGTTATTTCAGTGCAAGAGGAAAACAAGAGTGTAAAATCTCAGCATGGTATTGCACAGTAATTTTAAAAGTCATAGAAGGTTGTACAACAACAGGCACTTTAGCAGTGATGGGAACTGAATAATATGTATTTTTGTTCAGGAGGCTAAATGTTAAAATTGGGAAATAAAACTGAAGGATATATAAATGCAAATTATTTTTTTTCCTCAAGAAACACAGAGTCAAAATTAATCTCTTTAGTAAGCCAGACTTAAAGATTAGAGCACTGAAGAAACAAACACTAGATAAGCTTTTAATGTAACATCATCCTCTGGCTTTTTTTAAAGGGAAAAAAGACATCTTACAGATTGTATGCAAGTAAGAAACATCCGAGAGAAACTTCCTAAAGGAAGAGTTTGGTGCTCTGGTTAACTTAGGTCTCAAGATGAAAAGTCTCAGGGAGATGGGAGAAGTTGAGCAGAAACAATTGTAGATCTAAACAGGCTTCATCACTAAAGAATATTTGAAAATTAATAGTAGCATTTTGAAGCCTCTGCCAAGGTAAATTCTTTTCGGTGTAATTAGAAGGAAGGAARTGTTCACAGTTGTTTGATGCTCACAGTGTTGTATTTCTATTTCGTAAGGATTTTCTACTTCACATTGTTGTGGTTAATACTTGGAGGGAGGAAAACACAGAAAATAAAAGTCAGCATTGAATGGGAAGGGTTGAAATTAAGAATAGGGCTGCAATGCACGTGGATACTTTCAAATGGAAAAAAGTAGTAAAAGCSAGGCAGGACTCAATGGTTTGATTTAGACATAATGCTGTGTTTTGAGGAGTTTGCCTGTCCCAAACTGGTCCATAACGGTCTCTGCTTGTTGCCTAGACCAGAAGAGCATGTCATAGGGCACTTCCAGATGTGACTTCCTAGGCTCAAAACACTTCAGTGAGTCATAAAGCAGGGTGTCAGTAGCCACATTTTTCAAGATTGTTATACTTAGGCAAGAGCCCAGAGARTAGGATGTAAAAGGCTGCTCCATGGTTGAATTGCAAAACCATTGGCTCCAGATTCTCATGAAGTCTGTGTATGAATATGGCTGGAGCCTGWGATCTTGCAGCTTTGTCACGTCTCCATGTTTTCCAACTTATTATTTACACAAAGACTACAGGGAACACCAGCCAACACGTGGCTTGTGTTATTTTTGAGTTATCATTGTTAGGATTTTGCATGTTGACTAATGTGTTATTGGTGTGGTRTATCACAGAAATAAAATGTGGTCTTATTTTGACAGGAAAACACATGTTACAATTTCCTTGTGATACACTGCACTGCCATGTTAGTTTGGTATTTTCCATTAATGTGAAAGAGCAGAGCGGAATAAGGGAGCAGAAGAAATGTTCGTCTGCCGTGCATTTTCCCTCTCTTTGAAAGGCTCTCAGGTCCTCTCCCAGTTAGTCACCTCCTTCCCTGTACTGCGTGCTGTGCTGCCCACTCAGAGTTTAGCTGGCAGTTCACATGCAGCTTGCTCCCCTGAGAAATCCCTGCTAGCAGAGCAGCTCCACCAGTCTTCCCAGGCTGCCCTGGGAGTCTCTTGGTCATCTGGCTTGAGAAACTGGAATGTGTTCTTCTGGAAGGAGCCAGGATATAACAATCCAGGCATTTTCAAGTAAGTGTGATCCTGCTTATTTTCAGATTCAGAAGTTTATTTTGAAACAATTTGTATAGATTATTTCAGATTGTTATGGGGTTTTTTTGTCATGATTTTTGATGTGTAAACAGTCAAATTTTATGTTCACTGCCAGGCTTGCTGAGGTTTAATGATGCAGGTAATTTACAGGCTTTACTAGAGATGGAGATTTATGGAAGGAAAAATGTATGCAATTAGATACATTACTGTATTTCTATTTAACTTTTAGAGTAATTAACTTCAGAAGTTATTTGAACAGTTGGTAAAAGTTTTATGATGATATGGCTGTATTATGATTTTCCAGTAAGTTTCACTTCACTTTCATTGCATTGTTTTTCCTTGGCTGTTCACTTATTGGTCTGATTTTATTCAGTAGGAGCAGCAATGATTACAGACATTCATTTCCTATGAAGAGCTTATGTTGCTCTGTTAAAAACAAAACTTAAGTCCTCAAAAATAGTCTTGTAAAAATTCCTCTTTGACTAGGAAGTTTGAACAGCTGATCTTGATAGGTCATAGAGGGCAAATGTATTACTTAGGGGACGGGGTGCCAACATTTTATTTCTACGTCAGAGCAGTGTCTCATGCAGAATAATCCTCAAGATGTGACCGAGACCGCTCATGTTGTAGCATTAGGCGAGAAGCACACACCATTGCCTCTCTGATGCTGAGGTTTTAGATGGTATTTGGAGTTGTATTTCAGGGGACAGGTGGAAGTAATGATGACAATTAGAATGCCTTTGATGCTGCATTTAGCAAGTGCTCTTTTACTAAAGTGGGCAGATCAAACACCAGGAAGCAGTTTCCTCACTTGTAATACGAAGCTTGGCTTTGCAGCCAGTGCTCTGTCTGAAAATCTGCCTCTCTTTTGCAGGGAGCAACTAAGCTCTTGCTTTCCCTGCTGCTCTGTTTCCCCTGGTTTCTCTATTGGGTTTGCTCCTCTGTGCAAGTTTAATGCAGGAAATGCACATGGAATGAAGCCAGTTCTTTATCACCTGGGATACGTGGATACAGCCACAAGAGCCTGAAAGCCTCCTGTCCTTCCTAGGAAGCCTCACTGTGGCTGTGCTCAGAGCAAGCAAAGTGACTTCCCAAATTAGAGAATTCTGGCTGTGATTGGGGGCTGTTGCATTTTTGTCCCCATGATTTGATCCAACATCCTGATAGTTCCCACTATTAATGTAATCAGATGGTATTGAGTGGCACAGAACTGCAGAATTTTGCTGAGCACATCAGTCAGAGACAGCTGAAGTATAACTTAAGTTCATGCTGGTCTTTGAGTGGTGGCATTCATTGTCTCAGCTGACTTTTAATAAAGACCATTCTAATCCATCTTCCCTTTAATTTGGTGGCTATTAAACACATCAGTTTCACAAAAACTGTGTTTTCTTATATCTGACCTTCTCTAAGACACTGAAAAGTAAGGACATGCTGCTGATCCATCTGGTTGGCTGTTGTCTAGTCAAGAACTACACAGAGTAAATCTATGCTATAGACCTGAGTCCCTCAGTTGTGTGTTCTTTAAAACAGGGACCCGCATGGGAGGTATCCCTTGCTTCTACCAACTCGTCATTTGCTGTCTTTTGCCACATTCTGTGCTGTAAATCTAACTTAAAAAAAAGAGACATGAGAGAGAATACTGATTCTGTAAACTGAACAGAAAGATTGGTTCCACATGCAATACTTTATTTCTTTTGTGTTTGTTGTGACTGAGAAAGCAGTGACAGGGGACACAGGAAATGTACCTGAGTTGTGTACATGCAGATGAGCTGATGTTTGCAGTTACTTGGAGTTGTGAACATAAGATGGAATGTGCCATTCAAGCATGAGTCCAGAGGTTCTGTCTTTTTTTCATGCTTTTTGTATTGCAACTATGCTTAGCATATCATGTTTTGGTTGAGGTGCAGCTTTGGAGTTCTTTAATGTGACTTGTTACGTATTCAGAACAAGGGTTGGGTTTTGCATTTTTATTTTTTCTGACATAGAAAGGCATCTGCCAATTAGTCAGGAACTTTCAGGGATCCCCTGCTGTTATTTCTCAGCCATGAACACCTCGTTAAAGTTTATTCAAAGTCAGAGCTCCATGTTGAGTTGCTGGAACACTGAATTGTTCTTTCCACTGGGACTTGCTTGATTTGAGTGAAGAGAGCACAGCTCCCTGCCAGTGTGCCCAGCATACCAGTGACTTGTGGTTACAAGCATGAGGGAGTAGTGCAGGGGCTACCAGCAAGCAGCAGCTTGGCACATCACACTCTTCATGCACTTTCTGGTGGCTTTTTAAAATCCTTCTGTCATCTGGGAGGATGTGCACAGGCATTTCACAAATAGTAACATGTATGAGCCCACCAAAGTGATTATTAGGCAGTGCATATTCATGTGACTGCTATAAAGCTTTTAATGCAGGGAGGTTGGACTAAATGACCTTTTAAAGATCCCTTCTTACTCAAAATGTTCTATGATTCTATAGTGTTAGGTGCACATATTTGTAATATTTGAATAGCAGAAAATATATTCTCTGCATTTTAATACCTTATTAGCGCTTAAAATTCTCGGGTATTTTATATACTAYGGGTTTTTTATTTTCCATAGACATGTGGGTAAACATACTGGAAAGAGCAAATACAGAGAAATTCTTCTTTAATTTATGTAGATAAATCACTGTTTTCAAACTAGTGGGTGGAAGGGAAACGTCCAAAAATATTTTCTGCCAGTAAATTATATTGCAGTTAGCACAACCACATTTGTGTGTGATCCGTTTATTTGTGTGTGTGGCAAACTCCAAGGTGAGATGACCCAGATCTGATGGCAGCCTTGTATCAGTGTAAAGCAGATGGGCAGCGGCTGCTCCCCAGGCAGCCACAGTGCTCTTGTYGGTGGAAGTCAGCCTGAGATCAAAATCTGAAACATTTACATATTCTAGATAAGAAGGTGAAACTTAATATTTTGTGTTGCTAGTTTTGAAGGAACGGTCTCAGCTGGGTTTCTGTTTGTTCTGTTTTTTACTGTCTCTTTTTCTTGTGCTGTGAAGTGCAAGGAAAAACTAAGCCAAGACATTATTGTACAATAAAAGGCTATCTGGTACCTAAGAATGGGAAAGGAAACTTACTCTGCATGGYCCATCTATTGCTAGTGGGACATACAGCTGGATCTCTGCAATAAATTACTTCAGGGTACCTGAGGTACTTTCTGAGCAAGAAAAATTTCTGAACTGAGCTTGCAAYAGTGGTTTTTATTGTGCAGAGTTCTCCTCTGTGTTTGCGATAGACAATAAGTAAACTAATGTGATGAAATGTTGTCCTTTTTTGGCCTTTTCAGGATCCTGGTTTATTGCAGTGGAGCACTTGCATGAACTTGAGCCACGTAGGCATTTTTCAGGTGTTGCTGAATAAAAATAGCTTCAAATTGCCAGGAAGTGGCTGCTGGGTTATGAGCATGAATTTCATAAATCTTTTATCTAAATTAAAGCAAAATCAAGAGAAAAGCTGACAAGGTCTTTGTTAAAAGAAACAAAACCACACAAAAAGTGTGTTAGGCTGTTTAAAAACAAAAGTCTTTGCTTGGCTCTGGTGGGTATCCTCAACCTGAAGTTCATAAGTACTAGATTTTCTTTCCAAACAGAAGGTACCTTCTGAATGTGGTCAAGGAATCAGACAAATCAATTAGCCAGAATAAATAATAATGTGTTGCTTGGAGGCATAAGGCAAGGCTTCAGTCCAACAGTACTTTAAAGTTATGTAGACTTTAAAAGGAAGATAAGCTAATACAAAAGTTCTGCAGCAGATTGAGTTAGACACCAGATTACAATTCTTTTACGGTTGCAAGCAAATAACTGAAACTCTAGGCTTCTGTTTGCCATACATGAGCACAATGAGATAGTGTTTCTTACTTTCAGGAGAGAAGTGAACATTGTTTCTYGAAAATGTCTTGTGTGGCATTTATTCCTATTGTATGGGGTTTTTTGGGTGGTGGGTGGGGGGTTAAGATAGGTCATTTATAAGCATCTTTTTGGAATTGTCCTCATGGCACGAAAGAAAGAAACAAAGGTCTTTGCTTGAGTCTCAAATTGGAATTCTTGCATTGCACATTTGAGCAACTTTAAACTGTCATTTAGTTTAATGGGAAGTTTACATGGAAAGTTTTAGTTATTTTATAGAGAAACTGAAGATTTTTTTTTTTTATCATATAGGTTATTTCTACATTTAACTGCTCTGGCACTCCATTACTGTGGATCTTTTTMATGTTGTGTTATGTGAATTTTTCAAATTTCTATAAGCTATATATTTTTTATTGCAAATGGTTAGGATTTGGTTTTGTATTGATGGACTGTATGAAATCTTCCAAATGTGGGAATATATGTTAGTAAAATATTACTGAACAAATGATTGTAATCTCCCTGTCTTCTTTCTAAATATATCCTCCRCTTTTACCAGAGGTAACAAAAACATTATGCTAAAGGAATTTGAGCTAGTTGAGACCACCTCCCATTTCTAGGTTTGTGTTTATTTTGGTCATATTGAATTTGAAGCAGAGACTGTCAGGAAGGAATGCAGTCCAAGAGCCTGGGTCCAGATGTTATGCTTTCCTTCCATACCAACCTAGGCCTTTGAGGCAGAGATCCCCCTCTCCGAAAACAAGACTTGGACAAAGTGCAAACGCCTCATTTCCTGAAATCTCATTGTTTAGGCCAACAAACAGGCAGGTCAACATGCAGGTTGCAGAACTGAAACTGAACACCACCTCAGTTTCCCTGGATCAATGAAGTGTAATTTGAGGCTTGTGGTTGCCTGTCTAGCTTGGAGGACCAGCACAGAGAACAAAGGCTCAACACTGTGGCCTTCAGATATTTGAGCAGTGAAATAATGTTGCTGCTGTTCTCTTCTGCTGGCTTTTGTGCTGTTTAGGTAGGCTAGGCATTAATTTTTTGTGATGGTTATGCCAARAAGTTCTCCTAGAGCAGAGGCAACTTATGCTGGCCCTAGGTAGGTTAGTTGAAGAAGAAAAACAAAACAACAACAAAACAAAACCCCAAACCAGGAAAGAAAAACTTATTTGAGTTCTGCAGATGTTCACATAGACTATTTCTTATAACAAAACTTCTTGGTTTGACTCTGTCAGTCTCTCTGTAAAATGAAGTCAACAAAGAGCCCTTCGTGAACAATAAATGAAAAACTTGGCACAAGTCTGGCACTAGATGCAGATTAAAGAACAGTAGATGTAACTGGCTGTGATGCCTGTGGCATTTCCAGCAACTCGAATGAAAGGTTAGAGCCCTCAGTGGGAGATGGCACACACAAAAGTGGGCTGTCTTGGCTGGAATGTTTTTGCAGTGTGGCTGCTGCTTTTTGGACAGGGAGTYTTTTCTGGTCAATAGAAACTCAGGCCCACAGTATTTTGTTTAGCTGCAGTTCAGGGTGTTAATTTATAATTAGGCTTCAGTGGGATGTAATCAGATCCATACGGGTAGGGAGTATGGGGTTTTTTGCATGTTTTTACTGAAGAGCTCATTAGAAGTTGCTGGGAGTTGAGTGCATCTCGGCCCGGTCATGCACCTTTTCCTAAAGCACCTAATTCAATTGATTGGGGTGTTTAGTGACAAGAAACACTGTGTCAGCAGGACCTTAATTATTTAATCCATCTAACCACAGCATGAGTGTTATGAGTAATGCATGGAGGTAGATAAAACTCTTACATCTTCATGTTTGAGCAAGAACACTGGGAAAGGAAAAAGGTAGTTTTTAGTAGTAAGTATGTGCAATATTGTACAATTGCTGCTTGATATTTGCCACATAAAATATATGCCACACCATGAAAATAGAAATTTRTCTGTCAGTTTGCTCAAGTGTGACTAAACTCTAATACTAATGTTAATTGTACAATATCATATGTAATGGATATATTTTTCTGCTCTRTTGTAGATTATATCATCTTACTTAAACTGTGAGACAAGAATACTTCTTGAAAATTAAAAGCTCTRCAGGTAAGAACTGAGTTAACGAATTTTATAAAGACCATTGTTGTTAATAAGCACTGTGATAAAGTAAACACAGAAGTGTCCACTTTTCTTGAACTACACTTTGAAAAGCTGACAAAAAACCACTTGAGATGCTTGCAGTGATACAAACAGGATATTTGAGAAAGACAGATGTCTGAAAGACAGATGTCAAATGTGAATGATGTTAGTATTTTGAATGCTTAGTACCTATGATGTCTGTCAAGAAGGGATTTGTAAAGAATTGTCTTCTGACAGAAAAATGAGAGCCAGTTGAGAAAGTGGCTGGAGGTAATGGGCACACAGACCCCAGGTGTTGGCAGCATGGCTCTGGTGTGGGCTGCTTGTCATTGTCTGTCTCATATTGTCAGATACCCATTGGGAGACCTAAACTGCATGTGCAGGAAATGTCCCTAGTCCCCTTGGGCTTATTGCTAAATAATAGCATGCCTGGCAAGTTAAGTTGTCATTTTTTGACTGATGTCTCCCCTGGGGTAAACAAGTAGATCTGCAGAGCAAAAAGTCATCAGCTCTTTGTTTAAACAATCTGCTAAAACTCCTGCCTGGTGCTTAAGAAACAAGGATTTGAGTCTTTTCAGGAGGATCGTTCAAAGATTAAATAATTACTCAGTTCATAACAGGAAAACTCCCACTTTGCTGGAGATGGTGTTGTAAAGCCTTATAGTCAGAGCTGACATAAAAAGAAAATGTGAGCAGTTTTACCTTATCACATAATGGGGGGAGTTCTGTGTTTTTTCTTTCTAATCAGACTGAGACAATGCAGGTGAACAATTCACTTGACCCCAAATAAAGGATAGAGAAACACAGAAATTTGATAGATGCTTACAAAACTTAGGATTCTTTTAAGTTATGAACTGTCAATCCACTTTTCCAGGCCACTGAAATCTTTGTGAGCTATTTAATCTATGGAGCCCTTGCCATCCTTTCAGTTTCTTCCTTTTTGTATACATCTATTTAATCTTAGAGCTTATAAACACAATACAGGAAGTTGCTGAAATTGGAGAATTAAACATTTTTCCATACACTGATAGTGCTTCCTGACTGCACCAAATTTTGTTACCTTGCCTCAGTATCGTAAAGAGCCTGAAGTTGAGAAATTGTGTTGATGTTCCTTTGGGTTTACATTCTTGGAACTTTTCCTAGAGCAATTTCACTACTTAATTTGCATTTGGTGTTAGAAAATTTATAAGACTCTGGTGCTTTGTTAYCTATACCTAGATTTTGAAAGGAAAAAGAATGAATGCTTGTTAAGTTTAAAATAAAGTTGTAGCCTTTACTTATAAAAATGGATGTGCCAACCTTGAAATGCCAGTAAGTTGCGTGGAGGTATTAAAAAAATAAAAAGCTATATATTCCAAACATTATATACAAAACGAATGAACTAACTATAATCTTTTATCTGTTAATCTTTATTTATATAGGAACATGGTATATAAGGATTCTTAAGACTGTTAAAATGCTATTAATTTTCTGTGTTCTGTCCCAAATCTTTGCACCCATTCTTGCAGAAAATGAATATTTTTATTATTAGCAGTTCAAGCATGTTTTAAGCTGAGTTTTGAAATATTTCCTTTAACAAAGAACTTTTTTTAAATACTGTTTTTTGAGACATTTTAAGGTTAGTAATCTATTTCCCATATTTAACTACATGATAGCAAAAGCTATTCCTGCTTCTACAGTATCCTAGTTAGCTGCTTATCTGCCTGAATCTGAAATGAGTACAAAGATAATAATAGAACCAATGTAATTGTGTGGATGTATACATGACTTTTTGTTGTACATCTGCATAAAAATGTAAATGGCTTTATTGCTTCACGCTAAAGACCTTTTGAAGGGTTTTGGATTACTCTGTGCTTAAAATGTCTCCCTGGAGGAAAGCAATACCTTGGACAGATTATACAAAGTTCCTAGTCAGTTCAATCATTTTTGGGGAAAAAAAATGCTGTAGTAAATTAAACACAGAAAACCCCATGAGTAGGTCCATGCTTTCTTCATGTAATTCCTGTATAGTCCTTSTTTTTAGAATTATACTTGTGTAATACGAAATATTTGAGCTGGCATATGCTGCATTATAGGCATCTGGCTGTAAAATGCTGCAGAAGATTGCCCACTCTTTTAGCAGTAACTTTTAAGCGCTTGACCAATTCAAAATGAGCTTTGACATTTCAGTGACTACATAAATTCTGGATATCCTTCCTTATGTCATGATTAAAGTGATTCCAGTGGGTTGTACTCGTTGTTTCTGCCACGGCTTTACCAATAAGAAATTGTTGTAATTCAAAGGCTGTGTAGAAATATTTAATTTGTATACCTGCACTACCATTTATTACTGGGGAAAAAACCCCAATAATAAATGATAGAAAAAAAGCAATAATAATCCTCGTGCTTCTTGCATTGAGCTTGGTTTTACTTTGAGAAGGACTTAACTAACTTACTGTTATTCCATGAATATTTCTTCCATAGAAAGAAGAAATAATAATAATAATAAGCCATAACATCAAACCTAATAACTTAATCTGAAATCATTTTTGTTAATGTTTCACATGGAACCAATGCACATGAGAAAAGGGCATGGCAATATACAGAAAATTGTTGCTCTATACCTTGGGCTTGAAACCAATCAGATTATTGAGTTGACTGTTACTTGGGCCCCACAGTGAGTTGTCTTAGGGAGCACAACGACCTGAGAACTATTTCTTTTGGGGAGCAGGGACCAGGTAGAAAGAAGACAGAGGTAGCTCTCAAGTGGTTTAGTTGTGTAAGGTGATGTCACAGACAGGGTCATGAAAAAGCAGTGACAGTCCAAAGGAAATAGAAGGAGGGCAAGGGTGGGATGGGCAGAGGAGAGAAGAGCAGTCCTTTCACTGGCCACCCACTCTCCTCTGATCTCAGTTGTTTCATAAAACTTCTCTTTGCAATTTGGTGAGGAATTCTCCAGTCTGATGAGCGTGGCAGAATAAAGGGATGGGTGTCTTACTAGTGAGAGGCCCCCAAGAAGCATTTCCATCCCACTAGCTCCTAAGGAAAATATGCCCCAAGCCTTCCTCCAGCTCAGATATCTTTTAAGACTTCTGTTCTTCCTCCTTCTGAATCCTTTTGGCAGATTCAGTTTACAGCATGCTCTGGGGATTTGATTAATTTCCTATTATTGGCCGAGTCTTGCAAACCCCTGCACTCAAGGTTGGCAAGTGTGCTGTTAAATCTTGCTATAAATGACTTCTGCTCCTGCACATTCAACCTGTGGCATCTTTACTGTCTGGGACCATCCACCCAAACTGTGTTTGTTTGATGACTAAGTGGCACTATAATGTGAAATCTATCCTATTAGCAGAGTGAATAAATTTACTCAGTATGGAACTTTTAAGTGTCTGTTACCATATGCCTTCGGATCATAATTTAAATTAAATTTGCTTAAAATGGAAATCTAGATTCAAGCTGACATCATAACATATGACCTCCACTAGCAATGAAAATTGAAAACATGAGACAAGGACATTAATCACTGAATAGTTTATAAGCTGCCCTGAATGTTCATCCAAAATGTTAACGCTATTTTATTATATGCAATAACAGCTTAAAGTGAAAATTTATGAACACTGTGAGGTGCCTAAGATAAGGAATTCAGACTCATTTTATTAGTGCCCTGGCTCAAATCTTTGAAGTCTTTAGAGAAATGCAGAGACACTTGTGTGCCTAACCTGTGGCTTTTAGTGCAGGCATAACCTCTTCCTTTTGGTGGGACTGGAAATGTGAGCCGGATAGTGGGGATCAGGTTTGGCAGTCAGACTTGTGTGAACTCAAATGTGTTCATACACACCCATGTGCAGGAGGAGGTGTTTAATGGCCTCAGCGTGGAAGTGTCTGTGAAGTTTGGGTCGTTGCTTCCTGGGGTTTGAATTCTGCTTAGCAGTTTGAATTTTGGAGTTCTGATAGTAAGTTTTGAGTTKTTTTTTTTTTTACTAGATAGCTGTAGTTGTAATGTTGAGTGTCGCTGAATAAGGAGTATAATGAGTGCAGTAGAGCTTACTTAYGCAAAACTGACCAGGGCTGTCATCAAACAGATCTTTTCAGATGACCTGATGGAATGATTTTGGGGTTTTGTGTGTGGTATTTTTTAATTAGCGGGTACAAAAATCTATTTGATGGTTTGAAAAGGGAGAGATTTAAGACTGTCTTTTTAATTTGATCTCAGATTTATAATGCTTCATCTGTAATATATGCCCTTTAATTGTGAACTCATCAGTGTAACTCAGAATCTTCAAAATTCGGTGTCATACATAGTTGACTTGGTGAAGTCTGGAAAAACACAAGCCAAGTTGGATTGTTAGTTTCCAAACTATTCACTGCTGCTCTTTTACTGGGAGAGCTTTTTTGTTCCTATGTAGCTTGAGCCAGTGATTTWAAAATAGATTTAAATGCTTTTATAGGTGAAAGTGAGCTTAATTGACAGTGAGGTGGTTGTAGCTTTTGTGTTTTGCTTTACTGGGTAGTTCTAATAGTAAACTGAATTTATTGAAGTAAATCTATGAAATTACCTTAATTGCCTGATCTCAATAATATTTTTGAGAAACTCCCCTATTTGTGTGTTTTTATTTTAATGTAAGGTACATAGTGCAGCTTGTATATGCATATTGTTTGGAGGCTTTGAATGGTTTGCCTGTCTGATCCATTTTAATAGATTCCAGCCTTTTTCCATGACATCATTATTATAACAGACTTCCCAGAAAATATGAACAGCTGCTGTGTATTTTTTTCCTGTGTTTGATATTAAAACTGTAGCAGCTATTCTGTTCTTTACAAATGACAGCAATAGGCTTGTCTGATGTAAAACAAAATGAAAAAAAGTCCAAGTAAGGAGCTGTGATACTGTTAACAGGCCAGTAATGTAACAGGTCTCCTKGTATGAATCATTTCATAATGCAATAAGGGATTACTTATGCTGCTGTCATACTGGTCAAAGGTTGGTCCCATTTCCTTCCCCCCTCCTCCTGAACTAAACTGTGCATCATTAAAGATGATGAAAACAGTATTGTGCTCAGCTTCCTAGCCCAGATGGCAATTTGCATGAAGAATTTTACTGTATTTTTTTTTCCTAATATTCTTATGCAGACTGTGTATAGAGGTTTTAAAGTTCTTTCCAGTTCAGGTCAAGCAGACTTCTTCCTTGTTTCTCTGCACATCTTGGCATTCAGGGATGGCTTAGAGGCCATTTAAATGGAGTCTGGAGTATTACATACAACTAGGAATTCATCAATCTCATTGTTACATGTAATTTTCTATCTTSCTCCATCTGTAAATACTGTAAACARATGAAAGGTGTCAAAGAGGGATGTGGACATCTAGACTGTTGTATTCCATGCTGTCTGAAATACCTTGGTTGGAGTTTTAGTTTCTTTTAGACAACTTGTGCAAACCAGCCATGACATCTGGTATGTTTCATGCCTCAGTATCTGCGTTTGACACAACAAAAGCGACAGGTATAAGGAAAACCTGTCCTTCCCATGGCTCTGAATAGAAACACACAACGCTGTGTGGCTGACTCAGAGACCAGATAAGTCTTAGGGTGTAATATGGCCATGAGAGAACTCATCATCCATTAATGCTGTTATCTCAGTCTGTGTCTTTTGGAGTGCCTTCTTCCTCCATTTTCAAATAAGTCACCTGTGTGTTTTCTGCTGTGGGTGGGGGAAAAAAGGCAGCATGTTCTTCTTCATGAAGCAGGGGGATGGTCTCTGCACCAGGTGTGTGGCTGTGAGCTGATTGAAAAGTGCTCCAAGAAAATCAATACTAACCTTGCAATGAGAAGTTAGATGAGGAATGGCTGCGTTGCTCTTGTCTGTGGTGTTCATCAAATGGTGCCTGTTCTGCACAGCATGTAGAGAAATATTTTCATGAACAGAATAACTAATGCCTTTTGGCAATTATCAGTTACAAGCCCTTCTTMATCTTTTAAGGACTCCAAGAGAGACTGCTTGACCTGTTCTCCATTAATGTCCTAAAGTAGCCTTGAAAAGCACATGATACAGAAATAATATTAATGCAAATTATTTTTAGCCCAGATGTGGGAACACATGAAAATTACCTTCTGTTTCATAACCACAGAAGGCTTAAACCAACACTGGCTATATATAATGTGTGATGCCTGCAGAAGTTCATTCCTTTGAATATTTGGTGCTACATGGTACTGAGCAACTAATGGTTGATAATGATATCTGTGGCTTCTGRGCTGCACCACAGCCTGGTTGGGAAGACAACTTCAAACCCTTTTGAAGGTCAGCTCACACCAGGGTGGCATGGTTAACAAAAATGCAGTTTTATTCCAATGTTAGACAATTTCTGAAGCTCATTTTTTTGGTCTTCTCCTTTTTGTTTACATTGAAATGAGTGTAAAAGTCTGATTTTCAGTGGAACAAAATTTGTGTCCCACTTTCACTTAGTTTTTGCAGGTAGTTATAAGGCAAAGTGAAGAAACAGCATGTTATATATAAAGTATTTTGAGGCTGTAGTTCTTATCATACCACTTGTGCTTTTCCTCAAAGTCTTTCTCATTACCCTACAATTTCCCAGTATGGGGAAAGCTGTAGGGATTTAGTCCTACAGATTTTAGCTTACCGTTTTTTTCTTTTTTGAAGCATGCAGAAACTAATTTCTTCCTTCCCCTTCTCTCAACCCCCATATCGTTTTCAAAATTATAGTTATCTGCTATTGCATTTCTGGTCAGTCTGGCCTATTTTGGGTGTGTAATCAGGCTGTGGATTGTTTTATTAGTTCATTTCTGAAAATAAACTTCTTTAAAAAATCGTTTTTCCCYTTCCTGCCCCCAAAAGAAGGTTCGAGAAAGTAACTGGTATTTGCATAAATATGTATTAATAGGTTTTAAATATATGTTAGAGATAAATATTTGCCAGATCAGCTTATAAAAATTCTGCTTACAAAATAAATTTATTTTTAGCTGTTATTTTTATTTAAAAAATGCAAAACATCAACCATCCTGTAGAGATGAAACACTTTGTGGTGAAAAACAATTTTGCAGTCATTGATACATATGAACTACAATATATAAAATGTCAAGTAATTTTATAATAATTATGACATCAATTCAAACTTGTGTGGCAAGGCAAAACTGTAGAGAAATTCCATTGAAATTAATGAGGTTGATCTATAATTACACCACTRAGTCAAATAGTAATATGGATCATTCATTTGTAATTTGAATGCAAACAAATCTGTAATAAAAATTTCTACCGTTCTTCAGACATGTAATGGAAAATGTTTTGCATTTTGCTTCATAGATGTTTGAAATAAATTTCAAAGTATATCTTAGTAATAGCGTATGTCCACAAAATGTAATTCAYTGAAAAATTATTTAACTGTGGCTTTTTTATTGACACCCTTCTTACAGTGAATCTGCTCACCTGAGAGAGCARAGAGAGCAGTGAAGAGTAGCTAAACACGGCCCTTTTTATAATAAATAACAGTGTATTTTAAATTGAGGGCAAGAACTGATTTTTCCCATTTGCAGTATGAATGCTTTTCAATTAGATCTRTGCTAAACTCAGTGGCAGACTGTGKAACAAAAAGTATGTCTCAATAAGCTGAACAYGATCTTTCAGGTGTCTGTGCATCTCCTAGCAGCAGTGCCTGCCCATGCAGCAGGTCAGACAGCTGCTTCATCCCTTCCACCAGAAGGATTCAGAACATCAAAGTACATAAGGCACAAAGGCCTTCCTTGAGGGCCGCAGTGCTTGAAAGGCTTTACTGGTTTCTGTGTTTTTCTCTCTGCTTTTTAAATGTRCATCCTCATGACAAACCCTTTAGGGTGTAGTTCACATGTGCAAGTGTCACTTCCCAAAACGATTGGTAATAACAGGACTTGGAATGGTTTTGGGGGTGGGGAAATTTTTTGCCTTGATCATCCTCAGCTTTACACTGGCCCATGTTGGCAGTGAGTATAATCTGTAATAAGCTATTGCCTTTAAAAATGGTAGCCTTTTCTCTGTGAAACGAGTTGATGCCTGTTAGACCAAATGCAGAAGTCTGTACTGCAAACCATCAGTTCTAAAGTAATTGTAGTAGTATTGCTGCTGCAGCCACAATATTCAAAGACTGGTGAGGGGGCCAGGGTTTGCASAGAGAGGTAATATCTTTTATTAGATGAACCAATATAGTTGGAAAAAACAGATGCWTCAGACAGACAAATCTTCCTTCAGGAAAGGCTTTCTATGCCCAGAAGCTTGTCTGTTTATTCCAGCTATATCAGTTGGTCTCAAGATACTGCCTCTCCCTGTAAACTTTGCCCATATGAAACATGGGCATTTCTGTCATCCCTTCAACAGAAAAGCCTGCAGCAGCATGGGCATGGTGCTTTGCTGGATTGCATATGGCATGCTTCTTCTCCTGCTTTACTGCCCTGCACTTCTCAGACATGAGGCAGAAAGGGAGAATGTGTTCAATTAATAAGATTAATAGACACTGACTGACAAAGCTTATCAGAGTAGCTGGTTTATTCCTTTCCTTAGCTTTAGCTTAAATGTTTGATGGAAAGGAAATTTTGCTCTCTATGGAGTCTGTTTCTTTCTCCCCACTTGAGAGATGTGGGTCCCATAGCTCCTGTTAATGCTGATCTTCCCGGTGTGGTCCGCCTGTGTATTGGAACAGTTACAGAAGGGAAGACTGTTCCCTGGCCATTGCTCTGCTTTTCTGATGAGTCTGATTTTGTAATGTGCTTAGATYTGTAGTGATAATAGTCACCCAACAGCTGGTCATAAGTCTCTTGCTTAGATTTCAAAAGGGCTCTAGGGCTCTCCTTGCAGAAAATAGAAGACAAAAATATTCGGTGGCTTGACGGGAAGTGTGTCTAAAAAGATCTGCTGTAATGTAAAAACAAAAGGAGCAGTGTTTCCAGCTAGAGCACCAAACATCTTGGAGTCTACTGTGGAAAACGTTTATAGTGTTGTATAGTTTTATTAGCACATATTGAGGAAAAACAGCTTATTGAATGATTTTGGGGACTAGATTCAGTACCAGTGGACTATTGAATAGTGGTCAAAGAAAACCCCTCTCTGCTGTGGGGTGAGAGCAGGGAATCKGTAAGGAGTACTCAGCTTTCTTGTACTGTATATAAGGACAAATGCTGCTTTCAGACTCACTGAGGGGTACATGTGCTGAAGGGAATTGGGTTGCAATGCCAGGAGGCTGTGTGGGTGCCCTTGGGCATGGGGATTGTCAGGCTCAGGGTACTCCCAAGTCCTTCCACAGGGACCCTGTGAAAACAGTGGAGCTGTTGCTTTTCCACTCCTCCACTCACAAGATGCCTCATATAAAACCTGTTTACTTGGGCTGGTTTTTAGCTGACATTCTCTTAGTTGTGTTTTGCTCAGCATCTCCTCTGTGTGGTGGGCAGTAACATGTGCAGAGCAGTCTCTTGGCTCTGCACTGAACCCTGCATGATAACTGTAGTGCCTTTTCCATCTTGGGAAGGTTTATCTCTTCTCAAGCAATAAGTATTATTAAAGCACCAAAGTTCAGTAGCAAGACCATCAATTTGTTTAATTGTCTTAGGCCTGTTTGCTGTTTTTATTGTGCTGTACCAATGCCAGCTGTTGCTGGAGGCTGTAGCTGCAGGGTGAGCCTCAGGCTGCCCTAGAGTCCCAAGACAATTTGGCTTTAACGTCCCTGCAGCAAGAGAACAAATAGTTCTCTCTGCACATTGCAGAATGAGGTGTGAGTGAGCTGTCGTGTCGTCTCAAAGAACTGGACCAGAGAGCGAGGCTGAAGCCAGGGCTTGAAAAATGTAGCCTGTGCCTAAGCGCTAGAGTGAAAAATGGTGGGGCTGGCATTCTTCCTGTTGTGTTCAGAGGCAGTGACTGATGAGGGCTTGGATTTGAMCATGAAAAGAAGACATGCCTCTCTGTTGAATCTACACATGGACCAAAAATGAGAGAGGAAAGAAAGGTGTGAGGGAGAAGTGTGTTTTGTCAGATGCTGCCTTTGTGCCATGTGTTGTGTCCCTTACTCTTCTGCCTCCATAAGAAAGGCATGTGCCTTGTTTGGTTTCAGTTGGTGTGAGCTGGTCCACTTGCTCTTGCAGACCACTTAGTAACTTCAAAGCCTTTAGCTTCAACACATATCACATGTGTCCCTCCAACAGACTGATTTTTCTGAGCCTTTCCCAAGTTTTGTGTGCTGAATTTCTCCCTTCCCACCAGCAAGTACTAGGATTTTTCTGGCTGTGCTGCCAGAGAACTGCAATGAGTGCCAGGGTGGGATTATCCTTGATATCAGCATTCTGGTAGGATGTGACAAATTGGCCTGAGAAGAGCCTAAACCCTAGTGTTCTGTAGCAAAGAGCAGGAAGACATCCTTCTGCTTTGAATTCAGCAATGTTTTCCTTGCTGCTTCATCCTTGCAGGCAGCTGTTTCTTGATGCTCTTGGTGCATCTTGTGTGGTTCTTGTGAAGAGCCATGAGCTGCTGCAGCTTGGCACTCATCTCTGCAGCTAAAGAGGTATACAAAGAATTGTTTACTTCCTTGCAAGCATGAGAAGCCAGCTATGATGCTTACTGCCCGTTTGTGTTTGGAAGATCTTTTTGCAGCCAAAAGAAAGCTAAGAAATCTGGAGACACTTTGGCATTTGGCTAGCTGAGTGGGTGGTGAGGTTGTTTTCAATCCTTGATTAAAGCACAGTGTGTTGGTGCACAAGGGTGGAGAAGCAAACCAATGTAATTATAGTATGAAGTATTGCTTAGGAGCTGAAATACTGATATATATGGTGACATGCCAAAACATAAGGTGAAAGTCTGATACAAGCAAATGAATGGCACCTTTGGCCAAGAAAGGTCAAGGAGAGAAACAGAAAATGTGAGCTGAATCAGCAGAGAGACACTAACACAGGCAGTTATGTGTAAGGTCTGTGTATGTGGGACAAATCAGTGTTATCCAAATCTCTCTTTAAAAAGTAATGAAACACTCAGCTCCCACCATGAAAGCTTAATGTGCAAGGTCTGCTGTAAATTACACTGCAGTGTATCATATACAGGGACTCTGAACGCTGGGACTGGTGCCTCTCTGACACAATTTGAGGCATGTGTGGTAGAAATTCAAAACTATAAATTCTGATACATGTAGCTTGTAGTGTAGTTTTATTGACTTTCGCCAAATCTAGGCTAATAATAATAAACAGTATTTAATATTTTTGGTGATTTAACTAGTTTGGAAACCAGTCTGTTGAATCTGAATAGCTTTGTGATGATAAAATAGCAGCATCAAAAATTAAGGGACYAGTGAGATTGACATGGAATCTGCTTGGTTTGTAAGTACACATGAGTTTTCATGAAACTACTTTGAAGGTTGTGAAGGTTGAAATAAAATCCACTGGATTTSTTCTCTTTGATAAATGAAAGGTAAATATAGCTTATAATATCTTAACTTTTTCCAAGAAGAGTCTTGCAACATTTATCTCTTGCCCTTGTCTGTATCCTCTTGACAAATGTTTCATTTCTGTGTTTTAGCAGTTAGCTTCATTTCTCTACTTTAGCGGAAATCCTTTCTTTTTTCTCCTCCATRTAAGTTAGTAGATAGGACTTACCTCTAGTTACTGTAAAATGTGAATTGCATGTATACAGTAATCCTATTCTTTTAATGTTTGCCTTTTGCAAACTCTTCAATGATTTTTTTTTTTCCTCCAGAAAACTTTTAATAATTTCTTCTTTCCTTCTCGAGTATTCYTCATCATGTGTCCTCACATCACTTTGTACTGTAGACACAGGAAACCTCACTCTTTCCCACAGCCCTGCACACCTTGTGGTTTGAAAAACTGACCCATTCTTTATGCATGCTTCTCTTTCTTGGCTGGGAATTAAATGCTTTAAATCGCTCTTCTCCCATGTTAGTTCTGGCTAAGTTGATTGGTGTTACTCTTTTCTCTTAGTAAATTCATTCATTCCAAATTCTTCAGCTGCCTCTGAAGAATATTAGAGCCTCTTCTTCCAGGCAGTTTGCTTCTCTCCCATCAGATTGACTAAATCTTTCTYTCCTTTTTTCTGGTGATAATCCAGGAGCTGCTTCCTCTCTGTTCTTCTCTCATCTCTTTTCTTATTTTAGAGGAGATAGATGTACTTTTGTCCAGTCAGGCATGTGTTATCTAATCAGTGACATTTTCTGGAGATTTGAAACCTCCTGGCTCCAGTTGTGTTAAGTATCTGACATTTTTCCTTTGGGCTCCATATCTTTCCTTCATTGGAATGGGACATAATAACCCCAAACACCTTTCTATCACAAGATGATGTGACTAAAATTATTTTCCTCTGTCTCAGCTTCTGGTTACAGAAAACTCTTAAGTTTAAGATATGCTATCTTGTTTTAAAAACACATGACTCCTTGAATACTGCATTTATTCCTCAGGAAAAATAAAAACAAAACATTTCCAGACAAAATAGTTAACCTATAAATCATTACTAGTATGTTTTCATTCAGAATTTTGCTTATTTGTAGCTAGTCTTTGAGCTGTATTATTTTTAGTTTAATGGTGAAAGTTTACAGTCAGAAAATAAAGTAGCAATTTATCATGGTCAACCAGAAGTTAAGAAGTCAGCCAGATGCTGGCTTTTACCTTCTCTGTTCTTGTGTTTTGCAGTGGGTAAAATACCAACTGAGTGTCAGGCTTGGCTAACTGACTTAATGCTTTTAAAACCCTCATGACTGCTAAGGAAAGTGTTTGTTCTTAGAAAAAAAGAGTAAAAAGGGAAAATATTTCCTACTCTTGAAATATTTWTATTATTTTTATTCTTCTAGTGTTTTTCTGTTGAAAAATGCCATCTCTCTTCCTCCTAGCTGAATGCTTTTGTGCTGACACAGTCTTGTCCACTTGGACCAAAGTTGCAAACTGCACATCTGGCTGAGCCATGTGTGTTTGCTGCAGGAGAGATGAGACACCCAGGTTTTTGTCAGAGGTTCTTTGGAGCTGATATATGGCACAACAGATGATGCCATGAATTGCTTTTATGGACCCTCACTTTTGAGTGCCCAATTTCTTCTGACTCCTACAGCTCAAATATTTCTCAAATGCCATGTGAGATATTAATACARTATTCCTCTGAGATTGCTTTCCCACCAGGATTTTGTGACCACTATGAACATCTGTAAGTCCGTCCGTTGGTAAGGTTCAATTGCTGTTGACCAATTCCAGCCTAACTCCTGTGATGCTTGGAAGCACGAAGACTCTATGTTTCTGCAATACAGCTAGAAATTATGTGAAAAATATACAGAGGGTCAAAATATTGAATTCTCTTTACATTTACTAGTTGTGGCTTTTTAAGCTGCCGGGAAACTGCACAAGCATASTTTCCTATGCTGCTGGCTTCCCAGATAGCTGGACAAAATTTGCTTGCTTGTGTTAATCAGCTTTTAATCAGTTACATAACTACAGGTAGAGAGAGATGTTTGATGGCTTCGTTTCTTAACCCCATGGGCCATAACTGTCTTTCTTGCCACATGTTTACCCTTGCCATAAAATCAGTTTGAAGCTATGTGAAATGGGACTCAGAATAGCTTTTCCTCTTTTTTTGGCATTCTTTTCAGTTAGTAACCAGCCAGTAAAGGTTTGGGAGTGATATAGGTAGAATGCAGGGAAATTGTAAACAAAAATTTGTTTTTAAWAACAGAATAATATGATTTAACAAAATAATTTAACATTTGTAATAATTTAACAGAACACATGGATTTGTCTTCATTGCATTTTATCCSTTTGCAAAAAACATGTTGGGAAGAGCAATGGAGAATGAGCCAAGACTGTGAATAATTCTGGAAATATCCATACCTGACTGAATAAATTATGATTTGTGGTCAACCAAAAAATTGTGCTGCACAGTGAAAATTTTTCCATTAATTCCCTAAGATTTTTCTTCTTTCTGCCTGTTTTTCAAATTCATAATTTAGATGAATTTTGCATTTTCAATGTCTCTATGTAGCATATTTTGGATGATTCTTTTGTTGTCAGTCCACCTGCCCTTTTCCATAGTTTTTTGCTTTTTTAGGAAAAAAACCCACCAAGTTTAAGATTAAAAGATTCCAGCCCTSCAGGATGGCTGCATTAAATTCTCTCCAAGGTGCCTTAAAACCTCAACTGTTGTGTGGTTATATGAAATAATAACTAAATGATTCTGTTTGACTAATGAGAGGAACTTTCACTGGTATGAGGTAACTCACAAACCAGTAAAACTCCCATAATCAGCAAAGCAGAAGAAGAAGCAAAATTGACAGAACAGTAACTCAGAATAGAAAAGGTTGAGGAAGTAACATAAACATGAGCCTTCAATGAGCCCTGGGGGCCAGGAGAGCCAAGAGCTTCCTGGGCTGCACTGGCCACTCTGCTGCCAGCAGGTTCAGGAGGGGATTCTGTACTTCAGTTCAGCACTGCTGATCCAAGGCACATCTGGAGCTCTTGGGCCAGTGCTGGGTTCTCTCACACATGAAACATGTGGACACAGTGGAACCAGTCCAGGGAAGGCACCATGAAGATGTTTGGTGGACCAGAGCATGTGTCCTATGGGAAGGATTGGGAGCTGGGACTGTTCAGCTTGGAGAAGAGRAGGCTCAGGGGGACCTCRCTGATGTGTACAATATCTGAAAAGAGGGTGCCAGGAGGATGTAGTCAGGCTCTTTTCAGTGGTGTGCAGTGATGGGAGGAGAGGCAATGGGCTCAATCTGAAATACAGGAAATTCTCTTGCAACGTGAGGGAGAAGGGGAACTTTTTACTGTGAGRGTGCTCAAACTCTGGCAGTAGTTGCCTAGAGAGRGTGTGGAGTCTCCMTCCCTGTAAATGCTCATTATCCAACCAAARCCCTCAGAAACCTGTTCCAGGTGGCCCTGCAGGATGGCTTCATTAAATTCTCTCCAATTGCCTTAACACCTCAACTGTTGTATGGTTGTATGAAATAATAAATACAATTTGGAGTTTTGTCTTAAAGATTACTATCCTCTTTCTCATCAGAAGTGACAAAACAATTTGTTGGGCTGATCTGAAAATACTGTAAGTAATTATCCTTTTCCATGATAAATAAATGTATTACCATTTTCAGACTTGAACCACAATGATGACAGTGTGGAAACTTAGTTTAAAAAAAGTAACAGCAGCCTTTCATTAATTAACACACTGTACATTCCTAGATAATGTGAATACTTGAGAGTAATTGAGATAGCACTAAAATTGTTTTTGTTGTTGCCAGTGTAGCTTTTGGAATGTTTCATCAGTTGCTTTCTCATGTTGTGTAGCACTTTGAATTACTTTGTGTTCATATAAATGACAGTCATTTCGTTAGGAGTCATTCTTCTCATGGGAGGGTCTGAGAATGTAAAACAAAGAGCAGTAGTGTAATATAACGCTGATTTGAAACCTATTTCAAAATGGTGGTGGTACTCAATCTACAATTTCCGTGTGATCTCTATACCTAACTGTATTMACTGTAATTAACTCCAATTTCCATGTGATCTCTCTGAACTGTATTTAACTAACTGTTAGTTACTGCATCAGTGACTAACTGTACAACGGGTGAAACAGTCACAGGTAAGACGGCACTTCTCGGAGCTCGTTCAGATTTCCTGTCAAGGATGATCCCAGCGTGYTCTGTGTTCCTCCTGCATTTGGAATCTTGGCTCTTGTGCAGAAGGAAGCTTGACAGCATAGAAGGATCAAAACTTGCCATGAAATCTTGGTGCTGTTGACATCATTTATGACAAGGTTATAGAAAAAATTGCTGTTATATTAGTGTAAACTCTGTGTGGTTCTATAGCTGTCATCAACAGCCAAGTCAGTGTGTGATTTTTTTCTGGATGACATAACCAAGGATAACATCTGTCACAGTAGCACTAAATTTTAAATCAGGGTACTCTGACACATGAGAATATATTGCAATGATGTTTACATTTCTACATTCATTGTGTGAAGAAAAGAAAGGTGCATGGACAAAGTGTAGCTGAGGAAATGAGAACAGAAGTCACAGTGATCATAGCTGGGGAAATGAGAACAGAAGTCACAGTGATCAAATCAAAGCTTCCACAATACTTGAGGCATGCCCAACTGCAGTTACCAGCTCTACTAGAAAACAAATTTTATTAGGACTGCAAGAAAGGAATCAATTGCATTTGTCTGAGAAACACTTAGGTAGTTAGTTTGCCTTTCCCAAGCATTTGGAGTAATTCTTATTCTTTTCTGTTATATTTCTCCTCCTGTCACACATATGCCTGCAATATATATTATAAAAAAATTGGACTCGAATCCAAATATTTAGTYTGATTCAAACAAGCCAAATTCACTGCATATCATTACCTCTGTTTTCCTTCTGCTATGTGTAGCTGTCCAGCAGCTTGCATCCAGCTGTGAGGGCAGGCATGCAGCTGTTCAGCAAAGTCCAACATCAGAAATAAAATGAGGTACCTATGAGAGATGCATTTCTAGATAAGTGGCATAACTTACTCTCACAGTCAATGAAAACAAACCATCAGCGCCTTTAAGTCACTGAGCTGCCCAATGGTGAAGTTCAAAAATAGCTGCACACATTAAGTAACGCACACTGAAATGGATGCAGCTTGTTTGCTTTTTRTTGTAGTTGTTTGGTTTTTTAGCCAAAGTGATAAAGTGAAGTCATGATGGACTGCAGAACCTAAGTAAACTCACTGTTGTTAATGTTCAGTTCATTTACGCTCACTTGTGCTCCAGTGACACTGCCATACCATGCTGTAAAGAAACAGGCACTAATAGCGATGTTTTCCCTTCATTATTCCTACTGGTATTGTTTTACTGTGCTTGAGTACAAGCTSTGCACGTGATTTCTTTTCAGAATCGTTTTGGAAACGTTTGGAAATCCTATTGTTTCAGGGCTTTTTAATACTGAAATRGAAGATTACATATCTGTGATATAGTTGCTTTTATTACAGGTATGGATCATTTAAGTATTAGCTTTTATATATGTCAGGCTTGCAAATTAACTAGAATTAACTGCTGAGTAAGGTTGGTGCTTTTTAAAATTTAACTCTTCAGTCATATGTTTTGATTATTTCTGTCKCTTCCTTCCCAGTTAATCTCTTCCTCCTGTACAATATGTTTCTAATCCACTTCTTAATTGTGTGGAATCCTTTTAAGCAATTTAAATTGTGATTGTTTTCCTTCTTGTAGCCATTAAGAGACAGTTAACTTGCACATAGTTTATTAAGTGTGGTCTTAAAAGCAGTGATTAATTAACAATGATTGAGGGCATAGCTGAAAATATTTATACAGACTGACTTAAGASAAAAGAACTTTCAGTGTGAATATTTTCCTGTTCTAAATGAGATTTGGCTCATTATAAGAACAAAAATGGGAGAAGGGGGAATGCTCAGTTGTATGCCTTTTGTGCTGACAACTTGCTGGAGTTTTGCAGCAAAGTGGACTCTTCACCTTGTTTGTTGTCTTGAGCTTCAGGGCAACATTTATTCTCTGGGAGAGCCAAGACTGCTGGTTTTGCCCAAAGAAGACAAAATTTTTTTAGGCTCTGTTGTTATAAAGCTACATAAGTGTAKTTATAGTTCACCTCAATGCCTTGTTTCTTGAAATCTTCATTTTTAAGGGGTATGCGTACCTGGCTCTACACAAAAATGTWATGGAAGCAGCAGAAATTTTGATGCAGCATTTGTTGATTGTGTTGCAATGAATAGAAAACTGAAACCACATTCTGCAAATTACCTGCTGTGTGATGTCTTTATGTTTGTAATGGTCTTCTCTTCAAAAGTCYTCTTACAGTATTGCTTCAGTTGGAAGGAACAAATAGGCTATTTATTAAGTGTGCAGTCAGCAGCATTTCAGCTAATAATGAATAAGTGCTTACAATAATCTATCAACAGTAAAGGATTTTTTTGAGTCATGTATGATCTTCCTGTCTGCTCCCTGGAGTCCGAAATATTTATTGCTTGGAAACAAAGACYCTTAGAGTCAAAGGTAAGCAATGGCATGCTGAAAGAGCAAGAGCATGCCTGTAAACAGGAATATGGTGGAGAGTTAATAATGCACCTCTAGAAGGGCCCACTGTGCATTCAGTCTTCCTTTCCCACCCCATCCTTTCTTCTAAGCTAGGAGGCACTTCCCTCTGGCCACATTCATAAACGGTGAGTTCATGTATAATCAAATATTTTACACGCATTCATTAATGCACAAGGAGTGCAATGCTCTTACATATTTGTTTTCACCAAATAAATAGCATTTGGTTCTGCAGTTCAAGTGTATTGTTAGTTACTGTGGGTAGTTTCAGCGTTCTGTGAGGTTGGACCCTTAAATGGTGCTTGGGTGTGAAAACTGTTCTTAAACACATAAAGTCCTTATGCCAGCATGGCCCATCCATGTAGTAGAGCAGTAGTCATTGAGACAGTGGCCTCTTTCATGTTGTAGTTCTGCAGGTGTGAGAGATGTCGTGGATGGGAGTATCTAAGAAAATAACAGAAATTAAAAATTAAATGGTCTGTTTTCCATCAACTTCATGAGCATGTCATGGTTTAGGAGTAGTGTTCTCCAGTTTAGTAGTCCTGCTGAAAGGGTGCTGTTGTTCCCTGAGCCTTCCCCTCTGATATAAAGCACAAAAGGCAAAGATCACWGGTTGAGGTAAGAGCAATTTACTGGAAACAACGAGATATGAAAAGAAACAGTAACAGCAACATTATTAATAACAAAGGTATGATACAAGGAAATGATTTACATGTAAAATAAAACAAAAATAGACCATTTTTCCCATCACGGTTTTTCCTTACGGAGGGAACACCCTTCTCCCTGGGAGTGAGAGTCCCTTACTCCTGCCCCTGACTATGACTGTGAGGTGGTATCAAATAACATCCCGGCCTTAGCCATGCTCCGCTCCTGGCCACTGCAAAAATTAACCCTGTCCTGGCCAAAACTGAGCAGGACAGAGCAAGAGCTAGCAATTGTTACAGTGTAGTGAAATTGCAGCCAACTTGAAAAATCCAAATTTTATTTTACTTTGAGTTGCCTACAGATAAATCCTTTAAAGCTGAAAAAAATTCACCTTGATGAGTGAAGAGTATTAGAATGGCTCATAATGCAAGGATGAATGAAATATGATAGAGTTTCATTGTGATTTTTGGCACTTGTGCAGAGTTTCAAATTGGCATTGTGAAGGAGGAGAAAGAAAATTGAGTGTTTTGTGGTTTTTTATAATGTAATTCCTTCTGGCATTTGAGATACTAATTTTTTTCAGGTATGTTTGATTAAAACAATTTTAYAGTCACCACTGACAACACTGTGAGATTATCCGCCTTGCACACATAAATAAAAGTGAAATCAGTGCTGCTGTTGAAAATGTACTTGTCAAACCTGACAAGGAGATGTCATGTTAGCTGAAGAGATCAGAGTGTATAATCAAGAACAGTCTAATCACTTAGCTTATGGGGGAGAAGAAACTAAAAACCCAGAGCCACATCTGAAGTTCAGATTTCACAAAACTTGACATAGGTTTTCATTTTCAAGAAACAGAACAATGTGTGCAGCCATGTGCGATTTACCGTCTGTAGTCTATTTTCCCCCAAATTGTTTTGTTATTATCATAAAAAAATTTTCATTATCATAAAACTTTATTACTTGAAGGACTGTGGAGAATCCTGTGGTCTTTATAAATGAAGTGACCTTTTGTGGTTTTAGTATTTCCTCTTTACTTTTGCAAGCCAGTTTTTTTCAGTGACAGTAATTCTGTTCATTCTGGGTTTAGTCAGTATCTGAGGTGCTTGTAAGGCTGGTTTAAACTTTGAAAGTAACTGGTGATGTTTTAGTTATAACTAAACTCATGTTTTTTAGCTTGGGAGGAAAATTTAAGGGAACATTTTTTWAAGGAAGATCACACTTTCATTACAGCTTATAATAGAGGTGGAATTAAAACTTTTGAACACATGCTGCACCGTATTTCTAGAAAGAAGTTCACCTTTATAGGCTTCTTTCTGCATTCTAACCAAATTTCTTACATGGATTTGTATTAAGTACATGGATGGTTCCACACGTGTGTATGTGTGTATCTAAACACTTAAAAGGGCAATTCTCTGCTTTCTTTTGCTGGTTTAGACGAAGATGTGCAAAAAAACAAAGGACGTGCTCCAGAGTGCCCTTCCATGACAGCAACTCCTTTTCTTATGTTAGAATACATTCCTACAGGAATACATATTAAGAAATACATGTATTCCTAGAGGAATACATGGAAGAATGTGTCATCTAAATTTAGAGTGTTGAAAATTATCTCTGCTAATTAATGACTTCACACATTTGTTCTCCCACTGAAAGTCTGCCACAACTCATTCTGCCCTTCTGCCTTTTCTCGCSCACTTTCAGCATTTTTCCAGATGTTTGTTCATGTGGACAGCTTTTAAACCTGCACAAAACATTAGGAAACAGTGACATCTATGAAAAATAAAACTGAAATCATTAACAGGAGCAGTKTGCCTTCACTGCTCAGTCATTTAATCCTATAAATACTGGCATTATGGACTAGATTAGCTCAGTGAAAAAGAAATGCCACTCAATTTATTTTCACTGTAAGAACTCACCATCCTCTGCATTATTGAGAAATTAGCCCTTTGTGGTAACAGATATCCTCATTTTAACAGGCAGTCAAAGATGATGTGATGCAGAGAAGTACCAGTAACAGTTTTTTGACTTTACAATAAATGTGACACTGATGCTTAGTCTGTGTGGTTCAAGTTGTTTACTGACCTTTTATATGAAATAATTCAACAAGAAGGCTTTCTGAACAAGTAATCTATAGGTGTGTCTCCTTTGTGTTAGCTGCCTTGTGCTATAGCTATGCCTTCTGTTTCTTATGGCATTTCTRAATAGGGAAGCACAGTGATACAGCTGAAAGATTACTCTTGATTTGCTCTCTGATTAAACAACYAAATTAGTTTTAGATTTTAAAAATGAGTACTACATATTTTGACTAACTTTGTTTTCAAAGATTGGTGTCTCAAATGAGTGTCAGCTGAGTGAGGAAATGAGAAACATTATTATACTAAACAACCACTTGGGCATTGGCCTGCAGTTGATCATTTTTCAGAGATGAGGAAGGAATTTTTGTTAAATGTAAAGAGTTATCATGCTGTAAAGTGTGCTATAAACTGTTCCTTATGCTTGACCTCAGGCCATAAAAGGTCAGGTATGCACTGGCATCTTTTCTCACAGTTGACTAAAAAGGTTTTTGATGACCTACCAACATCCTGTCTCCTTTACTGAGAATCCTCCTCCTCTGACTTCATCCTTCCAAGATTTTGCAAGTTGTTATTAGTGACCCAAGTGTTGCCTTAACCCTGCTTTCCTTATTCATTTGTGAAGACAAGCATCCAATCCATCACAGCATTTGCATGCCTGTAAGAATAATTCAGYATCTTTAAATTCTTTGGATTTCCTAAAAGCACACTGAAGCCCTGTTCATCAGTGTCTGCACAGCTGACAGACTTTCCTGCTGTGCAGAGCAGGCTGTGATGAAGACTCAAGCTCAGAATGACCACAGTTTCACATACATTGMATTTGAAAATGTGCTGGCCTAGATGACAGATGTTGCTGTTCTTGTGTGGTTAATACAGGTTTGTCTAAGCTTTAGCTACATTATGAAAACCCTCAGAGGCACTTATTTTCTTATTTTTCTTGGCTGGAGGAAAGGTAACACTACAGAATGTTACAGAATTTGGTCTTACAGCTTCAGTGATCTGCTCAGCTCACTAAAAGTTTCATTTATTAAGAAGCGCAGACAAGAAAAATTTCTGAAGGATTTCTGTCTYGCCTTAAAGGGGAGTGTGAGCCATCTTTTATAGGGTGTGACACAATAGTTGATTCCAATATATACATCTTCAGTTAACTTCCTTCTTTAAACTAACTAGGAAATGTAATTACTGCCGATATAGGTAAAACTTACTTCTGTGATATTTTTATACGATGCCTTAAACTTCTAATTTTGGGTGARCTTCAGAGGTTAGGAGAACAAACAATTCAGAGTCAGGAAGTAGAAATAGACTCAAAATAATTCAATTATCTATCTTCTAATGATTAATTTACATACAATACTGGGATGTTGGATGCTGGCAGTATGTTTCTGTAATGCAATAGGAGCCTTCAGATGGRTATTGACCACTGAAAGACTGGAAGAAAAATATGGTCATGGTGTACCATATTAGTCTTGTACTTTACACTTCCTTGCCAGAGACACTAAATTCTGAAACAAATCTTTCTTAAACAACGTTGAAGTCAAATGATTTAAGCTCCTTGGGACTAATACTGGAGGTGTCCTATGTGAAAATGGTCAGCAGAGAGGTAGAAAAACAATTCTACTGTCAGTAGAACTTTGGACAGCTTTAGGTCTGCAAGCCCCACAGGTTTCTTGAACCTGTGGGATGAACTCATAATCTACATTTGGCTTTTAGCATCGACTTTTTTCACTACTTGGCAGGCATAGCCAGGGGAGAAGTCTTCATTTAATCGAGGATAAAATTCACTTATTCATTATATGGAATAAAACCACAGTGTGCATGAAGACTCAGATGGAGATTTTCATAAAGTAATGAAATTTTATATAAGGTGTTTGAGTGTTTGTTGAGGCACAATATGTTGAGGTAGTTTTCACAAGACTTAAAAATAATCTTGCAGACCTTTAAAGCTATTTTGTGGTTTTAGAACTTTTGGCTTGATTCACTGTATCATAACTGATGTAATGAAAGAAAACAGACTAAGATGCTTTTAAAAATACACAGAATATTTGGAATATTTTTCAGTATTTAAACTGGTTTATAGTTGCAGAAATCCAGGCTTCTGGGCACAATTTGGATTTTAGTGTCTGCTACAATCTTTCAGTTTTATAGCATTACTGGAAATAATTTTCCTTACTGCTGGATGCATTCCTTTCTTTCTTTCCAAATAACTTGAATCTTCACACTGTCGGTTTTCTTTTTTCAAGTTACTCATTCAGCAGGTTTTTACTTTATCTAAGTCAGACTAGGTGATTATGAAACTTTGCTATTATTCATCTTGCTAAGGGGTCATTTTGGAACTRTATTGGTCCATAATGTTCAATAACCATTCTGTGTCCCATGGGGGTTATCTTCTATAACTACAACAGCCTTGTAAATTTTATGATAATGTTGGCATATTTCAAGTAAGCCTGTTACTTCTGATTAMTATTAGTGTTAGTTGTAGATTTAGGGCTAGCCAGACTGCATTGTAAGAGTTTGACCTTAAGTGAAGCAGTAACAACTGTCTCATTACCAAATTGCAGTTGCTGTCTATGCAAAAGGTAGGCAAAAAAGCAGCAGTAATAAATTCAGATCTTTTTTGAGTTATTCTTTTATAAACTGGGGRCTGTGACTGAGCTAAACCTTGCACATGTTTAATTTTGGATGTCATGGTTGGTGCCATTGACTTCAGTGATCAAAGTAGGAAAGGCCCTTCTAGTTTCCTAGTACGAAAGGACCTAAAAATGCACAGTTGGCATTTACTCCAAAGCTCTCCTGTTCCTGAAAATTTTGTTGGAGGATTTCAGAAACTTAGAAAACATTAGGGTGACCTAAATTAGTCTAATTCTTCTATATTATGCACACTTCAGCTGTGAGATTTTAATGCAAGTTACTGTTTCTAGCACTGGGATGCTGCCTGTGAATTTTAAGAGGTTCTGTAGACATTTTGTTAAAAAAYTAGGCTCTCTTTCTTGAATTTCTGGCTAGCACTGATTTTCCTCCTTTTCCCTCCTCCAGAGGTTATCATCTGAGTGCTGTCAGACTTTTCCAGCACATTAAGTTCATGTTTTTTGCCAGCACACTATCCTTTTTATCATTTAATGTCATGATGCTGGTCTTCTGTGCTGTCACCTGTGCAGTAACCCCTCTGCATGTGCAATGYCAAATAAACACATGGTTTTAAAACCCAGCCTTCACTAACAGCCTTAGTTGTGGTATCCTCCTCTCACTCTTGTTTACATGWCTTCTTTTGCTTCTTTTTGTGTGGCATGGTAGTAATGGGGTATGGTAAAGTGATGCTGTATATTTATTTACAGAAGTGCAGGAATGTGCATGTTTGATTAAAATTATGGGCTTCTCCTGAAAAAATTTAAAAATCTAAGATAATTCCCCCTTTAAAAATGGAGATGTCCAAGGGTAAGTTTTTGACATTATACTACACATAAAGCTATGATAAATACTTCCATTTCTTGCTCAATTTTATGAAACCACTCTGGTTTCTGGTTTTTGCAGGGCTTTATTTGTGGCAGCTTAAAGGTTTGATGGAATGATATTATGAAACGGTCGTGTACATGATTGAGGATGAGAGCTATGTGTAGGAGCTTTATGACTGAGAAACTCGTAATGAGCAAATTAGTTACACTTTGCATCTGGCACTTCACCAAGGCTTAGCAATTACCCATGTCATCCAAATGTATTTTCATTTAAATACAAAAGGTTTCTGTGACATCAGTGACAGGCTTCTAAACCATGGTTTTATAAACAATGTCCATTTAAACAAAGTCAGCTTCAGTATGAAGCACAGTGTTACTGTGTTTCAGTGTTACTAAAGATCATCTTCGTTTTTCAAGCTGCACTGTAAAGATAAATAAATYGTATGAAAGGAGACCCTTAATGATGTGCACAAGGTACTAAAAGCACTTCCAAGAGCTGTTGTTGATGAAAGTAGTGGAAGTAAAGCAGTAAGACAACATATCTTTCAATATACATGCAGGACATGAAACTTGTGTTTCGTTCCARGGTTACTATTAAGACTTATTCAACTTGGCAGAGCTGCAAAAGGATGAATAAGCACTGGCCAGAATTTCAGTGGTAACCTCCAAGGTGTGCATGGATGCTGGCCATGGGATTATGCCAGGCTGTGCATTGTCTAATCACACAAGCTTAAAGGTCCTGAAAGCCTTGGAACAGACTGGGATTTATGTATAGATATGATTCTTACAAGGAGAATTTCATGGTCATAAGCTGCCTTAAAAAGAAACTGATTTTAAGATAAACTCCTATAGCTCTTAGTGTTAATGCAATTATGCTGTGGTTTACATTTTACTTGGGCAAACCTCCCAGCTGTGCCATCCAATGTATTGATGAAAGGCAGGGCATTGATCTGCATTTGTGGTGCCTGCCCACAGTGTACACTGAGGGCATGCAGCAAACAGGTAGTTGTTTGTGCTGATCTGGCCATCTTCGTTTCCATTGCCCTCAGTTTTCTGTTTCAGGGTGCCCATCTCTTAACAGCCCAGTTTCTCAGTGGGTTTACAGAGATATAATTCTGTTTTATGTTTTTCTGATTTTTAAACTTTGAAACTTTTATTTATTGCAGGGCAGGGTTGTGGATTCCTGCCACCAGTGATGTCTCATGGTTACTGTCATACTGTGCATAATTATTAAATATGAATTGGGATAACTAATACGTAACCACTGACAGAAATTTTGAAACACAGCATTAATATTTATTCTTTGTCCCTCTGTGAGTACCTATACAATCTTAATGCTCTTGTGTGAATTCTGTGACAGACTCACACTTTATTCAATTTGAAGAACTTGTTTTACAGAAAACATTTTTTTCAGAGTTTTCTGATGTCTACATTTCCTGGGAATGAAATTCGATAAGCATAGCTGGATGCGCACTGTAAAGGGAGCTGAAACAAAAGTGCTTCTTCCTCCTTCTCTCCTCCCCCATTTTTCCACCTGTTTGCAAAAAGCTGTATTTTTTTTTTTTTATATGAGTGTCATAATTACGCTTCTGTGCCTGATCAGGGCCTGCAGGAAAGGCCTGCAGCATCTGTAAAGCTGGCAGCAGGATGGTATTTCCAGGCAGGAGGGGTGGGGAGCTCATCCAGGGCTTTGTCTGAGCAGTTGAGAACTTCATCTGAGCCATTGACACCGACCTGTGCCATGGGCAAGGAGAGCACTGAGCAAGTGTTGGGGCCAGTATTTATAGACAGCTCTGTAGCAGTCCTGGAGAGAGACAGAGAGGGAGTGCAAGAAAAATCGTGGCTGAAATGAGGGCAATTTTATGTCAGGTTTCTGTTATTGAAGCAATGTTATATAAAACCCCCGTGCCTCTATCTCCTCTCTGAATCCTAGCAGTTCTGCTTCACATTATGACCAGGTGGAAGCAGGAGATTTGAAACAGGACATTTGAGGGTAAGTAATTATTTCAAGTGTCACTTTTACCTTCAGCGTCCCAGCCAGCTCACTGCCCTGCATCAAGAGCTTGRTGTTGGGGCTGCAGCGTGGTGCTGCCTTTATGTAAGGATGTTCTGCATGTGGGGAGTTTGTATACAGTTACAGAGGAGTGTTGCGCAGTTTCTTCATTTAGCAACATGCTTGGAAAGGTCAGTCAGCATCAGAAAAGAAATACACACASTCCCATTACTGAGGATAGCATGGGTCATTTAAAATACTGTCTCATGGTATTGTCTYGGTTGTGGCTTAAAGCATCTGTTTCCTGGTGGATAGCTGGTTGTACTTGCATGGCAAGACTGCTGCCCTATGTGCACTGCTTTTAGCAGCACAAAACAAGAAAAAAAATTGACTCAGTCTTCTGTCTTTTGTTGTGTTAGCAGAGTCAATACTCAGTCTTTCTCTGAGGAGCAGGACAGTAGTTAATGGATGTTCTTTACATACTTCAGTTTAAAAAATGAATAATTTTTAAAAAGTGGGGAGTTGAGTGGGTTATTAGGAGAGAAAAATTCCCCTTCCTTCGTGAATTGGGCAAGGTGACATAGAACATGCACCCCTGCAGGATATTCCCTGATAACAGAGGGGAAAAGATTGTTTACAGCAAGCTGTTATAACCAAAGTGAAAAAGAGATTCTTCCTCTCCTTCCTACCTTCACACAGGCAGCTCTCTGCTTTTGAAAAATGAACCTTTTTCCATTACTCACAGTATCTTTTTCAACATAAAGCCTCAACACATACAGGCTGCTGAGTTCATTAGTCTTCTTTGTTTGCGTATTCTAGGGTGTAATTTTAAAAGCCAGGTTACCTAAAAAGSGGATAATTCTTCTTAAACTCTCTCCTGGCAGCAACATGTGAAATCTGTACAATTCAACATTGATGTTTACTATGGTTGGTTCAGAGAAGATTAATGTGTTGCTTAAAGAACACAGAGTTTCCCTGAATGAAATTTATCAGTTGACAGCCCTGGAATTACTTCTTTAAGTTAAGAAAATATAGACTTTGGCACTGGTTGAAGATTTTTGGGGGTGAGTGGGAGGGTGGTGTGCAACTTCAGAGGGTGTTAGACATGTAGTGAATACGTGTTGAAAACAAAAGTCTGTTGAAATAACTTTAAGCTTGAGGCTCAGACTAACAAATAAAAGGAAATGCAAGACAGAGCTCACGTTAGATCCTTAGCTGCCCTTGTTAACACCAATGTTTTGCAYGCATGGGGTGCACAACATAAGCATCTATCCACCCATTTAAGATTTAGCAAGTAAATGACAAGAACAGTGGTGTTTTCCAGTGCAGTCTATACAGGAACCTGTAGAAAACCATGTCTGTATTTAAAGATTATGATGATGATGATTTCCTATGTGTATCACTTAGTTCACGTTTTGGGTAGACACTAGAAACATTGAAAAAAATGCACTAGGAAATGCAACAGGGGAGACAGCAATGCACATTAAATGGACGATTAACACTAATAAAACTAATCTGCTGGGAAATCCTATCATTACAGAGCTATTCCGGTACATGGACATTGAAAAAAAAAAGATAAAGAATCAACTGCCTTATAACTAGTGAATTTCATAGAGAACAGCACTGTTGCATCTCTTCCAGGTTTATATGTAACTGAGAAATGCAAGGTGAAATCTCCTGKTTTTTTCCTCTTCCTTAACCAAATTTATCTGTGCTTCTGTTTGAAGGTTGTATGAAGGTTCTTTGTCTAGTACCTTGGCCAAAATGCAATAAGGAATAAGAGAAAGTAAAGTTATTGAAAAGTGACTTAGTCCAAATAGTGTATTTGGACACAGCAGATTTATAAGGCATCAGTCCACATTGCCACAGTTTCAGTGTTGTGACTGTACATCCCTAGATGACCACAGCCTGGACAGGTTTTACTCTTATTGTATTTTACTACTACTGCTACTTTTGCTACTACAGGCATAGAATTGATGCCCCATTGCTGAACCTGCATGGTCCTTACAGAGCATAACTGCCCTCCCGTAGCTTAGGTACTCTGTGTGCACATCATTACCCTGGGTAAATGTGTCTTGCCTGTTGGCAATGGGTAAAAGAAGATCTCTCATTTAAAACCAGGGACCATAAAATGCAAGTGTGAACAGTATAATTAGTAAATAAAATAATAATAATAAATCATTTAGTAAAATACTTTGTATATTGCAAATCCAAGGGACATTCAAGGAAAGATGTGGAGAAAATGTCAGGACTATATATATTGSTGCTCCAGGGAAAGGAATAGCCTCTGAGCTGAATTTGACCTTTTCATGAGGATCTTGATATAATCATGTGTGATCTCTGTAGGTATTTTTTGTTCTTTGCAATGGAGTTTTCTTGACCCTTCCTAAGCCCCACAGAGAGGTGCTTTAATGGCACGTTAACCTACTGATCAATGAACTCTGTGCTAATGGGTCATGCTGGAGGCAGAGATTTTCTCTCTGATTGCTGGGATTATCCATGGAAAGTCCAATTACCTGCTGGGCCTGGGGTGAGAAAAGTCACACGCTGCCTCTTTAGCATTATATCTGCAGGAGTTGGAACAGCTTTGGGTGCTGCAGGGGTAATGTTGGCGCTTTTTGACTGTCCTGGACATGCCTGGGAGGGCTGTCAGTGCTTACCTGCTAGGATGGGAGGAACTCCCAGGGTAAGTGATGCTGTCTGCCAGAGGTTTTGAAAGGCAGATGGCTAGGAAGGCTTCACGGGAAAGGACAGTAGGGTGAACACTTTTTATTATGCCCCTTCCCCCATTAGTAATTGGAGCAGGAGCATAGACATAAAAATACATTTGTGGCCATGGTTGTGTTCCTTTGCAACCATGTTGTGTGTTTGGGGTTGGATGTGGCTTATCTTTGGTTTTTTGAATGTCAAATGCCAGCCTGCACCTTTTTAAGTCTTTCTSGATCTTGAAGCTCATTGTACAATTTCAGCTTTAGGAAATGCATTTCCAGGGATGGTGTAAAGCGGGATGCTTTCTTTCATGCCGTGCTGCATTGCTATTTATTTTACTCTCACCTTCTATTTCAGGAGTCCCCATCAGAACTCAGTGACCAGGTTGACACAAAAGCTCTGCTTTGAAAGGGGAAATGAGTTTATGGCATAGTCCAAAAAGGTGTGTGAAAAAAGTAACTCTTTTTCTCAAAACAAAAAAAAAGAAAAAGGGCATGCATATGTACATGTAAAGGTAACTTCATAGAAATAGGTGCATGCCTTSGTTGAAGGTAGTCCTTTGGATCCTTTCACTGCATAAATGACTTAGGTAGTCCTTGGGAGGTTTGGTGATTTATCCGGCTAGGAAGAGCTCTGAGCATGATTTCTGACATTATTCCTAATGATCGTGTGCCAGTATAGGATCTTAGCTTATAACACATCAATTTTGAAGAAAATGTGGTTTGGAAAGTTGTCTTGGATCCAGGAATGCTGTTGCAGTCTGGACCAGAGTCACAAACGCCATTACATTAACAAGCCAATACCTGATGCAGTGAGCACATATATGGGTTGTGAAGGGTTCAGGTCTAATCTCATGAGTTTGTCTGACTCAGATCAGGGATGTGGGGCTTCGTTTCCCATGCTGTACCTGAGCACTTCAAGCCTCTCCACCTGTGGCTTTTTCTCTTTGGATGTATGCTGAGATGCTTATTGAACTGGGGACTCAGAGCTGGATCTCCCATATTGGAAGTGACACTTCTAATGTCTGGGCTATAGATTCATTCTGKGATTTGTGATCTGTCTTAAGAAATACTAATTTCCATGAGGAAATTCTACAATTGAGAKCAAGGTATTGGGCATTCTTTTTTTCCCTCCATGATTTTTGAGAAAATCCTTTTGAAATATCTTGGTTTCAAGAGACTGAAGAATAAAACCTATCTTTGGGGKTGGGGGGGATGATTGTTTGTTTGTTTTTTGATATTCCTTTCTGTTTAGACATCATCTGGGGCAAAGTGTTTCTTAGTAATAAACATGGAAGTATAGTTTCCACCTTGAAGTTGATATCCTCTGTACTATTTTGCCCTTTTTTACATATCTGTGCTCCTATGCAGAAATGGGAAAATCAGCATAAATTTACTTTTTATGCTGCTGTTGCCTAAGTTGTGACACTTTTCAGTGTCAGAAGAGTGGCACCTTTCATTTTTCCACTACCATATCTTGCTGATGATGACTTTGGGAGCCCTTCATGTTTTGTAATAAACTTGAGAGCAAATTAACRAAAGCAAAACTGTGGTTATGCAGCCAAGGAAATTTATATTTTGGTATTCAGTGCTCTTTCCCTCTTTACAAGAGCTCCTCTTTGGCTCCCATGTCTCACTCAAGTGATTTTGCATTCTCTATTCCTTACCACCTTAAAATTTATGAATAGGCATGTTATTTTCCTAACCAGAAAAACCTTCCCAATCGGAACTTTTGAACCCTGCCTGCAGGTGCCCTGTGCAGCAATGTTATTGGCACACTGATGTGAATTTTCAAAAACTGAGCTGGCATCGGAATTTACTCCTTGGATGGGTAATGAATATTGGATTTTTCAGTTCGATTTGTGTTTGCAAATCACTACCAAGTGCTGCTTAGTATTAGAATTTCACCAATCACTGAGAAGAACTTGGTTAAGGTGGTTACATCAACAACGTTATGTATGGATACCACCATGAGGGTATTCAACATCCAAGGGGAACACTGCTTAGCCTGAAGGCAGGTGCACGTTAAATATCAGGTACATTTACAGAACAGTGTATTTGTGGGCACTAACTCCCTTGATCACTGACCTTTATCTTTTTCCCTGCACAGAGGAAGTCCACTCTTATTTGAGCAAGACTTAGCTGCTTAACCAGTGCTYATTTAGGCAAACCAAGAATGCAGAGAATTATGCGTGGTTGCTCGTTAACACTGGTTTAGAAACAGAATTTGCAGTGTGAACAGTTCTTTCAAGTTTATCCTAGTCTTTGACATGATATGAGAGTACTTGGAGCATAAGAAAACTCAAGTTTTCATGTCATTTAAAAATATTTTTTTTGTGTGTGCTGCTGCTGCTCCTATTTGTTTGAAGTTTTTAATATTTGTGTGAAAAAAAGAGATAGTGCCACTGCCAACACTTCTTTGTGATTCATAGTTAAAACTACTGAATACTGGTATTCCCAGACACATCTTGAAATATGACCTACGTCGCCATTCTCATATTTTAGGAGTTGCAAATGCACAGAACCTCCTTGACTATACTGAAAGAAGGATTTGGGAAAAGAGCTGGAGCTTTTAATGTGTTTTTTAGTTAAGATGCTATCTTTCATGTTGGAAAATAGAGGCAGACTTTAACACGGATGCAAAATAAAGACAGTGGCAATGAAGAAGAAGGACCAGGTGACTGCTGTGTTCCAAAGTGCAAATTGAAAGTCTTCAGCCAGTTGTTCCTGTGTGAAACTGGCACTCAAGAATGCATTTCTTGCAGCAGAGAGAACATGATACTCTGATTTTTCTTTATCCTTGTGGCTTACATTGTTACTTGGCCCACAGGCTATATGTTTGAATTCTCTCACTTAAGGTCAGAATACCCTTTACTTAAACTTTGCACTATGTGCCAGGGCACTGAAGTGGGACCATGGTTTCTATAAAAATTGAAATAAGCCAGTGAATCGTAGTTATTTACTGTATTTCATCCCACCTCAGAAAGCATAAGTATAAAGTGTGATTTTTAATTAACAAGCACATTGTCCTAGTGCTTTGACTTGGAAAATTGGATATCAGTATCTAGAGAGTTTAGCAGACCATTCATTTCTCCCTTCAAACAATAAATAGTATGCTTCAACTTCCCAGGAATGTTTTTCTGCTTACTTTTAGCAGCATAGGTATATATGAAGTATTAATGATGAAAGTAAAATAAATGAAGAGTGATAATTGAATAAAACTATGCTATTTGCAAAGCAAAACAAAAACCCCCCAACCCTTTCTAACACTGCATCTCCTTCGTTTCATCACTACAAATGGCTCATGATGACATCCACTAAGAGTTTTGCCTACTAACCTTGAAATGTATCTTTGTGTTTATTGTCAGGGCCTTGCTGGCAAATTGAGCTTGACAATGAGATGGTGAAGGCAGGGGGAAGCAGGGTGACCTGGGACACACAGTTCTGCTAAAACCTTTCAAGGTCCATAGAGTGCCTTTTCCTTTCCAACGAATCAAATTACCAACTGGGCAGCTCCTTCACTTAGCTAATCATTAATGTGGGACCCGTGAATTATGGAGCTTGTAACCCTTTCTCTTGCTAATTAATTTTTTGTGTGTGCTAAAACACTTTCTCCTGGTGCTGGGAGAGCCTTTAGCTGGGGCAAGCACACTGAACCTCCTCTGGGCTGTCACAGAGCTGGGTTGCCCAGCTTGCACCCGGAGCGCCGCTGTCGCCCGGGCTCAGAGGAAACCAATTCTGCTGGCACCTCCTCGTGGCTAGCAATCCTGGGAGTGGTCTGTGGTGGGTGCACTTGGTGGGCAGCTCATATCAAGAAGCCTTTCAGCTGCCCCAGGATCCTGGTGCCTGCAGAGGTGAGTGTGTGAGGTGAGATTCTAAGCTGTGCCCTTCACTTGGGATGATCCTCACTTAGAATTCTCCTTGTGCTGAAAAGTCTAGGTTTTATAAGTCTGATGCATGTGTAGTGTCGTAGTTCCTGTTGCTTTAGTAGACCTGTGGCCTTCAGCTAATGCCAGTTAGATATTAGAAATTTCAGCTGAAGTTGGTCTCTGTTCCTTCTTCACACTCCTTGTCTCCTCCACACATTGTGCACGAGTTCACCGTGGGTTTGAAAAGAGATTTTATGTCATGTTTTCTGAGCATAACAGGATGAATTTGAAAGGGTTATCCTTGCATATATGGTATAAGGATTTTTCTTTATTTCAAACCAGTTAGGAGAAAATACGTTTCTTATTTCCTTGTAGTAGCACAGGCATTAAATGGCAGGTKCTGAGTCCATTTCTGAAGCCACGGAGGGCAGCTGTGCATCTTTTTCAAGGCAAAGAGTTTTTCTGCAGCCTTTTCAACATTTTGAGGGAAGGAAATCTCATACCTGCTTGATATGACTGGAAAAGGATTTTCAAATGCAGATACTTCCCCAGTTTTTAAGAAGTCCAGCTAGGATGGTGTACAATAGGGGATTTGTTTGTAAAGTGCATATATGGTCAGACAATGACTGTACAAATGCTGTCAGCTTTCTTCAGAGATACAAAATCTGTCTTCCAAAATACTTCTGCTTTCCATAGTGTGAAAATAAATGGTGATGACTTTTTACTTTTATCTGCTCTATAGTGGTGTGAGAAAATGAGCTGGATTTTACTCTGGTTTGTTGATTGTCAACAGAAGTGTTAATTGCTTTCACATGTGAGCCAGAAGCATGCAGCATGGCTTCAGGTGTGGTTTGTAAATGAGGCTGTTGGAAGAAAAAATTTTTGGTTTTTTTTTTATTTAAGATTGTAGTTAAGAAAATGTACTTTGTAAGACAAATAGTGATTTTTCATTGCATCCCTTCAGTCAAACCACTTCTCATCCTATACTTGCACTACCCGGTCCTATTTCTCTCATGGAGTTTTTTTAAATCTTTCTGGCAGTTATCAGCCTYCTTACTTTTTCTATCCTCAGAGCCCTTTAGAATAAGGTAATATCTGACACTTGAATAGGAATTTGCATCCTGAGAAGATTTTGAAAGTCTCCATTAATGTGTCTTCCCTGAGGCAAACAGCAACATCCAYTTAATTTTTAAAATGAAAGCTGAGAGTGTGCTAAGTAACTTATTCTAAGCATACAAGGAATTGGTACCATTTAATCTCAGAGTAAGTGACTTGAGCATGTAATTAACTTTCAGCTAGAAGGATATGAATGATTGTAAATTAATTATAAAAAAGAAACATGAACTTTAGTGTCATTACTTCACTTGCACTAAATAAGTACTTTAYAAAATGTGCTGAGGAGGAGGGACTGACTCTTGGTCCTGAGGCTGGGCTACRCATCTAGGAGATGTCTCAATAATATAACATTGAAATAAACTGTAATTGCCAYGAGCCATCTGCCTAGCTCTCTTACTTGAATGAAGGAAAAATTGCTATCTCTTTTCAGTGCAGTTTTTCCATTAAATGCAGGGCATGATGTAAATGACAGAGAGGTTTGCTTCTAGCAGAGAATCCACTGAAGTCATCTGTAAAACTWACAGCAAGACAGCAAATCTAGGGATGAGTGGTCATGATGCAGTTCAGGGTGAAGAAGCCACTGAAACCCTCGGTTGATTTCCATGAGCGGTAGTTTAATGGTTCAAAATGATGYAAGACATATAATGTCTTTGTGTTTTTTAACAGAYTTTTTCTTATCCAAGCTAGTTAGAAAGATGGATGGTTAAAAAAAATAAGCTCTGTTTTCTTTTAAAATGAGAAATGAATTGAGAATGCATTTGAAATCAGGCTTGACAGCAAATCATGATGTGGACATAATTTTGAGAACTTCCTCTGAATAATCCTGATGATGATGGGTGTGCATGATGCAGTTCATTAATGGCGAAAAAGGGGAGATTTTAGCATTARGTAAAATTCTTAAACCATGTTTGGTATTCATCTATAATCTATTGTTAACATGTATGCCCAGCTAGAGAATACTGTATGCATGGTCATGGTATATTGAAAAAAAACCCCAGCATTTGAACATGAAAGCTGGTTTATGCCTTCTTCTAAGCTGAAGCATAGCCACAGAGAAAAAATACAAATGCTGRAAATCTTCCACAAAGGAAAGGGGAAAAAAATTGTAATGAGACTAATCAAATTAGTTAATCTAAATAATAATGTCAACATCAGTGAAAGTTCATGCTTATTAAAAATAAATAAATGCACTCAAGTACATGCTATGTGAAAATATTATGTGGTGTATTTGCTCACAGATATATTTCTCTATGCCAAGGGGAGATTCTACTCCATAGGAAAGGAGTTATTATGTAAATCATGTTATTTGGAGGATTTTGGTGGCMTCGGTCATGGATAGGAGGAGGATATTATTCCATATTAATATGACTGGTAAAATTTGGGGTCCTGGTGACTAGCTTTAAAATACTGAGTTGCACAGGTCCTCAAAAGATTTATGAGAAATACTTACATTTCAGTTGTTGACAGTATCATGCTTGCCTTATTTATTGGCCTTGTCATCTCTGTGCTTWTGGAAAAATCACCTCTAATTGTTCTGAATAATTGCAGCAACACYTGCTGTCAGGCCCAGACCTGATATACTGGAAGCTTTCCCGTTGTTAACGTCAGCCAACAAACCATTTGTGTCTTTAGCTGATGTTTTTAATTTCCTTTTCACATGGGATTTACTTAGATCTATTCTCTTCCTCCAGTAAAGGCCAGCCACCTCTTTCAGACTGTTTACTGTTTACCATCACTAACTATATTGACTGGGTTACTGGCACCAAACTTATTTTATTTAGCCTCAATGTTGATGTATTTTGTGCTTTATGAATTCACTTCTCCCCTCTTTTTCTGTTTTTCAGAAGTTTCACATTTCATATTTTTCTGTTTTTCAGAAGTTTCACATTTCATACTTTTAGCCTTCTTATTTAATAAAAAAAAAATCCTCTTACACTGTCTCCCTTTAGATTGTAGGACACTCTGATGGTGTTGGCTGTTTTCTGGTCTTACTTTGTTACCATTTTGAGACAGTGACTTTTGGGTTCCACTTGCTTTTAATACCTAGAGTGCTTTGTTCTTGACTTGTTTACAGTCTGTATAGTTTTGCAAATTTCTGATTGCTTCCTCACTGTTCCTTTCAGGGTTGTTTTTTTTTTTTAATTATTTTTATACTATATGCTACAAAGGCTTTGATTCTCATTGAAAAGCAAAACAAAACCAAAAAAAGATTAATAAAAAATAAAATATACCCAGATGAATGGCACTACAAYGGGAAACAGTAACACCACCCCCCAAATAAACATTGCTCATAATGTGTACTTTTAATGTTTCTGTTCTTGGGRTGATGTGACATCTAAGTAGGAGGAAATAATATCAGTTTCTTTTGACAAGATAGATGTGGATAAGTTAAAAAATTTGCTTTATATGGGACTTTGTAATTTGAACTTTCTGGTTCACTGTTCTTTGGTAGGGTAGCAATTTGTGTGTTAACAAATTGGTATTTTGTCAGTACATGTACATGAATGTACATATACATTCAAAGCGTTTCTAAAGCTGGACTGTGATATACAGCACCAAYGTGCTCCCTATCTATTTCCGTCCTTTGCCAAAAGTTTACTCCCTCCTTCTAAAAAACGTGCTAACAAGAAGACTTCAGCTATCACAGAATCCCCGAGGGGCCAAGCAAGCCATCCTGCTTTATAAGGTGCAGCAGGTAAAATGGTGTGCATTTTCTCTCTCTTTCTGCAGCAAAGGAAGAGTACTAAAAGCAGTGCACTGTCTTCAGTCACAGGTTTTGCTGGACACTTTTATAAAATGCAAATCTAGAGAGTCGCTGATGTGGACGCTTAATTCCCTGTCACTGAACCTTCTGCTGCCAGCAAGGCTGACAAAGTCTCTCTGCACTCTTTCAAGGTATTAACCTTACATACCCAATGCCAGAAATGCTTCTGGCCTCTTTTACCTAGGCTAGTGATTACCATTTTGTGCCATATTGCAGATGTTATTTCTCTTAGTGAAAAACCTCTTACAAGTGTTAATTTTTCATCCTGGAGAGCTTTGTTTGTGAGTTGGATGCGCTTTGTACATTTTCTTTTTATATTTTGCATAGGATGTTTGTCTTCTGTCTTGGAATAAGCAGAGAGGTGGCTAAGTAAATGAAGGTATTTCAGTGGCCCAACCTATATTACTAAATCTTAAATGTATATGCTCTACCAGCTTTCATACTGGATAACAGGATTCCTCCTATTCTGCTTATTATCCTTAATTGTCCTAAGCTGACAGTTCTGTTCTGTGACTTTGGAAGCTTCGTGTGGCTGTTTGTTTCTTGACTCAAATTGAAAGTAAATTCCATCTTGCCACTTCTGTTATGCTCAGGTCTCATCCTAATCAAGAGTTAAAATTCTCTGCACATGCTGCTCTATACTGATACACTCCTTAATATGGCATAGTTTCAGTATCTACACTATCAGTTTGTATTAGCTACAATTAAAGCTGTAAATTATACACTTCTCCCTCATCACTTGTTCCTCAGTGGTAAGTCACCAAGATGTTTGCATTGATACAATTAACAGTTTACAGCCATTCTTTCTTTTGGAATAATCATCTCCAGGCTCCAATTTGTGCCGTACATGGCCATCTATGGGGGTTTTTGTACCCATTCCAACCACCTGGGTTCTATTACTCCCATTTGGTTCCCATTGCACTGACTTCCTGTCTGTATTATGGAATTTATTTTAATTTTTGAACATTTAACACAAACGGTCTTGTATGGTCTGTATGTGAAAAAAAAATAAAATTACCACCCCATGGTCTAAAAGTATAATTTAATTTCTGCATATTCTTACTTCTTGTAATATCAGTCTATAGGAGGACAGTATCAAAGTGTAAGAATGCCTCTTGACAGAGTTTCTCCACTGAGCAAAGAATGTTTTTAAAATACCAGTTTTTAAAATCCCCTAACTATTTTTACAGAGTCATGGAAAAATGCCGAAAGAGATCTCCCAGGGTCATCTGGCTGTATCCCAAGGCAGGATCCTCACATACTTAAGCCACTCTAGAGAGACAGTTTTCTGAYCTTTTGTTAAGTGGCTATGTCAACTTTATTGAAGTCTCTAGACCACGTGGTATGAAACAAGAATTTTTTGTTGTGTAGATACCTGATGCTGAGGCTGAATTTGCTATTCTCTTTCTCACTGGGGATTTATGGGATGCTTTTTTCATTTCCTTAAGCTTTTATTTYATTTTCAAAGCATAGATATATGTTTATATATGTCTATATATGGATATAAAAGATATTAGAGGATCTTTCATAGCTTAAGTGTTTGCATCATAGTGCCCTTCAGAGATTCATGGCAGGTAGACCATTAAAGGYGCAGCTTTTTACTTGTAAGCAAGGATGATGCTATGCAAAAACATGTAAAGTGCCTTAGCCCTTTCTACATGAATTCATAAAGACAGAGGAGGATTTGGACAAGGGAGTAAACGTGTTTTCATTTCTAATAAATTAGAATTTTTTATTGCGTTTTAGTCCTGCAGGTGAACAAAATCTACCTGCTATGGCAAAGCAGGAGGTAAGTGGCATCAGTGGCCAAGCTCCTCATTTCTCCTTTGCTTTACCCCTCAGACTAATGCCTTCTGCCCCAGCCTCACTGGTATTTTCTTTCCCTGATGCCAGAACCTAGACATCCTATGCATTAAATAATCTGTGCATAGGCCATCCAGTCCAAATTTGGGATATTGTACTGCAGTCATGGATGTCTTTTCCAGGTTCTTGGTCATGGACAYGGGAAAATCCACTCAGGAATGGGCAGTTACAGCACCCCAGCAGAAATAGGGCCAAACCTCTTCTCCATGCCAGCTGCCCTGCCATTCCAAACAGCAATACCAAATGGCTCTCAGGCTACCTATCTCAGAAGATCATAGATGGGATACACAGTGACTAAGTCCAGTACTTTTTCTGGGTAAGAAAGCAGCTGAGAGCTAGAAAGGGGTTCATGTCCGTAGTCATGCTGTCTAGAGAAAGGTCTTAAGCTGTTGCCACATATTTCTTTCTATTATGTGCCTGTTGGGGTCAAAAAAGCAGAGAAAAAATATAGGTCTGTCCTTCCTTAAACTGAAAAGGCTTATACGTAGAAAGCTMTGCCATAAATTCTAGAATTCTGTGAATTTTTAACTTGGTTGGAAGGTGAAAAGACAAAGGCACAGCTGAAAATGCTAGCTGATTAGTCTTGTGTATAAAATCCATTTAAGGGGCAATAGCAAACTTCTGTATAAAAATTAATTAGAACATAGCACAGTCAGTTGAGATCAAAGAGCGTACATTTATTGTGAAATATATGGTTGCTGGAGACAATTCATTTTTAATTTATTAGATTCCATAAATTGTTTTCTGATAGGTTAGGAACAGAGATCTATCAAGCTTATTCACATAATGCTGGCTCTGGCAACTGGCTAAGTGAATTATTGTCTTGAAGTATATGCTTACCCTTTAATGGTAGTAGACACAGCAATGAAACTACATGGAAGTAGTGCTAGTGTGTTTTTAGTATTACAAAAGCACATCTGGCATAGTAGAACAAATTGATACTAGGAAAATAAAACCCCTCACTTTTCCTGTAAGAGTGACAGAGACAGTAAGTGTTGTTTCATCTTACTGGTGTGATGTCTGGTGGTTTTTTCTGAGATGTGTATTTGAAAAGGTGGAACCTGAGGTGGCTACATCCAAGGTGCTTTCAGGTTCTTGTATTTGTGGATATGAATTTGTGGCTACACCCAAGGTGCTTTCAGGTTCTTGAATTTGTGGTGGAATTCCTCTGTGCTGCTGTCTTCTACATTGTCCTTCATTTTTTGCCAGGGACAGAACCACTTTATCCCATTCAGAGCATGCCCACCCTTTCACCCACCTGGTTTAACTTGGCCTTCAGATTGCTCACATGGGTAAAGTTTGGCCTCATCCTGCTGCTCCAGCAGCTGCCCCTGGTACGAGAGACCCATAAGGCCTTGGTTATCTCTTGCTTTGTAGTGTTCTTTCATAGACTATTGGAAAAATGTGCAAAAGTCAGGCTTTTTGCTCTCCTTTTTCCTTATTTATTTCTGCTTTCATCTGCAATATGATACATGCTGTGCTGAAATCAAGGATGTTGTAAAAATTACAGTGTATATAGAATTAAAACTTCAGTGTCTGGCTGATCAGCTTATAGGCACAAAGACAGTAGGAGTTTGGGAATGAGAAAAGGAAGCTGAGCAGTATTCTCATGTTTGCAAACCCTTGACTTACCTGCACATTTTGCCTGCTGTTTCTTCAGTGTAACAATTTAGYTTGACCTGTGCTCATTTTAACTCAGTGCAGGTTTGGATTCCTAAAAAATAATTATTTTCTGCAGCTGTGGAAACTAACCTTATTTTTATATATTACATAAAAAAGCAACCTTCATGGGTTTTTTTCCCCTTTTTCTGCATTATGTTGTAATTAATTTTCAAGGACCACTCTTTTTGAATTTCACAGGYGGTCTGATAAAGCAGAACAAGATATTTTAGATTCAGAAGAATCCTAAAACATCTGCTCTGTAAAGAGACCTGATGGCAGAAGGATGGAGAGTGCTTATATATTCTCAGAACTGCGTTTGAGTWTCCAGTGCAGGACATATGCCAAACTCTCCAGGAAAGCAACAGGATATTTTTGTTTTAATATTGTTTTGATATCTTGGGTCTTTTATATGTTGTTAAAATACCTGCTGGCAATTTAAATATAATATGCTCGCTCCCCTCTCTTTAATTTAGAGAAAGAATGAGAATCTCAGAAAGAAATTGTCTTTTGGGTATGTCTAGGCRTACACATSTAAATCCTGTGGAAGGTTGAACAGYATCAGACCATTATTTTCTGAAAAAATAAGCTATTGCAAATCAGCAGGCATGAAGCCAAGTTATAATAGAATAATTTMTTATAATTTGATGTAGATGGTGGATAGAATGGATAGATTGTAATTGAAGTTAAGTGAATAATTCCAGTAAATAATTTATTCAATGAATTTATCTTGTTTTCCTGCTCAGAGATTGTTTTTACTCCCCCCTCTCCCTTCCCTCCTTACATTTTATAGCCCCTGGGGGTTTTTGTCTAACCCGAGGGGTGAGGGCTCTCTTTGTTCCATTATGTGCTGGGCTGTGCTGGCCACTGTGGCAGTGCTGCCATTTCACACCTCTGCATCCCCAGGTGTGCACGGCTGCAACCCCATACTTGGGGGAAATCTGGTGGGGCTCTGGGGGGGAACATGCTCATCACGGCAACAGAGATGTGGGCAATCCTTCAGGGAAGGAACTAGTTATGAGATGGGCTTTGAGCTTCACAGATGGGTAGAACCTCCTCAGCAAAGACCTACTCGAGACAGATAACAAGGGACTTTCTAGAGCATGACAACCCAGTTTCACTTAGGCTGTCGACATCTTCAGGTTTTGTGCGTGTGTGTGTGTGTACTTACAGTGCAGGGGAGGTTTGGGTTTGGTTTCCCAAGGCTTCCAGAAGAGAGTAGAAATGTTTGTGCCATAAAAATTCCTTCCAAGAAAAYGTCTCCAGTCCAAGGAATTTGTTTATTGAGCAGGAGCTGTGCTCCCAAAGCCTTGTGCGGTTTTGTTTCTATTACTGCCTGTGCTAGCATCCTGCTAGTTGGCCAATATGCTGTGTCCTCATCCTGCCTTGTTCTGCCCTTTCTTCTAGGTTTTTTTCCTAGCTTTTAAAACAGTATTTCTGGGGTTTTGAGCTTTTAATCAAGCTTTGTGTCTCCTCTGCACCCCATGACTTCTTTGTTAGGAGTTTGGACAAAGATTATTAGATGCATGCACATTCAATAGAATTATTTTTTTCTTGGTTCCCTCAAGGATCCAAGCTAAGTCTTCCAACTTTCATTTAACCYTATATGCAGATTTTTGTAACATTTCATCTCCTTTCTTTGAGTAGTAAAAGAGTTTCATGTCACAAGGACTAATGTTCCTAATTGATATTTGAAGTAGCATTGACTAAAACAAATTGAGCTATGGACATCTCAGAACTATTYTTATTCCAGACAGGTTGCAAACTTAGGTAGGCATCACTTCATCAGGACTATGATGATCACAGATTGTTTAGTGCTCAAGTAAAGGAAGCACAGACTGAGACAAAATTCCGCGAGGAGCGTGAACTTGTGATGTTTGATTTTGGAGCTCTGAGCCACCAGCCTGGGATATAGAAATTAAATCTTTAATGTAGCAGAACCTATGTATAGTGGTGAACATGKCCTACTGTGGTTTATGGGTTTACCAAGTTCATCCTCACAGTTACTAGGTCTGAAGATTTTAATATTATCATTCTGTTCTATGTGTTATCTCTTTGCCCATCTTGTTTATGTTTATTATGTTTTAACACAAAAACCCCCTAGACCACAGAATCTGCTCTTCCATGACCTGTCTCACTTTCTCCCATAGCTGTAAGGCACCAGCAGTACCTGTGGAAAAGGGCTKTAATCCTACACTGCATCCTCAGCGCGGGTTTGGAGTGATTTTGCACAAGATCATTCACCTCCTCTGTGCTGCTGTGGGTCGGACAGCTTGTCATTGAGCAAAACATCAAGTAGCAGGTTTGATTTCATTGATTCCTTGGAGGCTTGCATTTTTATTTTGGAAAAAGTGRAATTGTTTGGTTTTGTATAGATAATCCATATATTCTTCAAAGTGACACTATTCCTCTTAACCAATTTCAAAATATTTGACATTAATATTAATTTTTAAAGCAAATTATTTTAATGATAGAATGTATGAACAATAGTTTAATCTGTTCAGCAGTCTGGTGTATTTTTTAATAGATTTCTATATTAATATTGGAGCAAAGACAGTAATTTTTGGTGCTTTTACAGCTGTGAAAACATGCCTATTGCAAAAAGAGACTAAACTGTACCAAAGGGCGCACTGTGCCAGCAATATTTAATACTTCATTGTAGGTCTGCTGTTTTAAACATCTGTCCCTCATTTAGTGTATTTTTAATGCAGAATTTTTAGTGTGGGCAAAAATGTAACTTTTTATAGTAAAATACTTTCTCTGCTACTGAGAAAAAAGCAACTTAGGATTCTATGGCAGAAAGTATTTTTTATGATTTATAGGATTTGGGTCATTGGCCTTCAGCTTCCATAAAACAGTAAGTCATTTTTATTGAAACGAACACATTTCTAAGAACACGAATGTGATTGATAAAGGAAGTTTCCGTGAAATAAATATGGAAGCTGGAAAGGGAAAATTACCCTGTAGCACCCTGTACTCTGCTGCACGTTATGTGTAAAAAGGAAATAATTTAGGTACTCAGGCTGAGGCAGGTGAGTGCAACTGACTCCTGCAGGAAAAAGGAATAAATAGGAAATGAGCTGTGTGTGAAAGGTACTGAGGTTATGGCCACCTGATGTGATTGCCAGTGTTCTACAGGCATCGTAGAATGTTCAGGCTGGAAGGGACCTTGGGAAGTCATCTGATGCCAATCAGATGGTGTGAGATGAGGATGTTGCAAAAATGCACTGGTGCTTTGCTATGAATGAACAGTCCATCAGCTTGAGAAAGGACCTGCCACTGCTGAGGCTGCATCTCAAATCCTGTGTCTAGTTTTGGGCCCCTCATGACAAGAAGGACATTGAGGTGCTGGAGTGAGTCCAGAGAAGGGCAGCAGAGCTGGGGAAGGGTCTGGGACACAAGTCTGATGTGGAGCAGATGAGGCAGCTGGGGGTGTTTGGCTTGGAGAAGAGGAGGCTCAAGGGAGRCTTTATTGCTSTCTAGAGCTACCTGAAAGGAGGCTGTAGCCAGGTGGGGGTCAGGCTCTTCTCCCAGGTAACAAGTGACAGGACAAGAGGACACAGCTTCCAGCTGTGCCAGGAGAGGTGTAGATTGGATAGACGTGAAGAAAAATGTCTTCAGTGAAAGGGTGGTCAAGCACTGGAACAGGCTGCCCAGGGAAGTGGTGGAATATACATCCTTGAAAAGTGTTCAACARTGTGTAGATGTGTTGTTTAGGGACATAGTTCAGGTGGCCTTGGCAGTGCYGGATTAATGGCTGGACTCAATGATCTTAGAAGCCTTTTCCAAACTTAATGACAGGCTACAGARGAGAACAGTATGTGTGTAGTGTAATTTTTCTACACTAGTGTAATTTCCACTATAATTTTCTGGAAGAAGACTTAAGTGAGTGAATCTTCACAATTTTTTATGCATGTAAAAATAAGAATATCCTTGTCCTTACAGAATATCSTTGTACATTAAACAAGTCCACACAAAAGCAGAAGAAAACACAGTGGCTATCATGTACGAAATTAAATTTCCAAATACATGGCAAGTGCCCATGCGCATCCCATTTAAATATTTATCAGAAATACATCTTAGATTAATTACTCCCTTTCACAGGTATGAGACCCCCCCCAACTTATTTTTGAAAAGGACTTACATTTTCATCTCTAACAGCACAAAAAAGGTCTATGATTTGTTTGTTTGTTTTTCCTGCAGTAATGATGCTTGGACATCAATCACCTTGTTTAGGTGACATTTTCCTAGATCAGCCTGCTGGAATTAGGGAATGTTTTATCCTGCAAGTTGGGAAAACAAACACTAGATTGCTATTTTGATTTGTAAAAGGAATAGTTCAGGAAGGGAACTCTGCATTAGGACTCAAGAATTTAATGGTGAGACTCAGTAACACCTTAGTTACTAGGAAAAGTGTGTCTTATGTGGRAAGAGAACTTAAAATTATATCCACAGATACATTTAATACAGCTTCCATTTGTTCCTATCTTATCTTATTATAATTAATTGATGAAGATTTACACTCACTTTGTTATGTGAAGGGATTGTTTAGCTCATATTGACTCATATTATTTAGCTCATATTGACTCAGCTATACCTCCCTTTACCCACTTTGAACAGGTATATTACTACCTGAAAAAGGATTAAGAAACAGGCTAAACTTGGAACTTCCAGAAATCAGAAAAATGCTCTTTCTAATCAGGAAATACCTTTTGGTTGTGTGTGGTCTGGTTGCACTGGCAGGATTTTTTCAACAAAATATAACAAGACAGAAAAAAAAAAAGGTCTGATTTTATATACAGACACTAAATATGTCAAATTCTTACTCTTTTTTCCTTTTTTTTTTTTAAAGGAAATTTGTCTTCCATTTGTACAAGTACATGAGGTCAATATGAACTATGGGAATTTAACATCTTCTGTGTTTTGGATTTGTCTTTAAGCAGACCTGTTCTTACAGTGTTCAGTGATGTGGTGTGTGGATTAGAATTGTGTCTTTTTTTAGTGATGTTCCTGACTTCAGAACATGCAAGTAAAAAAATAAAAACCACTCAACAGTACACCTGATGCAGCTCCTAATGGCACTAGAAAAGGAAGCCAGGACATGACCCTCCTAATTTTCCATAAAAGAAGGACGTCCACAGGTGCAATGTATTTTAGAAGACCCATTGTCAGCTAGATCACCAGTCACTGGAAATGATTAAAAAAGAAGTATCGTTAACATAATTTGGCAAGACCAAGAGATTAACTAAGAACATAAACAATCTATTAATTTGTAATAGAACAAGCATACTTTTGTGGCTGTAGAAGCAAGCATACTCAGGTGATAACACTTAAAATTTTGTCAAAGGCAAAAAAAACCCTATTTTCTTTWGAAGTTGTGATTTATGTACACTCACTATGGTTCATTTTGAAAAAAAAAAAAAAAAGATGTAGAGAAAAGTATACTTGTGGGTTTCTGAGGATGGCCATTATGGGCAATTTCTTCTTATAGGAATTCTTCAGGAACGAATCCTGAGTCTGGAATCATCAGCATGTGGTCAAGAGCAAGATGCCAGTTCACAGAGGCATGGGCAGGTTTGGGGGACTGTTGAGGTAGGAACTGTGACAGTTCCTGTTATTGGCAATCTGGTCCCCTTTGCCAGGCTTCTGTCCTTGTAGGAATGCCTGGATTAGGCCTGCAGCTGTACAGGCTTACTCACTAATTAAGAGAACCTGATTTTACTGGAGTTACAGCCAGAGTTMAAGCTTTGAATGAAGCCATTTGAGACGTTCAGAGATACTGACTCAATTCTGGATGCCATTAGGATCACCAAACTTGTCAATGGTAAGACTAGAATGCCCTTTCTCAAGGATATTTAAAATAAATAAAACCTCTCTGAATTATCTTCTTGCGTAAAACTGAAAAACAAAAAATATTTTCCAAGCCTTTGCCACTGTATGCATGGATAGCTGTGGTTCACAAAGTTTTTAAAACATTTTTAGAACAAAATAGCCCTAAAGTATCTAAGTACTAAAGGCTTCATTTGCACCAGGCTCAGCAATCCATTTTTATTTGACTGTATTGTGAGATAACGTCTGTAAGGCAGCTCCAATGTAATAAAAAGTGGTGATTTCATAGGAGATTGCAAATGACAAGCTCTGTGTCACATTTAGCTGCTCTTTGGAGATAAAAATGGAAGCACAGAAAACTAAGAGCCCAGTATAATTGAACAGCTTTCTGAACTGTTGCATTTTATATATATAATGTTAGTTTTCTAAGATGAGGGCCAAAATAAATGTTTGGAGTTCACTCTCAGTTCTGTGGTGCAGCAGAGATTGACATGTGTTCAGGGTTGCATCATGGACACTGGAAAAACCCTGCTCACCACTGGGAGGAATGTGCTTGGAACCAAGCCAAACGCACAGCGTGGAGGCATTCACCTAATTAGTGTTTTAACAGCTGCTTAAGGTTTGTTTCAATGGGAAGAAAATTATTGAGCACAATTTTGTGTAATTAGTAGAGCATAAAACACGTGGTGTGTCTAATTAAATGTTTAAAACTATTGACATTACGTAGCTACTGTTGAGGTAAATGAAGTGGAAAATCATTATGATTTTTTCGGTTGGTAAATTACTCCACAATATGCTCAAAGGCCTATTTGATAAGATGAACTCAATCCTAATGCAGAATGATGAGCACCAGGGCCTTTTCACACCCCACAGGTATGTGGAGGTCTCACCAATTTAACTGGAGGAGCTGGCTGGCATTTCAGGGCTTTCAAGTCCTGCCAGCATGTGCTCCACTCTTCAGAGCACACTGTGTTGAATGCAAGTATGTCCTGCTGCTCTGGTTCACAGCTCCTTTATCCAAAGGGTGACAAACTGTGCATTGTAGAGCTGAAGTCCTCGCTTTCTGATCCCAAAACAATAAAGCCATTGAGTAACGATCCAGCAGGCACTTTAGAAAAGAAGAGGAGCTTGGCATTGCAAGCAAATTTGCTTATTAAACTTGTTGTATTTCACAGTTTGCATTGTTGAAGTATTCAGACTTTGTTTTGCACTTCTCAAGATAGATATGAGAGTGCAGTTATATATSATGCAACATCAGTAGCATGATTAATTTAAATCCAGTTGCACTACAGGTGCTTCACTCTATGCTTGTAGCACCCTGTTCTCATATTTATTTACAGGAGTATTGAACAATGTTGACTGTAAAACCCGAACTTCTGAGATAAATTTTTTCCCCATTTGAGTCAGTACAGTTTTTTTGTCTAACTGATATTTGATGACATGGTTTGTCATGTAAASCACCTTTTTTTTTCTATTTCAAATACAATAGAGAAGAAATAGCACAAAGACAGGAGTGGGGTTTAATTGCACATGTGACACTCAAATCCAGCAAAGACAGCAGAAAAACATAGAATTTACACTGAGATAACTGAGGATTCATCCACCCTTTTTGTATTGAGTTGCTTAGCTCTACAAGCTAAGTTTATCATTCTATATAATACTTAAGCTGTCAATATGACTATAAAATGAGCATATGCATAGTGGAAAGGTAAACATTCCCTAAAAGAAATTCTATTTTGCAGAAAAAAAAAAATTAACAAGAGTGGTTGCCTCTTCTCGCTTCCACAGCTTTGCATCTCATTGTTCATTTGTTTTTATGGCCTCCAGGAAACCATGAAGTAAGATTAAGCTGTGATTACAAGTTTGCATAAGATGTGCTAGCACTGCCTGCCCTGAAAGGCAGCAGATCRCTCTTCTGAGGAGGGGAAGTTGAAGGTGTCATTCCTCAGTGTGTTTCCTCCAACAACTGTAAAAAATCCTGAGGCCCCACACATGGGGTACTTACTGATTCCTCTTTATGACACAGCTTCAAGTCCATAGACTGAGGGCAGGTAAAGTTTTGCGCCTTCTAGAAGGAGGAGGAAGTTCTGCTAAAAGTGATGTGGGATTCATACCAGGGAAGGGCAAATGGCAGTAGCTTTTCCATCTCCAGGGCCACCACCAGCCAGCTGTGCAAGGGCTGAGGCAGACTGGACACAGCACTGCCTTTGGTAATTGCTCACATTGCATAGATGCAAAGCCTAAAGTTTCATTTCTGGGATACTCTGGTAGGATCTGGATTCCCCAGGAAAATAGATTGCAATTAGCTACTGCTGCTGAGCCTTCCTACTTGCATTCCTTTACTTGTGGAGGTGTCCTACCCAAGAGCTTGAAAGAGAAGATTCTTTTATGGGGAGGGAGAGAAGGAGTCAAGCTCTTATGAGCAAWACCTACTTCCTAGAAAATTAAAACTTTTTTATCTGTTATCTATCAGTAACTGGAATTCTCATTGTTCTGGACCTGTTGTCTTAAAACCTCTCTGGTATGGCATGAGAAGTTATCTACATTTTCCTGACAGACCTCAAAACACAGTAAGAAGTCTGYCTTTTGTTTTGAGGAGCCTTTTCAATCCTAAATGACTTTTTCTGCTATGTAAATTTAGTGACATAAATTTTAAAAGTGCCCTGGGAACTTCATGAAGAGCAGGAGTGGTCATACTTCACAAAACCATGGGAAAGAGGGATCTGGAAAAGCCTGTTGTGTTTTTTCAGTGTAGGGCTTTTGGAGGGCTGTAGCAGCATCAGGACTGTGTGAGGCTGTGGGATTTCAGCTGTGAGCTGAAAGAGTTAATTTTCAAGTTCATCATGAGCTGTGTTTACTGATCCTTTCTTATTCCTTTGTGATAATTGGCACCTCAGATTCTCTGCTAATTAATTGGGCTGCAAGGGGCAGGTGGCGCCATTCTATTTTGATAATCCCTGTCAGCAACGTCTGTATAATCTCTTTGTTTAATTAAAATGAATTTGTAATAGGGGTGCATGAACTTGCAACAGTTTGAGGTTTTTTTTCCTCTTCTCTTCCTTTCTCTCTCTCTCCCTCCCTCTTTCTCCCCCTCTCTGCCTCCCTCCCTCCTGGCTGTGCTTTGCTTCACTTCAGTGGGCGTTCACTGCTGGGAGCAGTTCTGCACTTGTGGAACCACCACAGTCTGTGTGCTATTGTCACTCTGAGGCTCTTTGGAAATGTCTTACCTCATTAACACTCCCCGAGACAGAAGCCATTTATCTTGAAATGTCTTCCCCCCCCCCTGCTTTAAAACAAAGAACATATCTGTAAAGACATTTCAAAACTTTTTTCCTACTTTAAGTTAAWAACAGTTCAGAAGGTGCATTGAGGATTAAAATAATTTTAGTTAAAACCAAAATATTTAACCATTGAAACACATTACTATAATGCTTTATCAATTCATTTATTATCTCCATGGCCCTGACAAAAATTTCAAGCAAGCAAACAAAATCCAGTGCCAAAAGCATTGTTTATCTTAAGTCAGTTCAGGCAATATGAGCAATGGTCAACTTTTTAACACTCTCTGACTGAGGACAGATTTCAGGATGAAGAGCTGGAAGTTTAAATTTCCGCTACAACATAGACAGTTTCAATGTATGTTTTATTATGATTATTTGAAATTTTTCATGCCAACTGCAAATACAGAAGTGGATTGCGAGCCTTGTCCTTGAGGAGGCTGCATGGCTTTGAAGGTCCCCTCCTTCTCCAAGTGCCTCCCTGGTGTTTTGTCTTGCTTCTCTTCACATTCCAGAGGACAGGACAGAAAGTCACAGGAGCCRGAACAAAACACAGGATTTGTTTTACAAACATTTTAAAGGGATACAAAGGTGAAGGATAGATGATGAAGGCTTCTTGTGCCCTGGAGGACATTTCACATCAAGTGCTCATCTTGTCCAGTGGCCTGACAGCTCACTTCTGCTGGCTGCTGTTCAAGGGCAAAATTATATACTTCCCTTTTTTTTACTTTTTTCTTTTTTCTCTTGTGCGTACACAGGAGGCAAGCTAGAACCTAGCAGAAGTCAGAATCCCAATTTTGGCCAAAATTTAACTACTGATAGGTTGCTGAAGGAGTCTGTCAAACTTTTGTAGTAATATGAATGCACACAATTCCCTAGAATCTAAAAGGGAAAAAAAAAACGTTTTATAGTAGTTTAATGATATTATTCCTTCTGTGTTCAGATGAGGTCACTCAGGAACTGATAGTGGCACTTGTGGTCCTTTATGTTTATTTGAAAAGGGTGGCACAAAAGATCACTTCTTCAGTGGCATCTGTCTCAGCAGTTCCACAGATCCCTAGGACTTTCCTGCTGCAGATATTTTTTTCCCTGCTACATTGATGTGGTTACTTGCATAGTGTGCTGAAGCCACACATCCAGCTCATTTTCCTGTGGTGTGTTCACTAGTGCCATAGATAGGTGTGAGCATCCCTGTTGTACATCCAGAGAACTTGGAAACCGTGAGATGCCAGCAATGTAGGATGTGTTTCATCCTTTCCTACCCTTTCCAAGTGTTCCTGAGGTCCTTCCTTTCTTCCTACTGAAAACACTGCTGGTGGTTCAGTGTGAATAGTTAATGTCATACAACACTCAAGTCATCTGTTTGGGATCCTCCCAAGAAGTCAGCTCWCATGCAGGAGATGAGGTCCTGATATTACAGTGAAAAATGGGTTGGAAAGTTCCACTTGAAAGATTTTTTTTAATAGATCTCAGTGAACTAGCATTTTCAGTGGGAAATTCAAGGATAAGATGGCAAACTTGTCAGCATTCCCCTGCAGTGCTCTGAATGGATGCCCAGAGCTGCCAGCATTTGTAACCTCATCATTAGCCTCACAGTCCTTGCTCTTTGTCAAATATTCCTACTGTCCACGCTCAGATGGTCACAGGCAACTGTTTTAACACAGTAAAGCAAAAAAAAGTTTCTAATTCTTATCAAATTAGGRAGAAGTTTGAAAACTCAGACTGGCAGGGGGAAAAAAAGAAATCAAGAAATTCTTCTGTTCAGATCATCTGTGTTTTTAAGAGATTATCTAAGGCTATGGCTTTTATTATTAAAACGGACTGAAAACATAAAATGAACACAGTCTTAAGTAGTCTTGCTGCTATTTGCCCCTTTGCCAAATGGGTGCTCTGCAATGCCCRCGTGGCAAGGGAGAGGAAATTGCAGTTCTCTTTCCTGCCATTGGATGAGCATCATACTAGAAAGRACTTCTGCAACACAATGAAAAGCAATCCCCAAACTTTTCAGAAACTGGAAATGCATCCAAGGGTTTGCCTGCATCATCGACATTCTTAGAATTTTCTCTTATAAATTGTRTCATTATGGTACAAGACTGCAGATGTTTAAAGCAGAAAAATATCTCCATGGACAGTATCAGGGAAAAAAAAAGCTGAAATCCTGAAAAGTTCAGGAGGTACAAAGGAATCTTTCCTCTAACTTGTCATTGAACACAGCAACTAGGGATCAGCTCAGCAGCATCTAGCCCTTACACATGGTGTCTATTGCAAGTATGACTCCAGTGCCTTTYCTTTTCTTGGTAATTAAGATGCTGTTGTGTAAAGGGGTGACTTCCAAGTTGTGTCTGGGCCCCCCAGTCTTCTGGCTTATTAGCACATTTCCTGGAATAGTGATAGCTTCAAGGTTTTGCTGAGCTCTGTTTGTTTGAGAGTCCTGATGAAAACAGTGGGAGAGTTGAAACYACTCCTGAGACATGTGAAGAGCTTTCATATTTGGGGAGTTAATTGGATTTCTGTCTGCCTGGCTTTAGGTGTAGAATTCCCAAGTAATTCCATGGTTTCTGTACAAATGACTCCTGATTGTGACTATTATGGATATGGGGTGTTAATTAACAGACACACAATTCAAGCTATGTTACTGGGTTTTAAGAGAGATGTCTGTAATRTACACAAAGGATAATAATAGATGTGGTTCTGGCAGTATCTCTAGTCCTCTTGAGTCTCAGGTTTCATGGTTTAGTTCAGATCCTTTTGGTTCCAGACCTACTTACTACTAGATTGCCACAGGAAAGTATGAACACATTTGCTCCATATGACTCTGTAGACTAGAGGAAGAAACTCCTAAAATACAGCATTTAATCTGTGAAAATCCAACTCTAAATGTGAATCATATAGGAATTTCTGTCCAAGTTTTAGTGTGGCAAGACCTGAGTGTCTTCCCAAGTGATCCTTCTCCCTCTGCTGAGCATCAGCCATAGCAGAATAGCAATTCAATTGTAAAGACTGTTTTGGAATCTTTGAAAGGATTGCATGCATGCTAGAAACTGAATAAAAATCACTCATGCMACAGAGGATGAAATGCCTTCTGAGAACGTGGAATTCCACATCTGAAACATGATTCTGTTCTTGCTCAGATGCCTTGAAATGCTAAGTCCATTTCTTTGTTTTATAGGTGTTTGCTGCAGAGACTCCAGCTTTGCTAATGTGAAAGCAAGCAGCTAATGCTGTCAAATGGTCCCATTTATTAAACTACTTGTGTCTCATATGTAGATTGTGAATAACAATTTTTAAATTGAGGCTCATAATGTACAAAGGGATGCTGTGAATGATCCAAAACTTTTTTAGGAAGCAATTTTTCTCCCCACATCTGGAACGTAGGTATTAAAGAGATTCTGGTTTTTCCTGCCTCATAARTTCAGAAGTTCAGAGGGAAAAATGYATCAGCTGGATATCATATAGGAGATCAGTAGCTGAAYGAGTAAGTGGTAGAGTAAAAAAGACTGAGCAGTAGGAAAAAGTCATACAGTTGTGTAGGGAATGAAGAAGCTGCATTAAAAATTCTACAAATCACTTTAGAACAATAAAAACTGATAACTTCTCCATTKAACTTCTCCATTTACTGACAGAGTTATTTGTCACAGATGCTGGCCCAACCGATGGACGTTAGGTAGCGAGTAAATGTGGCAAATCACATTGTACATTGTTAATTTAGATTATTCTTTTTCCAATCCACAGCCAAAATGATTATTTGAACCTGGCAAATACAGTGGCACTGTAGATACTGTACTGTTGACAAGCAACAATGTTCTTAAGTGTCACCAGGATGAATCCATTTGGGCAACTGTTGCAGAGACTTCTGCTGTAGAAACTCCACRCTTTCTTGCAAGATTTCTTTGACCATTTGAATGTTAACATTCCTTTATACATGGTGTCCARTGCCAACCTCTGTGACTTATATTTTCAGTCAAGACCAGTATTTCATCTTGATTTTTGCTTGGAGTTGATTATTGATAGGACTTAGATGTGAAAGCTCGTGCCTTTTTGAATATCTGTGAGGATATTGAGTTGAATCTCTAATACTGCCAACTATTGACTTTAATTTATTTGTCATCTTTTTTAAGGTTTAAGACCTTTTGTAAAGTCTGACTGTCCTAAAGTCTTACTGGAGATTTAAACTGTTTAAGGTATTGTTAGGTGGCTTCCTTAAATTTATCATTTCCTGCTTCAGTAATGTTTTTGGAGAAAAAATACCAAAAAAACCCTCCTCAGAGTTGTTAAAGCCTTTATGGGTCCATTTATCAAGAATTAAGATGCTCAATTATGCAACATAGGAGCTTTTGAACAAGAACTACATATTTTGGAGTTGTTTGGCTCACGGAGTAATGAGTATCTGAAACTGCCAAGGTTTTGGATCCAGAGTCTCAGAGTATATCATTTTTGTCCTAGGAGTTGTTTAATATAATCTTTTTTTTTTTTTTTTTTTTTTTTTTTTTTTTTTTTTTTTTTTTTTTTTTTTTTTTTTCTGTTATAGGCAGGCTGTCAGCGCCAAAATGTAACCTGGAAATTAAATATCCTTTGTTGCAGGAAAATTTTTAAACATTATGGTGACTATGCTTTAATACTTAGACTCCTATTTTTAAATACTGCTTTTTAAAAGGTAAACAATTGCCTCTAAGGAAACATAGAAATAACATCTTTATTTGGTAACAGTTCTGAGAAACAGCACTTATTCATTGTGCCTGACTTTAACAAGTTGAATATTTATTTATTCATTCATATAGTTAGTTATTTGAAAGCAGAATTAGTTACTTCTGGGAGCTTACTGTATATATTAATAAGCTTATTGTATACATTAGTGTTATTGTAGGATTGTCCTCTGTGCAATATTTGGCTGGGATTTGAGGTTRCAAACACTCTGGCCACTGAGAGTGACCGCATTTGGCCAGTGGATGGCTCATCTTTCACAGTGGGAATCCACTTCCYTAGCCAGCTCTTTCTGTTCCTTTGAGATAGCTCTCTGCTTGCCCCTAGCTTTGAAACAATATTTGCATCCTGTGCAAATAGATTTATTGCATCCATGCATAAAGCACCATCTCAGTCTATCATTTTAATAATTGTCACATATCAGCCCTGAAGCAAAATACTATCACTGGCTTCACAGCCTTTCAGTTACTGGAGAAGGACTTGGGATATTCAAACAGCTACAAGTCATTTTGTCAGTTTTCAGCCTTATGTTACAAACTTGTCCAACACAGAGGTATGAAGGAAGCAGGTAGCACCACCTTCTCTACAATAGCCTGTGTCCTAGCAGGGTTAGAGGGCTTTTCAACCCTACACCAATGATAAATACCTCACTCAGATCATCCTTTACAAAGGTATTTGTGAGTATGGCTGGGTAGCTCTGGGGAACAAGAAARAAAAGATGGGACTAAGCTGTTCATGTCATGTTACTGCAGCCACTGAAGAGGCTTGTGGTAACTGCTCCATCTATCTGGGGAAAACCCCTTGCAGAGGTTTTAAGGAGACCATGATCAGCTGTAAGGTGATATGTTAAAAGGACTGCCAAAACCACCCCTAGAAATTTGAATCACTGAAGAGGCGATCACTGGAGACAGAAAATGCAGATGGCACAGYCACGGTATTGATTTGTTTTTCCTGGAATTACAAACTCATTCTTCAATTAAAATTAGTGATCAGCAGGGGCTGAGTCACTCAGTTCRTTATCTAGACCCCAATTTTCTCTCTCCAAAAAGTCTATGTGCTTGTGGGCAGACCAGATGTGCTGGTGAATTGTAGTGCCTTCCCTGCACATTCTCTTCTGGTGGGCTCTCAGAGTGGTGTACATCCATCTTCTTGCTGAAGACAGAATTTCTCTCATCGTGGCAGAGAGGAGTAAATTGCATAAATAACATGACTTTTGGGTGTTTCTGCATGAAGGTGAGGCCTGTTGTGGCCAAAAAAAAATTAGYATCTCTGCTTCAGGTTGGTGGGTGGCTGAAGCAGCTTTCTGGATCTGTGCAGAAGCACCTTCTAACTGATCAACAGACAAAAAAAAAGAAAAGCTGACATTGAAAAAAGCTGTCTTTCATCATGATCAATCTGACAAACATGACAGACATTCCTCATGACAGGATTACACAGGAAAKAAGAAAATTTTTTACTTACATGCCATGGTATTTATGTGTGAGTAGATGTTAGTAAAGCTGGTCAGACCATAGCAAATCCTTGTGGAGATTTGGTGTATGATCACCWATCAATATGTAAACTGAGTCAAGATCAAAAGGGTCTGTTAACTTTAGCAGGCTGCTCATCTAATGTTAAATATAAGAAAGAAAATCAGTAATAAAATTGTTATTATTGGCATGGTAGCTTGTATGTGGGGCTTGCAGCACTGAAAATTGTTAGCTTGCCTGATAGACATCATAGATAATAACACTGAGCTCCCTTACAGTGAGGAACTGCAGCTCCATAGATTGATAAAGTAGAATACAGATAGATACTTGCTGCTGGAACAGATGTGCTRGTCTTAATCCATTACTGCTTATCTGCTGATGATTACTGCTTGAAGAGGGGTGGGGAGACYGCTGAGTGCTCCGCATCTGCTTTGGTGTAAGCTCAGATATCTTGCTTTAAGCTGCTGCTGAAGGCTGTTTAAACTAAACCCAGCTGACTTGTCTGTGAAATAGATGGAGGTCTCAGGCAATTCACTCTAGTTTTGTAACAAGTTTTGTAAGGAGTGATAACATTTCAGAAGAGAGAAATGGATGTGATAGCTTTCTATGTGACTTGAAAAGTAGCAAAATGCACCTTGAAAAAGTTTCCTACCAGGTCAAGCTCAAGAAGATAGGAAGGGACATAGTTGTTAATGTTTGTACATGGAAAACYACCATTGACTTAAACCCCATATGTCTTCCCAGTTCATAAGTCTTTTTAAAAGTAATTTTAATCAACCCTTAGCATTCCTAAAACCTCRAGCTGGTTGAAAACATACTGTGTTTTCAATGTATTTGCTTTTGCTAGCAGCATTTACCAAATATGCAGATCTGTATAGCAGCTTCCTCTGTTATTTGTGCTGCAGCTCCATAAAAGTAGAGAAGCAGCATSTTGGCAACTCAGAAAATAGTGAAGTTAAACAAAACCAATGATTTAAATGTATTCCCTAGATTTCAAACAGAGTGTTTCTTTAACACAGATCTGATTTTTGAGCTGGGAGCAGGGCATGCATTTAAAGAGGTGCCAGAAATATCTGCTTATAGGAGGCTGTGTGATACTGTGGCCAGTGTCTGCGAGAAAGAAATGTAAGCACTTTAAAGATAAAATATTATGTGGTGCCTTAAAAAGCCCAGGGTGTTTAACTTGTAATGTTGCATGTTTAAGCTAAGGGAGGTAAGAAAACATTGCTAATTGGCGTGATAAATCAGTGGAACTGACCATCTTTACATAAAGTTCATGTTTCCTTCAGTTTTACTCTTTGATTCCACCCAAWGATTTAAAAAACAATAAACACATGAACATTTTACGAACAAGATTGGWCTATTTCCTAAATAGTCCTTGAACATGCTGTTTCAGCTGCAAAAGTAGCTCAGAATTGCTTCTGCAGGTTTCTTTCTTGCTTTAAGGTTGGGGCATTATGTTCTTGTATTGTGTAGCCTGCCTGCATGAGTTGCTGCAAAGTTCATTATACTGCTCGGGCTGTCAGTGGTATTTATGGATATTCATGTGCAGTGAACCCTTGAACCTGAGCAAGTCATCTGAGCGTTGCTTGTAGTTAGAGTTGTGTTTATGCTTAACATTGGTAGCAGTATTTAATTGCTCCCTAGGAAAAATAATTGCAATTTGAACTCAGTTGAGCAGTAGACAAGGGATTGCAAAAATGCCAGGCCCACAGGAAGGATTGTCCTTCTTATACAAGTATTAATTATTAGACTTCTGTTTTCAACTCCCCTTTCCAGAGTTTGGAAATTAATGTGGAGCAAGTATATTGTTCAAACTGTGCCATGTCCCACTCCCATTAAAATTAGTAATGGCAAAAACTTTGTTATGGAATTAATYCTATTTCAGAAATATTTTCCAGGCATTTTTCATGTCAGCTGCAAATGGGAGAAAGGGTGGTGATGCCATTTTGCAATAGAGAAGAGCGGAGCTCTCGCCTTAGACTCATCTGAAGAATTTCTCATTCAAAGTACTGCAATGTTATCCCTGCTAAAGCTGCAGTTCTCATAACCCAATATCAGATGGGAAAATCCCATGTAATGCCTGGAATGCCAGCAGAACTGTTATGGTCCTGAGGCGGGTGGAGCTGTTCACGTCCTCAGAGCTGCATTTCAGTGCTCTCCTGCCACTGTGAAGGGAGTTTATATTTCTGTAACTCTAGTGGGGATTCCTTTGGCTTGACACAATCCTGGGAATGTCTTTCAGACCATGTACATACACAGAACAGATGGCTTTCATGGGAAGCAGGAACTACTGTTCAACATGTAAGAATTTTTTTTTTCCATTTCTTGGTAGCTTTCTAACTCAAAATAATCCCTCCACAGATACTGTGTAATGGGAACAGTRTCTTGATTCTCTCCTCCATCCCTTCCTTATTTTCATTTTCCTGTCAAGCTCAAGGAAAAACATTTTTCACATATTCTWAGGGTAGAGGTGGGATTTTTTTGAGTTTTAAATTCGGTTACTACTGAATTTTAGCATTTGTAATGAAAGCTGAATTACTGAAGCTAAGCCTTAGTGGGGAATTTAACAATACAGTGTACTGTTCCYGTTCTCTCAGGCATCAGTGCCATCTGACCAAAACTCAGGAATGTACTTATTGACAGATATGTAGTGGCATATGGAAAGTAATCTTCAGAATTTCATGCATTTTACTTGCAATTTGATTAAATATGAACATTTTGTGGTACCATATAGCARCATTAGTGAGTGATATGTTGTGGGAGAATATAATATGAAGTGACCACATAAGATAATTAAAGATCTTGTTGAATTTAATTTTCATGCTCTTGCACTTAGGAGCTTGTMACTGTAAATGGACAGTTAATAAATTGTCTGCCCCCTGCCAACACTGACTCACTAAATGGCTCTACTTTCTTATAWCCATGAGTTTGTTTTTCATATCTTGTGGCCTTCTAGAACATGAGCCTTTTTTAGGTACAGAATGGCAATAAATGTTTTTGTTATGAGTGGGTACACTCCTCTTCACTCATCAGTCTGGCAGAGATTCTCATAGATTTTCTTAATATTTCTCTAACTTGTAAAAAAAGTAARAGCAAGTAATCAGATGTAGAAAAGAAGAAAATTTCTAAAATTTGGTGTGTAGGTATCTATTTTAGTAAAAGTATTTGACCTTGAAAACATTTCCCAGTTACTACCAMGACAAAGAACAGAAGCTGTAGGTTAATATTCAGCTGCCTGTACAATAATGAATTACAACCTAACATTAGAGAGAAAAAATAAGTGTAGTCTATTGTAATTCTTTAATTGAAAATGTATCATCATGGAATTGTTACTTGGATACCACTCGAATTCTTATGGAAATGTGCTTCCTTTCATTAGCAGGTCGATTTATTTGATGATATTACAGAATTGCAGGTTAATTTTCATCTACTATCCTTGTGTCATATTGATACTGTCCAGCTACATGTTTTAAGTAAGCATGTGACTTCTAGTGTCTAGTTTTTATTTTCTACCTGAATATTTGTGAGTGCTGGGATTAACATTTAATYGACAGCCAGGGAACTAAATTAGCACAATTTAAGGAGGCGCATCCAGAGAATATATCAAAAATAGATCAGCCAAAATGAATGAAAAACATGGTGAAATTGAACCTAGATATGAGTAATTTATTCTGTTAGACCTGAGCAAATGTAATAGAAATTGAGAGCATAAAACTGTAACATCTGTCTGAATCACTTCTCTTAGAGATAGTGGGAAATTGGTGAAGAAAAGCAGCTGCTGTCGTGTAAGATTTGGGAATCTCCCATTAATTTCTAGCTTTCATCAGAGTATGAGAATTYCTGCAGCTTGCTGATGGTTTAAGGTCATTGAGAGACAGTGATGACACCAGAGTTGCTTCAACACATGAGGTGACCATGTGGGTGTTGCTGAATCATCTCAGCCAAACAAAAATTATCAGCACTACACTTGAGCCTCTGTCTCGGATGCATTGGCTGAGATGGCTGGAGTTGCACTGTAGGCAGGAAAAAGAATTTGCAATGTGTTTGGATGTTTGTTCTATGGATGGAGCTGGAGCCTGCAGGCCAGGGCAGTGCCCAGATGGGGCCCTGCAGCAGAGAAGGTCTGCAAGAAAGTCTGCAAGACCTGCAGACGTTCAGTGCATGGGGATTTGCTACCAATTTTATCGTAAATTAGGTGCTGTGATTATGTAGAAAGTCCTAATCAGTGAAGTCTCAGACATCAGAAATTTCCTCAAGGGTCAATACACAGGTTGTGCTGTTAATATTTGCTCCCTTCTGCACTGAGATATAAGGACAATTTTCAGTTAAAAACCTCTGAACTGCTGTAGCAACTCAGACTGCAAACAGCAGTGTGCTCCTAAGGAAGTAGGTTTTTGCACGACAAATTCTGTATAACCCTTAAAAACTGAATAATGCTTATTCAGAGTACTAGCAGGGCAATCCTAAAAAGTAAGACATTTATGGCTTAGACAAGATGAACGGTGCTTTGATCCTGAAAAGTTCTAGCATGATGCTCTGATGCTCAGCTTCATTCTTCCCGACAGCTTGAGATATCCAGCATTCCCCTCTCAGCCCTTGCTCTTTCTCCTGTGACCCTCAGCAAGAGAGCACCAGTCCCTGCTSCTTTGGGTGTGGAACGTGCCCACCAGGGGCCTGGTTTGTGATTACCAGCTAATTTTACATAGGCCACCCTAGAAGCTGTTGGAGAAATAAATCACTGCAGAGCTGTCCTGGATTTGAGCCACTGAAAGGCCTATAAAAATATTTGTTACCCAGATACCTGAGCTGGCCAGCCTTTTCTACAGAACTTAAACTGTCTTACACATTTTGCTTTGCATGTTTTGGGTGGTTTTAGTCAGACAGGTTGAAAAAGTATTTTTTGGCAGCTGGAGCAGGAAATGTGCATTTGCCATTTAAGTGCATATAAATAGGGAAAAATCCTATTAAACTGCTAGTGATGAGACAGCATGCAATGAAMTGAAAACTGACCATTTTGTTATAAGTAGCTGATGCTACAGAGTTTTCTCTAAAGCAGCCTAAAAATKATTCCCATCTCCTTTTAGAGCTGTTTAGGATGTCCCAGCTTTTCTTGTTCCCAGTGCCTCACTCATGTGTGCTTAGCACCCAAGGCTGCTCTGGGGAKGTCCCTCTCCTTGGAAATGCCTTCAGAACACCCACAGCATGGCTTGTATGATCTGATAGAAGGCATATCTATAAACCAGTCAGTCAGGCCTCTTTTTGTCTGTTTTTTTTTTTTTTTTTTCCCTCACAGTCCATTCTCCCTGGGGAGGTTTGTCCCCTGTTTTTGGGAATGGCACTGATGTCTGAGCAGCCAGCCTGGTCATGGAGCCTCTCCCTGAGAACACAACTCCTTTGCAGTGAGTACTTCCCAGGCTAGCAGAGACAGGAACTTTGGACTTTTAAGCAGAATGATTTACAGGTAGAGGAGCTTGCTTAGCACTTGGTTTGTTTTACATGCAGAAGAAATCAGGGATTACACTTCTAATGTGGTTTCTCAGCTGCAGAGAGAAACAGCAAAGAGCTGTTGCATCTCTGGATTTGTTCCAGCCCCTTGGTTGGGGCTGAGCTTTGGTCCCCTGCACCCTCCTCTGTGAAGAGGGGTTTGGGTGACTCTTTTTTTTTTTCCTTTTTTTTTTTTTTTTTTTTTTTCTGTACAGAGATTGCTTAAGCAGCCAATCCTTGTTCCACTTGCCCTGGCAAAGGAAATCCTGTATGAACTGGAAAGTGTTAGAAAGGATTTAATGAGATTATCATGAACTGTTACTTCACAAAAAAAATCTTAAGCCTTCAAGCAGCTGTGCTCTGTAACTGAGGACAGGTGAAGGAATAGGAAGGGCTAAAGAAGCTGTCTACTTATTTAAAGTGGCAAAGCCAAAGGGGTTTTTTAATGTCTTAATATGCATTTCAGCTAATAAAAACCAAAAAACAAGCAAGGAAACAATACGCTCCTCCAAAAGGATGGATATTGTAGAAATCTAGTGTCATCAAATTTAGATTTATTTTTGATAATATTGCAGAAGTAAGTGATACTGAAATTACTATTTGAAAATTCTCTTGGTCAGTGGACTATGCAAGCTCCTACTTGTCTTCAAGCTCATCATACCAGTCAGAAGTGCCTCAGTCATGTTGTATTCACATTACATTAGGGACTGGTTTGAGGTTTGACTTGTCTTGTAATACAYAATTTAGTAGCAATAGAGTGAAATTTGATTGGCTTTGGGTATCCTTTCTTTGTTTTGTTTTTGTTTTGGGTGATTTTTTCTCATCATGCATTTGTGATAAATCTGTAAATAAGAAAAATTTTGTTGCTGCTAAGTCCTGCTTGCTGGGCTCTTGATGACATTGAAGTCACAAAATGCATTTACTTTCCRTGTGTTTGGTTGGCTTCTGTGGTCTTTGTGTACTTGTAATGATAGGAAAGTTATGAACAGTGGCTGAATATTGTGGAGGTAACCTCCCTGGAGAGCTGGGTACCTAAGACAAGTTCCTCAGAGTGACCTGGTTTGCAGATAAACTTACACAGCAATGTAGTTGTAAACAGAGGAACAGTTTTTCTCAGAAAGAAAAGTYACTTCAACTGGAAATTGGTAATGAGTAAAGAGGTATGGGTGGGGGGGGGGAATACCTTCAACAAGCATTAGAGTAGGATTTATTTTGGCAGATGTCTATCTTGAATGTACAAGATATTTTCCAAATCCATCAGACGTGCTTTTGGGCTGGGAGTGGGGTTGATAAATCTGTCTTTGTCCATTTATTGCATGGGAGAATAGCTTGGAGGCTGAGATGTAAACGGTGCTGAAAGRAACTTCTGAAATATGAAATTATGTACTGATAAGATACTGTACCAAGAGACTCTAYCATAATGTAATTGCTGAGAACACTTCATGGTATAAAAGTATTTTTATTATTTTTATGCACTCATTAGTGTAATTTTTCTCAGTTATAGAAGCCCTGAAAAAATAGTCTGAAATKATTAAAATAATTTTTTGAGGGTAATTACAGCTCTCTTCATGTACTCCTCCCCTCTGTACCCAATCATCTGTCCTCTTGCAGCTCATTCTTTGGCAAATTGAGGGAAAGGAAAAATGGAGATTTGTGAGACATGCTGCTCCTGCCACCAGGAAGGCAGTAATAAGATACTTCTCAAAGTGGTTTTGGGTATGTTAGCCTTTGCAGGARAGAGTGACTTCAGGGAAACTAAAAGTAATTATTTAAATTAGCTTAAATCAGAAAGAATTGAGCTAAACTGCAAAAGATTTGCTAAACTTGATACAAGCATGCAGCGTAAAGTATTTTTGGCAAATGCACATTGTCAAATACAAAATCCTGGTATATTTCCAGAATGTTGAAATAAATCTGAGTACAAGAAGTATCCTTCTTTTCATCTTGAACAAGTCAAAGTAATCTTTCTCCAGTGAAAAAAATGAATAAGACATTTGACTCCAAACAAGAGATAGAGCTGATTTCTGAAAGTGACTGTCAGTGAGTGTCACATCCCTCCAAGAACACTGCATTTGCATCAGGACACCTCAGCTGATAAAAAGGTGTAGCATGAATAGGTGGGTGATAAAATATGAGATGAACCATTTCCATGAGGAACAAGCAAATTAAAATTTGGGGGATGGTTAGAGAGGACTTCAATAAGAGGAGACAGAAAACAGAAAATAAAATAATACATATAAAAAGAAGAAGCAAATTGAATTCTTCCATTTAACCTTTTACATAATAAAAGACAGGAGACATCCCAATGAAATTAAAATGCAATGCATTTAAAAATTAATAAAAAGCAAATGCCTTTTATTGGAGACAGGAATATGGACAAACTGAGCTATTGCTCTGATCTGGTGTGTCAGCACAGAGATTCCTAAATTATGTGACCTTTTGAGRAAGCCTTTAGCTTCTGTAGCCAGGTACAGTTCTGTTTTGCCAGTCTGAGMCATCAGGCCAGCAGCCAGCCCTGGCTCAGCAGCTGGGTGCTGCAGGTGCTGTGGCAGTGGTAGTTGTGGCAGACACATTGCTGTGAGGTGGCTGTGTGGCTCCYACCTTGTGAGGACAACTTCCAGTTGAAGAACCATGTGCAGGTTCTCRTGGCAAGATCAGGCAAAACCCCCATAAAAACTGATTTCTGGTTTATTGGGTCAAACGTGCAGGCTCCATTAACTTTACTTTTATGATTGGTTCCTTACCCAAATAAAGTCAGCCTTGCAAGGAGCTTTGGTAAAGCTAAAGGTACARTCTTCCCTCACACATTTAGATTTTGCTCCAGCTTGTCAGAGAAATRGGCTTTTATTCGTATGATAGAATAACTCATAGGTAATGACATTTGAAACCAACAAATGAACATCTATGTGTGTGCTTGTGTGTATACTTATACTGATAGAACAAAAGTAATTTATTTTCATCAAAATGTTATAAGTTTTAAAGACTAGTTTTTAACCAAGGGGGAAAAAAGCCATGGACTCGATCATATTAGTCTGGGTAGGCTTTCTTACTGGCGTGATTATTTTTTAAACTTTGTGATCTGAATGCTGTGTAGCCAAAGTCTTTCAAAGGAGCCCTTCAGTTAAGACTGAACACAGCCTTATAGACTGAACACTTGGACCTGAACTTCAGCCCTTAGTTAGCGTGCCGTGTCCTGATCCCCACACGTGATGAGATAGATGGCCTGCTGCTGGTGTTCTAAAAAGAAACAYGATGCACAGCCACAGAAGGTCCTCACTAGGAAACGCACCTCCCAAAGGCAGTGAGTGTCTGTGCTACTGCTGTGAAAGGCTTCAGTGAAATCCCAGTGAAACTGGTAGTGGATTTCTCCATGCTATCATCTTGGGTATCGTGCCTGAAAACCACATCCTTGTCAATATAGTYTTCCTGTGGTTTAATCCAAAGCTCTTTTCACCTCTCTTGGCAGTGTGTTACTCCTTGTTCTCAAGGGTCTGTTACTTTTGATATGTAACTAAGAAATAAGTGGCCGTACATTGGAAGGAAAAAACCTCAACCAACCCTCTCTGGAAAAGCAGCAGAACCTCCCCATGATAAGATGCATCATACTGTGAACTGATCTCCTAAACTGCAGCAACAAACCTTCCATCATTAAAAGCATCTAAAATTGAAAAGAGAAAACACACTGAACTCTTCAGGGCATCCTGTCCTAGGCTTTGGTTGATGAGTATTTGCATTTTTTACTTATTCACTTCAAGTCACATGAGAGGAAGGCCTTAGCTTACTGTTTCTGCTGGAGTAGCCAGCTGTAGGAGAAAGTAAGTTTACACAGCCTAAGTAAGTTTTGGAGTTAAAAAGCATGATCTAGAAAAGCAAATCATACTTTGTTTTGAGAGTAGTAATTTCATGTAGTCCATGTATATGGGGAATAAAAGGTGTTTGAGAGCTAGATATGGTGGCTTATTTGGGCAGTTTGTTTCCATGGAAGTCTGCAGACTGTAGTCAGTTTTACCTGTAAGGATGATACTGCATGAGAATTTAGACTTTACAAATTAAGAGAGGCCCCACTAGTAAATACATTTTGGAGAAGGACATGAATCACCTGCCTGTGCTCCTATTTCCTCCCAACTCTCACAATTTCAAATGAACATGCAGAAAAAAGCAGGTGGTTTATAAAACCAGTTGTAGTTCTTATGAAATTGGGAAAGATGTGTCAGTCATTACAGAGGTATCAGTCATTACAACAGATGAAATGTTTTAGTCATCAGTGATGGTTCTGGTATATTCTTTATAAAAGCACATGTTAATTTGTGGTAATGAGTATAAGTATTTGTGTGTGGTGAACAATAGATTCACGAGTTCTTAAGGAAGTGATTTGACTGTAGGTATGTTTTGAAAATACTGTGATTTTGGGAATAATTTTAAGAACCCACTTTGGTTTTGTAGATATGGGGCAACTAAGGGACAGAAGAGTTTTGGTTGTTTGGCTTTTATTTAATGGGCCTGGCAAGCCTTTTGTTCACTTTCCCTCCTCCCAACAGTCTGCACACAGTCCGCCCCAATTTGTTAAAGACGAATTGTTGCCCGTGGTAACTGCAGAGAATTTGTTGAAAAGAACACTTTTAGAAGACAATGGACCCCAAATATACTGTGGCACAGCTTTAAACTTTATTAAGTCTGTCTTGGACTACCCTCTCCTCTCCCGAGTTAAGGGAAGAAAAGTTTGGCAGCCTCCACGCTGTGAGCGTGATTGATGCCCAGAACATCTGAGGGACTTTTGTGTCCACATGCTCTCTGTGAGTGCATAATGTGTGAATACTCAAATAAGGTCAGCCCTTATCAGATGTAATCTAGGCCTGAAAGCAGATCAGCAGTGACAGTCATACCCCATAAGTAAGTAAGAACACAAATCATCCTTGCGTGCTTTGGACAAGTTATGGGATTTTCTCTCTCGCTCCTGTTTTACCCTTTCCAAATGGGGTGTGTCTATGTCAGAGGGGAGGGGAAACTTTGGCAGATCTCTGGGAAAAAAAAAAAAGAGACACAAAACCCAGAGGAATACGTGCCTGGAATACTGGATGGGACCCTCAGCTGGGCCACAAGGGTAAGGGGGCTGTGCGAGGCAGTGGCTGTCCCTGCACAGGGGCCAGGCTGTGCGGCTCCTCTCAGGCTGCTGGGGGTGCATCCGCCCTGGTAGAGTGGGGCAAGAGGCAGGAAAATTGGGTAAAAGAGGTTTAATTCACATCTCCAGTACCTTTTAAGAGTCTTTTCAGAGATTTCTAAGCACATCACAGCTTCTGTTGTCTGCCTGTCCCTGTGATGGAATGCTTCAATTTTTCAAAGTGGAGTGAAAACCATCTTTTTTATTTTTTTTGAGTTTGTGCTCCATGGAGGGGGATGCTGTGTTTCACCACAGAGTGAAAAAAGATGGTAGAGAATAATGCCTTAAAAAATTCATTTCTGCCAGCTTTCCTAGAGAAAGCAGATGTAAGTGGGTTTCATCTGAAGGAAGAGACTCCCATTTGTGAATATTGCTGTAGTTTAAGCACTGGATTGCTTTCTATCTAGGAAAACAAAGACAGCAGCAATGAAATGTTGTTAATTTAGACTTTTTGATTTGTGCTTCTGCTTAGAAAAGGATTTTAATGGGCAAAGAGCTTTCACAGAACACAAAATATATAGGGAAATAGCATAATTAGCAGGAAGAAATAAAAGATACCGTTACATCATTGACAATATTAACAACTATGGAAACAATGATGTCATCCTCTAAGATGGGAAATTTTTTTCCACACTTACGATGACTTGAAAATTTTCATTTTTAGAAATATAATGTCCCTCTCAGGACAATAATTTGCAATACTTTTGCTTTCTTATGCACTCTTTATATGGAAGTGTACAATACTGGTGTATTCCCTGGGATTGAGGGGAAGATCCATGAACACTGACAGCCTGCCTACAGACCTTGTAATTACACCACATTATTGCTTGCTTCATTGATTTATTTTGCTTTGTGCTTTAACAGTAACAGAAGTGTCCAGCTTCTCGTTGAAAAGGCACAATAAAAAAAGATCCCTTAGTTGCAGCTCACACCTTGAACTCTGAACAGAAACATGAGCAGGGAGACCTCTTTCTTCTCTTCCCTGTGCTGTCACCTCTTTGCACTGCTGCACGGGACAGTGTTTTTCACAGTAAGGTGTGAAACTCTGGAATCATAGACAGGAGATGAAACCTCTTCTGTCATCATGACAATAGTGTCCTGAGCTACCGTATTATGTTTCCCCACCACCTTGTTTCTCTTCAAAAAGTGATCAAGGTGTGTCTTAAAGTAACTTATGCTTTCTTTTTGGCCACTGTCCCTGCAAAGAGTATCACCTGACATCCATGTACCCAGTATGGATGTGCAAAGAACCACCCAATTTACAGATACACATCATTGACTCTGAGTCTAAAAGACTCCTCCTGCCACCCACACCCTAACTTGTTTGGCACTGATTTTAAACACTTCCTCCAGTCTGCACAAGAAATTCCTTTCCTTGATGCATTGGTTCTGCTGACATCCTAAAAGCATTTCGGTTGGATTCCCCATACTTTCAATGGCAGTTTTTCAGGTTCAGACATTTGCTGCTCTGAATTCATCTAAGTCCTTTAAGGTCACACAGCTGAGGCTTGTGGTGCCCATCCCAAGTGTCCAAAACAGTGATAATCTTCCATCTTGCAGTCAAAAAGGTCATAGGCGTGACATCCTGTGTTTGACATGGGGGGAATGGTCTGCTATGTAATGTTCAGTGTGTGATAAGTAGCAACTTGGGATTTTTTATTTTTTTACAAGAATTTTAAATGGTGTCAGCAGATGACAAAGCATTATTTTAACATGTTTTTGGATGGCACTTTGGGAAGAAAATGCCTAGCATGCTTTTTGAAGACCATGTGTAGATTAAATAGGAATTTAAAAACTAAGGTAATTTTTACCATGAAAACCAATCTGCATGGAGCGAATCTGTGATTAGGACTCCTTTTAGAAAATAAATCGCTTAGACAGTACTGTGTAACTTTCTTGCCATATATTGCAATGAAAATGTGAGAAAGACTGAGAAATTGACAGAATGACTTAATTCACACAAATGATGTATTCAATTCATGTGTATAGAAATGAATGTCTGTGGTGCAGCTGCATTGTTAGTGGCGTAGTAATCAAACAGGTAATAAGAGTTTTAAACAAAAGGATGAGGGAAAAAAATCCACTAATCACTAGAAAGATGAGAGCAATGCTCAGCACATTTATGATACCTATTGATATATTTATATTTGTTTTTATTTATGATACCTATTGATATAATTATTTATATTTATATTATGGTATATTTGTTATGTTATTATGGTTTATGAATGCTATGGCTAAATTACTCTCAGTCACATGAGAGTGTATTTTATTCTGTTATTACTAATTTTTGTTTGAGAGCTGCTAGGTGGCCAAAGATTTACATTTTGCTAAGCATCATCAAAGATGATCTTTCCCAGAAAGTTTCAGGGGGATTTTTGAAGCAAAATACCATTTGAAGCATGGTAATGGAATTTACCCACTGAGATGCCAGGCTTCTATAAGGTACATCAGTCCAAAATCAGTGCCAAACTGACCAAACATTGTTGGAGGTGAGCTGATGACTCTCAAACCCTACTTTTCCCATTCTTACAGATAAAATTATTAATGCTGTTATTAATTATTACTATATCTCGATAAAGAGTTTAATTGTAAATAGCTAGCTTACCCATGTCCAGTTTTTTTTTTTTTTGCTTAGTGACAGCTGGGAGCCTCTTTTTATTATGGTACATTAGTTTTCAAATTTTCCCATCAAAATGCTGTATTTTAGGGTGTTTTAAGGATCTCACTTGTGTTTTGCTTAAGAACATAGACCACATACTTCTGCTGCTCGATGGCATAACACTTGCTCAAAACACTTGTTCCTGTCATCCTGTCATAGGGGGCAGATGTGTAGATGGTTCAAAAGCTGTGTGGATATGGCACTATGGGATGTGGTTAAGTGCTGAACATGGTGGTGCTAGGTTAACTGTTGGACTTGATTATCTTAGAGGTCTCCTCAAACTCAGATTGGTTCTGTGATTCTGTGAGTTTGCATCCATTGGTGACCCGCTGATATAGAGGTCTATAAACCCTGGCCGTAGATGAGGTGGCTTTGTTTGAGTGCGCCCGGCGGAGGAGCGAAACAACTGCTGTGCATGTGTGACCGTGAGGGGTGAGGTCAAATCCCTGTGCGCGGGTGATACCCTAACAGGTTTACAGGGAAATCCTGCACTTCGCAACTACCGAAGCGGCTCATTTAGTCCTTGAGTGGTGACACCAGCTCAGAAGGTGTCCGCAGCAGCTGTCCGGTGACAAGCAGCGCGGAGTGTGCCCGTTCTGAAGCCGCGCCGGGCAGGAGCGGAGGTCCCGGTTTCTCCTGGCTCCTGGCTGCCATCGGCTGCTCCCGGCGAGCGCTTTCTGCGCGGGGCAGGGTCGCGGTCCGGAGCGTTCCGCGGCTGCGGCGTCTCCCCGGCCAGAGGAAGCGTTTGATGTGCGGAAGCCCGGAGGCGTTTGGCGGGACGGCTCCGGCTTCCTTGCGAGGCTGGGGCCGTGCCGGGGCCGGGCGAGCCCGGGGGGGCCTTTGTGCGGCCCGGCGGGTGGGGCTGCCCCGCTGCCCCCCGGGCCGCCGCCGGCCCTGCCCCGCCCGGAGGAGCCGCCGGGGGCGGGGGCGCGGCCGGCAGGCGGCGGGGCCGGGGCGGAGCGGGGCCGAGCGCGGCTCTCGCTGCGAGCTGGCGCTGGCTGCGCGCCCGAGGTGAGCGGGGAGGGACGCACGGAGCGAGGGGGAGCGGGCGGCGGGAAGGTGCCGCGGATGGACGAGGGGGGAGGATTTTAGCTGCGGGCTGCCGTGCTGGCCTTGCGGGGTGCGGGTGATGCTCCGGAGGCGCACGGCGAGCGGGGACAGCCGGCGCGCTGGGGCGTCCGGAGCTGCCGCGCTCGCTGCTGCTCCCTTCCCGACAGCGCAGCTTGGGGCGACTTGCACAGCTCAAATGAAAAAGTTGTAAAGAAGATGTGGTATATTAAATCTGCCCTTAGAAATCTCGAGCGTTTCAGGCTTATGCTTTTTGTCACTTTTGTCTGGTTCCCGCTTTTAACAGAGAGGGCTTTTTTATTAGTATTAGTTTTTCATTTTTATTAGGAAACGTTGTGCTGGTTTCGTAGGAAGACTGAATTTCTTCATGTTTAAGTCTTAACAGGAAAGCATCACGCTGATTGTAAGGGAAAATGCCGTATTTACCCACCAAGATGCAAAAAATTGACATGGCTAATAAGAAAAGGAGGCACTAATTAGCGATAAACAGAGATTGCAGTAAGGCAGAATTGTGATTGACAGCAGAATCATAGCAGCTTTATTAATTTCAGAGATGAAAATAAGGAGTGTATTAGAGGATTTGAAAAGTACTTACAAACCTGCATTTGAAAACAACTTCTGGGTGCAGTAAATGAACTGGTGTGTTTTTGGGACAGTTTTTTTGGAATTTATAAATGTGTTTACAGTAGTGCTTCATTCATGTACTGATGTTCTTTGGAAAAACTATGAAATTATTGCCGTTGAAAACTCATTTTTCTGTTAAGCTTGGCGTCTCTTGAAAAGGGGTAAATAATTTAATGAAACAGTCCTGGATGTTGTGGCTTAGGTGTTTGCATTATGAAGCAGTTAGCTAATAAGCTGATAATCACATCTGAAAGGAGAAAAAAATACGCATAGCAAGGAAGTTTTTTTCTTCTTCCCCATAAATTGGTTTTGTTAACTAACCAGGTAAACTCTGCGACTTCACCTACAGCCCTTCAGCATCAACCATGAGTTTTCCTGATGCCTGAGAAGGTTTTACTCTGGCTTCCTTAGTAAGATACACTAAAACTAAGGAGCAGAAGAAACAGCAGTGCCACTCGTGCAGTCCATTTGTCCTGGAAGCTTTCATGTGATGGGAAGTGAGTGCAGTGTCCATGGGAACAGCTGGGCTTGGGGAGAGCGTGGTAGATGGCAGAGCAGGATCTGAGCAGCAGCTGCTCTGCAGGAGCCCTAAGCAAGTGTAACAGTGTGTGCAGTTCGGATTCAAGCTTGCAGTCCTCATTCAGTCATTTTCTCCTTGAATCACAGAACTGCTGTACTGGTGTTTGACTTCGTTTTCAGCCATCCCTGCAGCAGCTGTGTATGAGGCTTAGTAGTGAGAATGCCACACAGTTGGGCATGAGAAGAACAAATTTTATGGACTTTGGATGATATTGAAAAACGAGTTTGAAACCCTTAACTGGTACTGTTCTTCCTAAGTGATACTTGTGTGACATGGAGGCTCTGGACAAACTGCAGTCACACCTGACTGACCAGTCCTGGATCTCTTTGCAGGGGCCCTCGGTATTCTGGCAGCACCCTCTGCTGCTGAAGTGGAGAGTGCAGCTGGGGCTGCATCAACTTCCCTGAAACCAGGAGGCAAAAATGCACCTGAGCCTTATTAGGTTCTCTGTTCACTTTTAAAATTTTGATGGCTGGATGCTTTGACCCTTTTCTTTGTGCGTGATCCCTTGAAATCAAGGGAGTCCCAGATTATCCTCAGAGTTATCCATACCAAAATAATGTGCTCCTAAAGATACTGAGAATCTTGGTGCAATGACCCTCAAGGAAATAGTATGTATTCTGATTTAGGAGCATCTGCAAGGGGATCAGGCAGATCTGTGGAAGAAATGCAGTAGGCTGCTGAAAGATGTGCACAGAAAACTTAGGTTGTCCAGAAGAAACCAAGATTTTTCCCTCTCTGCAGAATTTCAGGCACAAATGTGAGCATGCAAAAATTATGTCAAAAGAAAAAATCCTCAGCTACAGTGTCTTATCAACAATGTAATTACAAGTGTCAGTAGGAGATTCCCAGTAATTTGAAACCTAGCTGCATCTGAGTTCACTGTTTGCGTTTGAAATACATTCCCAACTTCCTGACAGTCGGGAGTCAAATCTTTTCTTGGTTTTTGAGCACTTGTACAAACTTCTTTAGGAAATGCAACTAGTATCTTGCTCAGCACAGGGTTTTTTCTCTCCCAAGGACCGTGTATTTCTTGTTTGCCAGCACTTCCCAGACAGAGAGAGGCCTGTGCTAGGGAATCTTTGCCAGGGAGTGCCCAGTGGTTTCCCAAAGGTGCTTTCAGCAACTCTAGCCCAAAATCTTTCAGCAAATAAAGAAAGACAACGTGATAGCAATTGAAGCTGAGTGCTTGAGGATAATTTTAGGAACTAAATCTATGGAAAGAAATCCCTTGGTAAACTATGCATTGTATAATTGTATTTTTGTATGTATTACATTTTAATTAAAAAAATCATGATGACACTTTGCTACCTACTAACTTTTGGGTTATGGGTCAGTTTCAAGACCAGAAATAGTTATGAAAAGAGAGTTGAAGATGAAATTAAATGGTCTTCTGAGTAATTCAGGCCATGCCTCATGCTGAGAACAAGATTTTCTAAAGGTTTATTAATTCTGGCTTTAATTTGCTTAGTAAATACATCTATTCTTTATCCCCTCAAAGTTTCTGTTTCCTTGCAGGATGCTCCCAGTGAGGACATGAATTGCTCACTTGTGGAGTTTGCCTTTTGTCTGTACATATACCTGGGCTGATCCTGATGGTTCCACATGGTTACTAAAATCAGATATAGTTAGATCATTAATGTAGTGACTGATTTGCACTAGATGCCAAGAGTTTATTTAATCCCTCTGATATACATACATACTTTTACCAACATTTGGCTTCCTTTCAGTGATGATGAGACCACAGGTTTCCAGGAAATCATTTCCAGTATCTCCTTATTTTCACCTCTAGAAGAATTAGTCCTAAGTGTGAAGTCAAAGACAACCCTGATTGTCTTTGTGCTAGTTCAAACCCAATTCTATTTGTCTGGTCTTGAGTATCTCAGGTTACTTTTGCTGAACTTTGCTGTGCATTTTTCAGGCTCTCTGAATGTTCCTCAAAATGTAGAACTCAGACCTGAGTATTTCTTCATTTGTGCAATCACTTTTGTGTGTGCATCATTACAGTGACTGAATATTGTAATATACTGTCTTAATAGCACCCCAGCTTCTCCCAAACATTTCTTCCATTTCTTAAGAACATTTTTGAATTCTAGCCTCATCCTCCAGTTCACATGTGATCTTACTTGTCTTATATCTACAAGGCCTATGTTTTATCCTGGAGGGAATTGAAATGTTTTTGACATGGTTTGTTTGTGACCAGTGTTGGCTGCTGCTCATGTCTGTCTTTTGGCATATTTTTGGCTGAATTTAATCTTCTCTAAACTTGAGATCAAAGTGTAAGGAGGAAAAGCAGAGCAGTTCACCAAGGCTGAACTGTGGCTCTTATGTTCAGGCTTTTGGGCTGAGCACTATTTTCTGCTTCTATCCTGCATTGCAAACTTACTGAGGGTAATTTTTCTGGCTGGAATTCCGACTTAAGAAGATTGTTTCTGAAGGAAATGTTCAAGAATTAGGTCAGAAAAGGTAATGTTTGTTTGAAAACTGAATCATAAATAATGTAGGCCAAAAGCTAATTTAACTGAATGATTAGAAAAAATGCTTGCTTGAGCTCAATGATGCAACTTAGAGGGATGTACTGTCAAGGAAACTGGTGACAAAAGCTCTTTTTACCAAACCTACCTCTTGGTTTTAAAAACTCTCTTTTATTCTTTTATCCCATAATCTGAGCAAAGGTCATCCCCCCTCCCCCCCCCTCCCCCAAAAAAAAAGGAAAGAAAGGTTGAAAGGTTTCATAAGAGGCTGAGCTTTGGGGCAAAATCACAGTTTTGGCCTAAACCCTTTGCATCTGCCGCTGCATAGCTGTATCAGTCCTATACATGGAATGAAGTGTAAGCCATAACTTACTGTAAAAATGGAGCTTTGGCTGATTTTTCCATCTTCCTCTACTACCACTGGTGGCATCCCGAGTGGTGCTACAAATGAGCATCTTTTAAATGGTCAGAAAGTTGACTGTGTTGTAGCCTTGTCCTAAAGTGATGTGTGGAAATCATAGAGAAGTCTTTCTGAATGAAAGAGTGGAGCACTTGTGAAAAATAGCGGGGAGAAAACGTGAGAAAACTGAGCAGGACCCAGTTGTGTCTTTGAGGAGAAGCTTCTGCCTCTCGGTGTACCCCAGCCTCTCACTGTGGGGTGACATATCAGCCTTTATGATTAATGGATCCAAAGCCACAGAGACTCTGAGCAGAGGTAATTGTCAGTTATTTTTGCAGTCTGGTAAATACATAAGCCTGATGCAACGAAATTTGTGGTATAATTATTTGTTATGCAGTTTACTCACTGCTTAAGGGATTTAGCAGGCAATTCTGTACTTTGGTGTAATGCAAAATAATTTCGTGTTCACCTGCTGGTCTGGTTGTTGTCTGGAGAAATGCCAGGCCTCCACATCCATCTCTGGCATTTGTTGCTCCTTGGTGCATTTTAACACTTGGAGATTTAAAGGTAAAACCTGTGGGAATTAGGAGATAGGGCCTGACATAGTTTGGCTTGTTCAGAGTTGAAGGATGATCTGGGAAGCATGAGAACAGGTAACCTTTGGGCCGTGTTACTTCAGAGGTAGCTGTGGGGTGTAGTTGTACAGCATGCATTTAAAGTAATAACTTTTCAACTGTAAACTGATCCTAGTTACCATACAGGAAAATCCACTTAAAGTTTGAGCCCAGCTGTTAAATGCATAACCATGTCTGTGTTCATGAGGTTCAGACTGCAGCTGTTATATGGCATCCCTGGATATTAATCTCTCACTATTAATCAGCAGCAAAAGTAGCTTAAGGTGAGCATTACAGATGCTTGAAATCTCATCCCTTCAGCATCATACCTGCAGGGAAGATAGCAAATACTTGGGTCTTTCCTTCTTTCCTTCCTTCCTTCCTTGTTTTTCTAGGAGATACGGTTCAACTCAGGCCCTAAGAAATGTACTTTGTACCACTTGTTCTGAATTGGAGTTTATCACCCATGCTCACCTTGACAGAGATACTGGGTTTGAAGGCCTGACATGTTTTGCAGTGTGGCAAACACTTCACTTGTGTGATTTTTGAACGCCTGTTGTTCCAGATTCATCACTAGAAAGCAGATTACTTACAGGTGTGCCATGTGTTAGCCGAAATAGCCATGAAGCATTTAAAAGACTTGCATGATTTTAACTTTAGATGGACTTTTTGAAACTCACAGGACTACCCTCTTCCTTGAGTAACTTGCAGAAATGTAGACTTAATTCCTTTAAAAAATAAACAGGGCTAGTGTGTTGGTTTAGTTATCCGGACTAAGGACAGTCTTGTCTTTTTACTAACCTGTGTTTGCAGCTCTTCTATTTTTTAGCATTTGACATTGGAAACTGACTGTGCTGGACATATTTTCTAATACTACTGATGTTTATGATGTTTATCAATGGAGTTACTGTGCTATTGCAGTGATACTGGTCATCTTTCAGCAGATTTTGGGCTGTTGCTTCAGACACAATGTATTCTTGTATGAAGTCAAAACGTGCACACTAAGCAAATGTATTGTTCTTCCTGTGCTGAAATGTGGCTTTGCATTGGCTTGGCAGCAAAAGGTACTCAAGCCATAGCACATAAACATTCCATGAAAAGGAAATAGGATATTCATTGCTCCTCTTTTGAAACAGAGTTTGGGAAATGCTGCTTGCTGGGCTTCTTCAAATAAACTCCAGATCTCCTTTGGGACAGCTCTGCTGTCCTGCTCATCCGGTGGCCCTGTAATGCACTCAGGAGGTGTTTAAGGAGCACAAGGGTGATGGGAAGTGTTAGATTTGTCTCTGTTCCTGCTTTGCTGAAGTTAATGACCTTCTGGGTTCTGTTTTAAAAACATTCAGTGAGCTGTGCAGAGAAGTGCAGCCCCTTTATTACTAATCCACAGTGTAAATATTAGCCTTTTGTACTAATTTTGCTTTGCTAAGAAGATCACATCTGTGAGTATTAGGTCATAGTTCTGTATTCGAAAGGATATTTGTATCAGGCAGGATTTTCAAGTAACAGAGTGCCAAATGATCACAAAGATTAACTTCTAAAAAAATTTTTCTGGGTTTCTCAATTCCCCAAAGGGGAGAAAAGAGCATATGAGATGGGAATGCTACCCTTTCCAAGACAGTTGTTTGCCAGTGGATGAAATTTAGGAATGGCTGGGAAGGGAAAACCTGGTCATGTTCTGTAAAAGAGCTTATTGTAGTGATAACAGATCTACTGAGATGGGCAAGACCAGGACTGTGGGAGCCAGAGATGTCAGGTGTCTTTGCAGATTTTATGCAAGACATTAAACATTGTAAAAATGGAGTTATTTAGTGTTTCTGTGGCTTCACTTAAATGTAAATGTTACCTTAATTTGTTCTTTCTATTCTCTTTTGCCACAATCCTTTTTTTCCCCTCCACTTCTATTTTGAGGAAGCCAATACAAGTGTGACGTTTTGGGGAACAAATAGCCTGATGATGTGTCAGGATGTAGGAATTTGCTGAAGTGTCTGACAGCATTCCCTCGAGTGTTTGTTTGTCCCAGCAGTATTTGGTGTCCAGTACACAGTTTTGTTACCCAGAGTGCTCAGTGGGATTTGAGCTTTTTTCCCAGCCTTTGAAATACTGAACTTTTGGTGGATAAGGAGTAAAACGTAGTAATTCATTTGAGCCTGTTGTTTAGGAATGTTTGATCCTCTGGTGTCAGAGGCAGTGTCTGTGGTCCCTGGAATAAGTGGTGTGAATAAAAGCTGAGCAGTCTGCATGAGACATAAGCACCTCAGGAGCTCCATGAATACCAGCACTATAACCCAATGTAAGCCGATTGGGTGAAAAATGTGGTTTCCTGTCTTCACTTGAAAAAAAAAGTTTTTCAGGCTTACTGACATGCATACTGCAAATTAATTTTCATAAATATTTCGTCTCTTTCTTATGCTCAATTTAATCTATCAAAGCCACACGGTGCAGGAGACATCTGGGATTGTACTTAAGCAGCTGGGTTTCATTTGCAGGAGGTTGCCAGCAAATTTCTTTTTTTCCCGAACACAGAATGTCTTGGTGGCTGTGCAGAGTCCTGGGAAAATCAACGTGAGGGCCATAGCTTCAGAAACAGATGGGCTTGGTTTCTTCCTTTACCTAGGTTAGGTACAGTCTAAGGCTCTGCATGGGAGGCTTTGTTTGTATCTGGTCAGCCTAAGCAATAAAATAACTTTGTAAAATAACCTTGTATACAGAGTGAAACTTCACCAGCTACATTTTCCTTTAGTAGTAAAAAGCATAGAAATTCTTGTCTGAAATGTCATTTTGGGGACAAACTAATTCTRTACTGACATATGCTGTGCTCAAGGAATATATATTTTAAATAAATAAATTATTAATTGAATACCTCCTATAAAATCTGAATGCATATTAATTAGGCCAGTGTGACATGAAACTAACCTCTTTTCTATTATGACTAAGTGACAAGTGAAAACTCAGTCATTTGTTTAAATTGTTAAATGCATTCGGTTTGATTAAGGGCCGCCAAGTAGATTTTGTTGAATAAATGATGGCTGCCTGTGGGAAGTCACCAGCTGAAAATACAGCTACAGATGAAGAAATAACATTTTCACCTTCCGAATCTGTCATTACTGACTTGTTTTGCAAATAAATTTAGACTTTGGGAGCATTCTTTCAGATTAGTTTTCAAAGAGCTGGATCATCTCATAAAATTTATTATTTTTTAAATGTAGTGTTCTGTATGTTCTCTTAGCAGTTCAGCTGTTAGCAGCTGCAGGTCATCGCTAAAAAGAGGGAAGGTAAAACAGTGTTTGAAGTTAATATGGTGTTTGTAAAACATTGTATCTGATTCTATCTGGATCAGTTGTTATTAACACGTCTTCCCTTTAAAAAAGAAGGAAAGATAAAAAATTCCAGCTGTAGCTGTGAAGAAGAAAATTTGAGAAGGTTTTTGCTGCAAATAAGCATAGCCCAGCTGCAGGAGGCATTTTAGCTGGACAATGAGGATTAAACTGTCTGGGGAGAGTCTTGTTCATGTGGGAAAATTTGGGCATGGTATTGCTGCTGTGTATGAAATAGAGATGCTGGTGTGCGTAATGGTTTCTCCTTGGTAGTGGCAGTATTACATGTACAGAAATTCACATTCTCGTAGAATACAGTTCCCATGCAAACCCAGATCTTGATGTGTAGTGATATTCTTGGCATTTTTCCTGGTCAGTTCTCTTTAAAACAGGGTTCTCCAGAATGTTTGTGATTGATCCATTATCTTTAGTAGCAGCCAGTGATAGCTGACACTATCATTGTGGGTGGTTATTAACAGTAATCTGCAGTGCTTTGGTTTTTGAAGAGTTTTAATACTTGTCTTAGGCTGATTGTTCTCTGTGGCAGAGGAAGATGCTGTGCTTCTACAACCTGAGAAAGATTCAGTCTGGAATATCTGCTGTCATTCTACTTTGTTAATTTTTTTTTTTATTAATCACTCTATTATAACTTGGACATAAATCCCTTCAAAATTCTTCTTTTTGGGGCAAAAAGAAAGTCCTAGACACTTTCCACATCTGTGGTCATGCTCTTCAGTCATGTACATATTTTGTGTAATAATAAAATAGTAAAATCAAAGAAAAGCAGACTAAAAATTGTGTGAAAATCTAATATTTTTAAGCAAGATCCTTTCCTTTGGAATATGTTTGTGCAGTCAGCTAGCATCCTGCCACCAAAGAGCTCTAAAATAAACCTAATGTTACAGCCTTCCTTTTGTAACAAATATCTTAAGGTTATTTTAGGTAACAAAGAGAACTAAAGCCTGGCTGATGTAAAAATAAGGGAAAAATCTGTCTCTAAAACATAATAGTTTTAATAGGTGAAAAAGCTCTTGTTTTTCTGCCGCTTCTGTAAGTGATTTGTTGGCAGAGTCCTCTGTGTGTTTAGAGAGCAAGGAGGGAATTCAGTCTGGAGCTTTTCAGCCTTGGGTGACAGACAGACTGACAACAGCTCTGCCACCTGTGTGCTTTCATGTCCTGGCTCTAAGATGACACTGTTGGTTCTGGGAAGCACCTTTCTGCTCTCAGTGGGCAGCTCTTAGATGGGTGTTACCCTGGAGAAAGGCTGCAGCCCTGCCACAGACATGCTGGGAAATGGAGGACAAATAGCAAAGATGAGAATTGCTGAAAAAATTCTCATAACTGGTGCACTGCTCCCACTTCTCTCCAAACAAGTTGTTTGTACTTGTGGGAAAATGCCTTCCACACTTGGATTGAAGAGCTGGAGGAGTGCTGTGGTCCTGTGGTTGGGTTTACACTTACACTGGGTTAGGTTAACACTTATGTCTGCACCAGAGGGATTTTACAGAGCTAAGTAAAGGTAGTGGTGTAAATCTTTGTTACATTTTTATATAGATCTAAAAGATGTATAGAAATTTGTGCTTCTGAAACTGTTGCTCAGAATGACAAGATTTTTCTTACTGTGTGACAGCATTAATGATTTTTATATTTTCAGGGTTTATTGGTTGCTATTTCTTCTATTTATACAATAAATAGACAATATTAGGGGGAAATTCAGTTATGAGTAGTGTGAAAAAGAGCTATTAAACTCACACTGTAAGCATTTAGTATAACCCTACCACTCCTCCTGCTCCAGTTTCTCTTGACTGTTTAATATTTTAGTGGTAGTAACCAACCCTTTACTGAAGGAAACAGTACAGCTCAATTTTCTGAAAAAAACTGTGTTTAGTTCACTAATGACCTTTCAAAGATACAAAGCTTTGTAGACCAATTCCACCTAGATGCTAATTTGATTTGTGGATCCAGATCCACAGAAGTTCTGCAGTTGAACCAAGTTTGGCTCGTTTCAGTGGGAGTTATTCACAAAGATACTCTTGTGAATCTGGTCTGTGCTTTTGTTTTACCTTCTCTCCTGTAAAAATGGAAATAATAATGCAGTCTGACTCCACAGAGCTGTTCAAGAGAGACATTAATTGGGAGTAGCTGTCTCCGCTGGTGACAAAGGCCACAGAAATATTTGTAGTTACAAGTAACAGAATAAACAGTAACAGAYGGCTGCTGTTTCACGTGCTGGACCAAATGGCTTTCAAAATCTGAGTGTCAGCCCACTCAGGCCATGGAGTACTGCCATGTTACATTCTCAATATTTTTTCTCAGGGCAGTTTAATCTAAAATAAGGGAGAGTAAATTTCCCTTGCAGAATGGCAGAGGGTTTGTCACCATGTGCCTGACGCTCAGACAGGATCTTCACTTGTGAAGGCATCYGTGTTTTGGCCTCCTTGCAAGAAACATAGGAGGAGGGATGTGGCAGGGGAAGGGTGTATGTTCCACCTCAGCACTCCAAAACTGAATCTGTTAATCAGGGCTGCTTCCTGATCTGGACCAAAAAATTCAACCAATCCTTAATGTACTCAAAGCAATACATTTTAAGGAGATAAAAGTCGCATTTAGAAAGAAAATTTATAGATCTTAAATGATGTCAGCTTTTGAGTTTCACATACCAAGTAAGTCACTCTACACCAGCCCAAAACAGATGAAAATACCCTTACTAGTGCTACAGTCAAATTGTGTTGATGTTGTACATGCAGCCTTTGACTTCTGTGCACATGCATTGCTGTGCAGTCTTCAGTTGCATGATAACACATTAGCTTTTCCCTTGGACCCCTGCTTTCTTCAGTATAAAGGATAAGCAATCCTCACCTAATGAGTCACTATTTTATTTTATGGGACCATCACCTTATTTACCACATGCTATTCAAACCCTGCTGAGGCCATGATTATTAATTTCCTCGTGTTTTTTTTTTTTTTTTTGAGACACCCGCCATTATAGTGTCATTACTGTAACATTGCTGTAATTGTTACTGTAAACTGCAAGTTTAGTTGCACAAATCAYCCAGGTTAGACAAAGGGATATCTGTCCCCCCATTTAGCAGGTGGGGCATTGAGGCAGAGGATGGTTCAGGCTAGGAGAAGACACCCAGGCTGCAGTTTCACATTTGGGTAAAACCAGCCTAATTTAGCAGTGTACAACTCCTTGCTGTTGATTCCTCACTCTACTTGTCCCTGGGATTTAGGCAGCTGCAGGGTGGAGCAGATCACTGATGTGACTGCAAAATAAAGCCACCAGAACAGAAGGAAACTGAATTTTTGGTTGGACTGTCTCTTTCAAAGAAAGTGTGTCCTGACATGGCTAAATCCCCTTRTGACATCATTGTTTTGCTACGTGCTTGGTTTTGAGGCACTCTGGGCTCCATCCTTTGGCATGCACTTACTTGAGGAGTGAAGCACCTTTCTGGCATCAGTGATACCTGTGAGTGCTGACTGTGCTGGGGGATCAGAACTGAGGTTTTTAGGTTGAGCACACAGAGGAGTGGACCAGAGATCTGGAGACTGYTTGAGAAAAGAGTGGCTTAGATGTTTGTTCTGGCTTCACCCCCATGTACTGCTGGGGGAAACAGATCACAGCAAAGTATCAAGTGGCATTGCTTGCAGATCATTCCTTCTGTTTTTTTCTTTTTTAGAAGTTTTTTTTTCTGCTTGGGGTTATTTATCTCATGTACTTTTTAAGTGTCTGCCAATAATTAAAAAAGGGTTCTACACACAGTGATAAATATCCTTTCTTAAACTTGCAGAAGTAACACTAATTCAGCCATCTCCTTAGTAGGCAGGTGGGTAGGTGAGTCGATGATTTTTTTTTTAGCGTGCTTCTAACATATTGTGGTTTTATGGGTTATTGTTTAGACTTTGAAAAAAGTCAAGTGGAAAACAGAAGTCCTCTCATGTAGCACACCCCCCCCATTGTGCCAAAGCACRGTGCAGCACAATAACCATGCATATCCATGTCACCAAACTTTTCCCTTGAGTGAACAAAGTGGCACAAAGAATAGGTTGCAAATCTCCATGTGTCCAGCACTTGGAAGGGACAGGATGTTTTGATAGGGCCTTGCTGAAAGGTTTTTCCACAGAGAGGTTATGAGATTCAACAAATCAAAGTGCAGCTCTAAGCTGTAGAGAAACATCCAGTGCCTCTTGTTTTCACCCTACTCAATTTTCCCCTGCATATTCCCCTCCYTATGTGAGTTCATAAAGTTGCCAGATTTTTCAGCTCGCTTCGGCTGCTTACCAGTTTTGTGTCCAATGTTTTTTCTCAGCTTTTCAGTCCAGCTTGGTCTATCTCTCAACCCATTCAGTTTCCTCCTCAGTTCCCAAATACTGGGATGAACAATTCCATCCACTGTGCTGTTGCACAGCCTGCCGTAGCCTCTCACAGGCAGGAAGCAAGGCTGCTGGAAAAGTCCTGCTGAGCTGGCATATTCCTTTGGAGGTGACATTGTCAGGAAATTCGACTCCTCAGATCCCTGGGCTCTGAATTAGTACAGCCAGGGGCAGTTACTGATTTATTATTGGGCCATTCTAGGTCAGATCTTTGAAGGAGCTGCAACAAATGCACTCCTTCTTCAAATTCTTCTGCTCACGAGTAAAGATTTTGTTTAAGAAAAGCTTCATGGAATGTACTGTAATGCTTCAAATTAGATGTAAAGATTAGTCCTTAAAGATCATCTAGTTCCAACTGCCTACTCTGCCATGGGCAGGGGCGCCTTTCGCTTGACCAGGAGGCTTAAATCCCATCCAACCTAACCTTGAATGGGCATGGGGTATCCACAGCTGCTCTGGCAACCTGTTTCCAGAGAATCGCTACCCATGTTCCTTCCCAATACTTTTGAAAGTCTCTAGGTTGGTGTGCCACTGATAAAAGTAAAGGTTTTAGGAGAAAAAAAAAAGTCAATCTATGAACACTTTGAACAATTTTTTTCTTTGGACTCACGTTATCAGTATTTTAGGAGTAATGGAAATCTCATGGCAATGTGTGCATCCAAGATTGAAACTGCAGTTTAAATCAAAGGTTTTTTTATCATTTTTTGCAAATATTTCTAATAATGCCCAGTATAGCACTGGAATGGCTTATGCTTTGTAGCCTTTGACATGTGATTCATCACCCAGGTTACATTGGTAGCACCCTCCACGCCATTTGTTTCAACAGGAGGGAGGAACTCAAGAGTTTCACAGGATCAGATTGTTCTTTGGATGTTTTTTGTATTCTTGTAATGCCTAATGCCATCTGGCAGAGATTTTTTACTTTGATACACGTTGTCAAAGTGAAAAAGGATGTTTCTGCTGCTGTTAACAGGCAGCTGTTGGGTGTATTAACTTGGCTGTTCATGGAGGGTGTTTGCTCTTCTCTGCCACTTTCATCTCTTGATTCTAAGAAAGGAATTTTTTACTTAGGCAAAACATAGCTTTTCCCTGTTGGCAGCTGGGAGAATAAGGATTAAGTTCTCTAAACAAAGCTCAGTGTCCTTGTCAGGTCTCTCTTTTCAGAAGGTCTCCAAAGCTGTACTAATCAAAAGACAGGTTTTAGGCAGAGCATTCCTTCGAAACACCTGCTGGATGGAGCTGAACACCGTGTCCTTGGAGTGTATTGTGCTCTAACAGTGTGTCCTCTGTGGAAATTTCCCCTGAAATTCTCTGGGCACAGACCATAAGGAAATAGAAGACACTTCTGCATCTCTGTGAGCGCTTGGTGTCTGTTTCCCTAACCCTCTTGAGAAGATGCATGAAGGAACTCTTTGCAGTTGCATTTTTCCTCCCTGTTTCTAAACATTCTTTTGTCTGTTAGGGATCCAGGCTCTAATGAAAATGTTATTCCTGTTAATAAAGAACGGGTATTGTGGAAGCCTGGCAGCTTGAGTCCAGCTGAGCTGACTGGTGGCTCTTCATCTCCACTCTTGTGCGTGGCCCTTGTTGGCTTGACTATACATCATCTTCTTTCACACTACACTGCAAATGCTACTTTTCACTTTTCCCCATAAATTAACAATTCAGTTGCATATACATGGTAATCATCTGCTAAATATGAAGTTCTCCAGCTGTGCACAAAGAACATAAAGCTCTGGAAAGCAAAATTTTACTGCTCTGACAACCAAAACCCCAACTGGCAGAAGCTGCTGTTCACAAGCGATCTCATACATTGAATAGGAGAAGACATGGTAAATTGTGTTATTCGTTCCAGCTTCAGTTTGACTCATTTGAAAAATCAAGGCAGTTTATAAAGTAGCTTTATATTTCAAAATATTGATTAACTTTTTGGAAAAGAAAGGAAAAAAAAAAAAAGGATTGTGTAGATGAAACTGAACATCTTCCTAGGGAAATAGCATTAAACAATTGAAGGTCTGGAGACAAATGTGATATGGATTTTCTTATTCGAAAGAGATGTTTTCTTGCCTGCATTAAAAATAATCTCAGAGGAGATTAGGAAACATGGGTAGAGTCAGAGAGTGATTTTTAATGGTTCTTTGTTCTTCTGAGATTAAGCTATTATGATCAAAGAAACACAGAGCAATGTTCAAAGTGTAATAAAAATATGTTTTACTTAAGGCTTGCTGCAACTTCTGAGTCTCCTGAGTGGAGAAAAAACAAAATACTATAGTCTCCTTATTTCCRAAGATTCAGTGTCTTCTCAAAACAGTTTTTCCCTGAGATCCTTAGCAATTCTTTGGCTGTTGTTTTCCCTTTTTTCCCCTAAACCTCTCTTTGGAGAGAACAGTCTGGRATGGAGGGCTTGGAACTAGATGACCTTTAAGATCTTTATGGTCCCTTACAATACAAACCATTTTATGATTCTAGGATTTCAGACTGTCACCTAGACTGATGCTACAGCTGATTTAACCTCTATTCATATTCTGATGTGAATGCAATAATGGGAACAGTATTGTTGGAATCTTGGAATTCCAGTGATGGAATTATCTTGATAAAAACTTTGTAAAGAGCAGGTCTTTGGGCTTGGTGAGCAAATAACAGTAATATGGAGTCTCTGTAATGCCATAATATGTGTTTTATGAATGTTACATTGAAACATTTTGAGTTTAGTTTACTTTCTTTATTGTTCATTACATCAAGTTGGAATTTCAATGTTATGAAATTAAGRCGTGGAATTACATTAAATGAATTTTTATGTACTAAAAATTAAGAGATACAGATTCAGTTTTTGAATGAGTTCAATTTGCATTTTGTCAAGAGTGACAGACAGTAAGCGTGCAAAGAACTTKGAATTGTCTAGGCTGTCTCTCCACCTGATAGCACTGTACCTAAACCATTTCTGACACCTGCTTGTCTAAAGGTTTTTTAAACCTTTGGGAAGAAATGTTTATTCTTGCACCTCTGTAAACAATCTGCTTCCATTCATTGTTAGGCTTTCAAAGAAAACTTGATCTTCTGGATGTCTGAGATCTCAGTGTTCAAATTTCAGCCTTTTTTTCTCACCTTGTACAAGTGCACAAGGAGCAGGGCTACATTTCATCTGTCTTTGCAGAGAATTTTTACTCATTTCAGAGCTGTTACCATGTGGTCCTTATCTCTAGACTGAGCAAATCTCATAATTGTAATCTGTCCTCATAATTATTTGTTTTCAGATTGGTGAAGGTACTTTTTGTGACTTTCTGGATTTGTTTTTCACAAGTTTTTCTCCCCTGGGAGCGATGCTGCCCAAAGCACAACACTGCTCTTGAAGTGAATTTCCTGCCCTGAGCAGGAGGCTTGTTTATCCTTTCTTACACAGAAGAGTCTGTTGATATCTCCTGATATTGTGAGTGCTTTCTCATAAATTATTACACTGATGACTCACATTAAGTCAGTGACCTCCTGTCTAGTGCTGCACATTATTGACTAGCCAGTTGTTCTCCACGTTGCATTTGTGTGCCAAATTATGACAGTTCATTATTTGGACTTGTCCTYACTGAATTTGTGGTGTGTCAGGAATGTCTCTTATGGATTTGTCCTCAGTGCACATTGTTCCTGTTGTTAAKAATTACTGCTATTTTTAGAGAGGGTTTGGGAGCAGGTCAAAATTACAGAATATAATGGTATTGGTGGCAGCACATGGAAATACACCCTCAGTGCTGCCAGGGGAGGGAGCTGGAGTTGGCAGGGGGGCGTGGGGATGGACAGAAACTGTCTCGCTGCTTCTTCTGATAGGGAATTAGGATAAAATTGTATGGGAGGCTGGGACSACTGCTGCTCTTGGTCTGGTCAGTCACTCTGCCCCCATTCCCATGTGAGCAGCTCCAGCAAGCCTGGATTTTTGCGGCTCACATGTAGGCAGGCTTTCTTGCAAGAGGGCCAGTGGCTGCTTCCCCCATCAGTGGCCAGCTTCAGTCCTGAAGGAGTTCCCTGCAGACCTTTATTGCTGAAAGAGCAGTCGCCATGGAGGGTCATGAGAGTTTTTTTGAAAAAGGCAGGTTGTGCATGGCCAGGAAAGGAAGAGCATTGGTTGGCAAGGAGACTTGGTGGTTCATCCAAACCTCAACTTTCATTTAAGCCGCTCAAAACATGGAGCAAGTGTTAACTACTGCAGTGATGCCCCTCCTTCCTCMTGGTGACTKTGAAGTGATGGATTATTTGCTGTCTTACTCACAGCTAGTTCAATTGCTGGAGGTGGGASCTTGAACTGTAAAACCCCCGAAGGACAYCTTTGCATCAAGACATGTCCATCCTAGATACTTGATAAGATTATTTTTCACTTATCTGTGAATAAAATCTCTGCTCACCCCTCAGCTGTGGGCAGGGAACAGCTCCACTTGGAGAGGCTGATGTGGAGCCCCTGCAGCAGCAGCTGCAGCTCTTTGCTGTGCGTTCCTGGAGTCAGGTGCTGCTGCCACATCCCTGTTGAGCTCAGGGAGGCACTTCCCCTCTGGCACAGGGGGAGCCTGGCTATCTCTCTCACAGGATGTGGAGGGAGATCAGTGCCATGGCTGCTTCGTGTCATCCACAATTCCACATGTCAGTATTCTTGCTAACCTTTTCAAATAATACCAAGAATAAATGATTGACATCTGAAACAACACRTTTGTTCTTAGCAGCAAAGACTAGACCCAGAGTAACTTATTGTAAAGGTTCTCTTCCACCAGACAGYGATCTATATTGAAGCTTATTAAAGTCATGTGTTCAATTTTTTCATAATTGCCCCTATTCAAACTATGGCAGGCTGCCAGTAAAGCACTAAGTGGAAGTTTCTGTCAGTCCACCTGTCTTTCTGTAGCTAACGAAGTGTGCCGGTTTTTGTCTTGTAGACGTTACACAATTCACTGTCAGAGGAACTTGTTATATATAGACTTAAAATAAATTAGTGTGAGACAAGGCCAAAGCCATTCAACTCTACTTCTTTGTACAGCAAGTCATGTATTTATTATACAGAGTGACACATTAATACTTTGTTTGGGTGGAGAGCTTATTCTTAAACAAGAACAGGCAATTCTGGTTCTTGGCCATATCCATCTGTTAAATRTCCTAATTAAAAAGGACGACATCCTGTGTAGCATGGGTTTCATCAAGGGCACCCACCAGTCTGGATTATGGCTCTGCTACTTTCATTTATGGGTTAGCTGGAAGCTCTTCAGGGGAAGAGCAAAGGTTGCCGTGTTTTCAGGCCCTTGTCCTCTGCTAAAGCCCAATTTTCAGCAGAGGTCTCCTTTTGCTACACTTCTAACCATAGGAGAACATCAGCAATTGCCTCCCATCAGCTTTCTTGGAGAAGTGGGAAATTAGTTTTACAATCTTCCAGGAAATAAAGTCTTCCAGGAAATAAAAGGGGTTTTAAGTTTACCACTCCCAATCTCTACAAACAACAGGTATGCAGCTTATCAAACCTGTAATTAATTCACAGTTGGAAGAGCCGAAGAGCCTCCAGGATAGAAACTTGACTGCATGAGAAGCAACACTAACAAAGCAAAGGGAAAAAAAAAAATCTTCTGTTTTCTATCAGAGCAATTAATCTTGAAAATTTTCTTTGCCTGTGAGGAGATTGGCAAAGACAGCTTTGCTTCATCCTGGAAAATGGCCCAAAAAAGGTCTGCATAAAAAGATCTTGCAGTGATTTCATTATAAGAAGTAATTTTAGCAGCAGCTCTCTGGATTTTCCTTTATTCTACTGTAAGATTCAGGTGTGCTGGCATGTATTCATAGAAGGAAATGAGCAAGCCAGCAACTTGGCTTGCTGACCATTAGCATTAGCTTCTGGATGAGCTTACACAATTGTTCAGTTGAGTGATCTCAGAGTAAGGCTGACACCTTCATTTTGGTGATATCCAGCCTGTCAGCACATGTTTTTCTTGTCCAGCCAGTTTGTGAGCAGCAATGTACAGTGTCTGGTCAAGCCTGAGAGGGAATAAAACATAACCTCCCTTGGATAAACTTWAGGCTTCCCCTGATTGCTGTTACAGAGACCCTCTTTTGTCAGCTGCTGTCCTGGAGGACTTTTTCAGATTCATTTTCCCTTTTCACGTTCCTCAGAAAGGTTATGTTAACACAAGCTTCTCCCTGCAGAGTCTAGCCTCTTTTAGGCATTTCGATTAAGAATCTTCAGCAAATCTCAAATTTTTGAAGAATTCGTATACAAGGGTGCAATTCACCTTCCTTTTATGTATTGCTAGTTCTATTTTTGKTCCTGGAAACCTGGGGAAGAGAAGAAAGGAAAGGAAGGCAGTTGAGGAGGTTGCCAATGGTTAAATTTTTGCAGTGGGTTAATTCTTGCTAAGACGGGGTGTATGGCTCATGTCAGGTGACTGGGCATATGACTTGTGCTCTGCCTGATGGGTTTTCTGGTTCTAGATGTTTTTACAGGCTGGATTAACTTCTGTGACCTGTTTTTTCAGGGTGAACATAAATGTGATTCAGACAATATTAGACCTAATCAGGATTAGCTCCTTTGTTATTTTGCCTATGAGGATGACTGAGGTGACAGTTTACTGTTCAATAGGTAGGAGAAAACACTGCAGGGCAAATTTACACACAATTAAACCCAGCTGCTTTTCCCAGCAATGCAGAAATTTGTTTTTTATTCTAGTCTGCAGTATGCACATTCAGGCAGCATGCAGAAGAGAATGAGATGTAATCTCCCTCTTTGCCCTTGCAAAGACATTCGTGCTCCTGTGGAACATCTGGGTCTCAATAGATACACATTAATTGCATTGGAGGGTTGAAAAAACATCCTAATATCTTGATGATCTATTAAATAATTTGAAGACACTTCTAAAACGAAGCACTAACATTTCTTCAGTCTATTCAGGACGTGGAGAATGGTCTTCTCTACGAAATAGTGTGAAAGGGCCTTAGCAATGTATCTCAATTTAACCAAACAAGCATTCTTTGTCTAGGGTTTTTCACACAGCTCTACTATTGGGTTCTTTCATCACAGTAATGCTTCCTAAGATCGCTGTGTTGTTTTATACCTTCTGAAGGAAATGCCAGAGCTTAGAGTTTTGTTTTCAGCACCTCCCACAGTACTTCTCACTGTTTTCTGTACACTGAATGTGTCTGCTTGCAAATGTGTCCATCAGCACCTATTCAATGTATGAGTAACAGCACTGGACTTGAAGGCTGCACTTCTGTCAGCACTTAGAAGACCGAGATGAGAACTGGAGTCTCATTTTAAAAGATACAGTGGAGACATGCACAGCAGTTTAAAGCCCAAGTGGTTAGAGTCAGAAGTTTCTCACCCCAAATTGTCATTGGGTCAAACATTTTTTAAAAAATGAAATAATAGATAATATATATTGTACAAAATCCCAGTAAAGGGCAGCATCCTGTCCTCATAGAAAAGTAATCCCTGTGTATTGCAGGAAACAGAAGGCAGTGTTTTGACTGAGAGGATTTCACCTCTCTTTTCTGTTAATGAATTAAGGTGAGCTTCTGGGAGACAGGTGATAATGGAGAAAGGATTCAAATAGCTGTTTTGCCTCTGATCTGTAGAAGTAAGCATGGAAATAAGTCCTACTGCCAAGCTTTTGAAACTAACCCTCAACATAAAAAAATTGAATTCATTCTTTTCTACACCTTCACTGCTGTTCTCCACACAGTTGGCAGCAAGATGGTTGAAGTACGGACACATATCCAGTGTGAGCAATTTTCATTTATAATGCCAGTACAATGGCCATTTTACTTACAAACACCAGTTTTCAGGTTATAACTTTCCATTTAAGGTTGCAAAAATGAAGGTTAATATCTGAGCTAGTGAATAAAGAGGGGTTTTCTTTTAGGTGGTTTTTGGCCAAGTTTAATTCTAGTGAGATTTTCTTCAGCCTTCTGTGGGGTACAACATTCATGCAGTCTTATCCTAGCAGGATATACTAATGTAAAGTACAGATTTCTGTGGAGAATGAAGACTGTTGCATKAGTTGGTCCCATTTTCAGGGGCAAATATTTATGAAGAATAATATATTGCACCATTCAAAGTAAACCTGTAGATTCCCTTTGCAGCACTACTCACTGCAGTCTGTAGCAATTAAGATCTGCCCCATAGATTTTACWTGTTCTCTACCTAAATATTTGTTCTGTACTAACAGCAAAATATCCTACACAATGTTGCTCATGACTGACCTTTTGATCACTAACTGTTGAAAGATAGGGGGAAGAAAAGCTGGGCATCTGATACATTCTGATCTTGAAAAGGTATTTAATACCCTGAAAATGTTACTGAAAAATGTATTTCTGTTGGTTTAAGTAATGACCCTGCCAGGTGGGCTGGGAGCAGAGGAGACAGGGAAGGAGTGACGAGTGGCTGTTAACAGTAGCATGCTATGGGAAGCATGCTGAAGTTACCCTTAAAAGTCCAAACTGGGGATGAGGCTTGCTGCCAGAACTGGGGAGCTTTCCTTAAGGCTGCCCTGTAGTTTTGTAGAGACTTACACATCAGGATTGCCAAATAATCAGTGCTGAATTTGTCTGATATTGGATGCTGTAGCTTACAGTTGTTTTACTAGCAAATGCAGACTGTATTTGCTCGTAGGTATGTTGTRCAGAGAGCCATGCAGGGTTTGAAAGGCATCTTTACTTCTCCTTCAGTACTAAGCTGAAGCAGCCCTGTGCTAATAGAAGTGAAGCTGTGGTGGAAGTGAAAATGAGCTGCCCTAAGGAGTTTGTGTGGTGTGTGACGCAGTGCATGCTGCAACACATCAGCGGGAGAAGGGACACAGTCCTTGGCCAGCCTTGTTTCTACTTCCCACCTGTATTTTATGTTACTTATTTCCTTCTCTCCTCCTTGCTGTCTCTGAATAAATAAATGGAAAGAAGGACAATCGGCCTTCACACAGCAGAATGTTTTGAAAAGGCTTGAGTGAGGTTTGCTACTGAAGGAGAGCTACTAGACAATTGCCTTCCTCTCAAAATGCCACTTTTCTGGGATTCCGTGGGAAATATGTGCTGTGTCCTATGTGATACTTTTTATCCAGCAGGGCTGGCCCCAGCTGTGGCTGAAACCCTTCTTTCACCTCTGGGATTTAATCATCAGTGTGAAATAGCAGCCTCCTTACATATTAAAAAAAAAAAAAAGAAAAAAAAAGAAAAAAAAAAGAGTGTGCTTAGCATTAAGCTTTATTAAAACCCAGAATTGCTTCTAAGTGAATCATTGATATCTTTGTGAGACCAAAGCTCTGAGGTAAATTTCTGGAATGGGTGTTTTCCCAAATTTCTGCTGCCTACTGTGACAAAGTCTTGAATACCAAGAGGATGGTAAAATGCTGACTTGTTTTAGCTAGGACCCTGCAGATCACTTTATTTTCACATCTAAATAGGGCTTTTGTGAGTTTTTATCATAATTGTAGATATTTAACTGTCTCAGTATGTCATGTGACTGCCTTTAAATTTTCTAAGTSCTGACGCTCCAGCATTTCCACTTTTGGGAGAAAATACACTTTACTTGGCWTTGTCTTGCATTTGTTTTTAGTCTAATGTGTGACTGTAGCATCCTATTAAAATATATAWATAGAATAGGAAATTCTCAATATATTTTTCATCATTAGTCTTAATTTTTCTCCTAGAAAACTGGGAATTGATATGATAGATAGAGTTGAAAATTTAAGACAATTAAAAAGCATAAGAAAATAAAGACTAGCAGAAAAATGTTTGGGTTTGGGCCCAAAGTACTCACAAATTTGAATTACACTTGACTAACAGTTTCAACTAAATAAGTGCAGGATTTTTGAAATTGTGTGAGTACAACTTGTTCTCAGWAAAATGTAAATACTTTTATTTCAAAATAACATTTCCATGTAAATATTGACCTAGCTCTAAGCAACAAAACCCAAAATACAATGATTTCAAGAAGGAGTAAATAATCTAGAAAAGAAACTAAACAATGTGATCTGAACAATATGCATTCAAAATTACAGGTTGGCTGGAACTGGAGGAAGCTTCAATAACTTACTTAAGCTTATTTCCAGTTTTTATTTTCAGTAGTCTCCAAATGTGAAAATTCCTTACAGAATTATTCTGAAGGTTTGGCAYCTCAGTTTTATAGAAAAAAAAMCCYCTCAAACAAATAAAGAAACAAAAGCCCCCCCAAAATGCRTAATGACCAACAGAGAGACCATCCAGGGAGAATTATTACAGAGGTGAGAGTGAAAAAGAGGGAGGCAGAGRAAGTACCCAGCCTCCATGTGAAACCAGGTCACCCACGTTTAAACTGGGAGATTTTCAAGGTTGCTTTGTGCTTCCATTTGAACTTCTCTGTAGGAGTGTCCTCTCTTGCTTGAATGGCAGCATTATTGGTGGCACCGGGTTCTTCGGGRATAATGCACTTGCTGTGCTGCTTTTTGAAGCTATTTTCAAGTTAAACAAAGCATCTCCCCTGCCAGAAATGCAGATCACTCAGTGGCTTTCCTCAAACAGAAACTCCCAGGCGTCTCCTTGCACGAGCGCCCTGCAGGAGCGGGAAGCGCCTGCCTTATAAACAAACATGGCCCRGGGAGGCTGGCCTGCTGGCTTGCAAAAATAACCTACACCGAGGCAGGGTAAATAGTTTACATCTCCTTCAGCCTCTGGGTTGTGTCACAGAGCTGCTGGTTGAAAGGAGAAAATCCACTGCAGCCTGAAACCCGCATCTTTGGAATGGGAGGATAGAGAAGCTGTGCTTTAGATGGCTTTTTGTGGAGAATAAAAGCTCTTAACCGGTGTCCTGCGGACCACAGCTGGCAAAAGAGAGCATCACTGTGTCTGGCTTTGGCAAGAGGCATCAAAACAGTACCCAGAGTGAAGTGTTTCAGACATTGTGTCCTAGTTTGCTCTGCAAGGCACATGCAGGAAAAGACTTGYTTCTAATTCATATCTTTAATAAATACAAAGTGCAAAAAACAAAATGTATGCAAACCATGGGAGTACATTGTGTCATCTCTCCTTTAGTGCCTGATTGTAAGCTGTCTGCCAATAGGCAAAGAAGAGTGATAGATGCTTTAGAAATGTTAATCCAAATGTATTTTGGAAGGATGGGTCCAGAAAATGATTCTATATCATTGTATCTGTGTTATGTGGGAGGAAACTTCGTGACTAGGTTTTGATGGCTTAAATGGGAGGAGAGGACACCTGCCCAAATTCCACCAGCCGCCAGTTTTTCTTTCTTTRCAGCCTAAATTGGATTATTTAGGTTTCAATTTCCATCATTTGTTTTTCTTTAACAATAATCTCTACACCTTAGGGAACTCCTGGCACATGTGATTTGGGACTAGAAGATTAAGAGGTCCCTCAAGCAATGGGCTACAAAATGAGGAGTGGGGAAACACCTGCACATCCCTGCTGGCAGAGGAATTTTGACAGGGGTGTTTGTTTTGGCAAGAACTGCTCCCTAGCTGGTGTTCCTGTGGAAGGGGGAGTCCTTTGCTGATACCCTGATTGCTGCAGGGTGGGTTGAGAAGTTCGCAAGCAGCGCTTATAGCTTGAGCRCATTGTCCTCCATCTCTTCTCCTTGCATGAACCCCTGACACCTGTTGTTGAGAGAAAGCTGGGTGTCAGCCTGTTAAAATCTTATGGCTGGCTTTATTGAGGAAAGGTTGGGTCCCACCTGTCAGACAGCCCTGTGATGTCATCTGGAGGATTTTGGATATCCTCTGCTGGGGGAAGTGGGAAGGAGTATTGAGCTGACTTTCTCCTGGAAAAGGGTGGAAGGGACAGGAAGGAGACACTGGTGGGATGATCTGTGTCTGCTGTAGGGCAAATTAAGCAACAAATATCAACGTAAAGGAGAACTATGAAATTCTTCAGGGATAGGGAGAAGATATTTCTAAAGGAAATTTTCTATTGCCTCTGTTCTTTTACAGATTCTTTCCCGTTCCCCCCTCATCTCTAAGATGTGTGATTTTTGCTTATTTTTCAATGGACTGTCTTTATTTTTTTTTCCTTGTTCACATATTTTAGTTTGAAAGCTCTCTAAAAGAAGTATACAAAAAACCCCAGAAATAATCTGCTTTACTGAACTTTTTTGAACTTCTGTAAGTAATACAACATACAGGTGGAGTAACATGATTATGCTGGTTTCTTGTAAGCATGTTTGAAAAGCATGGGTTTTTTCACCTTTAATTTGGCAGTGTTTTGAACTACTCTAATATAATGATCTATATAAAGTACATCTGTTCTTTGCTAGAAGTGTGCTGAGCCTCATTCTGCTTAATTGTTACAGGCAGAAGCTGAATTTACCTTTGGCAGAAGCAAATACTCCTGAGAGTGCTAAGGAGAAACTTTGCAGGAAAAGGAAAAAGTGGTCTTAAAACACTTGATTAATATTATTGCTGAATCTGAAACCATTTTATACTAGTGAAGGGAACCAGAAATATGAYGCTAGGATACTGTTGCTCCTAATCATCTCTTTCTGAATGGGTGTGAGGTTTTTAAGTTCAGGTTAAGGTCTGGGTTCTTCCCAAGGCTCCCTAGTATTTCATGCGTTACAGAACAATGAATGTGAATCCCAAAGGGACCCTGTAAATCTATTGCACTGCATGCTGGTCTTTATTTCACCTTAATTTTTAACATCATAACTCAATTTATTTTCAGTGGGAGCTAAGATACAGGAAAGAAGCAGGGGAATTACTTCACTACATAAATTTTTTAATTGACTTTCTCTAACTGAGAGAGACAGAAAGAGAAATTCTCTGCAGGTGATATCTTTCCTTGAAATGCTAAACCCATTGCAGGTGATGGCAAAACTAAAAAGGCTTGCTGTAAAGCGTGGATTTCATTCTGTAACTTTAGTATTTTTGAAGGGTTGAAAAAATGTTAGATTGTTCCCTGTACTAAAGCTGTACAAACAGAAATCACTGATTCCTTCCTGAAGCTTTGGATTTGAGTCTGCTCAGTTTGATAACTCACATCTATGGTACTGATGAGAATAAAACTGAACAAGCAGGGTTGTTTCTATCCTGAGTGTATCACCTACTGAAAGTGCAGCCAGCAGGATGTAGAATAAATGATGAAGTTCTAATTCTGTTGGTTTTGTATTTACTCTTCCTCTTTTTCTCCTTTCTTTAAATGTAGCTTCTTTGGTTTGTTGATTTATTACAATGATTTTCATGTAAGAAATTCTATTGCTGAGTAAGAAAAATATGTAGTACAAGTTTTTTTTTTTCTCTCAGAGTCTGTTTTAGATTTTCTGAACATAAATGTATTAACCTTATTCTTTCAAGTAGCTATTAGAAGGTTTGTTCTTGCTTGTTTTAGGTGGCTAACATTTTTAGCCTACCAACACTTCTTCCATCTCTAGGCTTGATGTGAGCTTCGTGTTTTTCTCACGTATGGAGTCAAAGTTTTAAACTCCAGTTCTAAACTAASTTCCAAGACAAAATAACAGAGAGTACCTATGACATTTCCTCCCCAGTACTACTCCCTCTGACTTCTCTTGGTACAGCCCAGCTGCTGGAATGCATGCCTTGTGGCTCTGCTCCTGAAGAGGCTCCTGCAGCCGTGTCTCACTGTCAATTTGGCAAACATTAGTCATAGYTGCAGCTGAATTGCTGATTGCTGTTCCTGGGTTTGTGCCATGTGTGTTCCATATCACTTCTGTCGGGGGGCAAAGTAGGTGTTTCCAATGTGGGGGCCTGCAGTGTTCTAAAGAAACGTTTTTTGGGTATGATTAGTTAACTGTGGTATATTTTATAGAAAAAAATTACTAAATCTGACATATTTTCTGGTCTCATGCATGTTTAAGTGTTTAAATTGATTTTTTGCTGAATGTATTACTAAATCTTTGMAATGTGTTTCCTTGAACATGGTGGTAACTTAGGGAGACAAAGGCGAAATCTGTGTTGGAGTGAATCAACTGCCCTTTTTGGGAGGGTTTTTCTACTGTCTGGACGTACAGATAAATCTGGTTCTTTAACTCACAAGAGTTAAAGATGTGAAAGATGTTTTAGAAATGAAAGGAGAAAATCCACCGCAGCCTGAAACTGGAGTTCAGTCTTCACGGAGATTGAACTTCTGTCCACCAGCTTCAAGGGGAAGCAAATTTGAAAAGGAAAGCAGTGTAGAAATACGAAATATTACATGTAGAAAAGTGTGGATGTCTATAATAATCACATTCATCTTAAAAATGGTTTTTACCCTTTTCCTCCCTTATCTGACTGKAACTCAGTGATAATGGTTGTTTTATCTGGTATGGTCCCCACCTGGGAAAGGACTTCAGCAAATCCTTCCTCTATTGAAATATTGGGTAGAGAATTGATTTAGCAGTGGTGCATTAAAAGAGCAGCAATAAGAAATACAAGCTGAGAGGGATAATTTCAGATAACTTTATTTTTTGGGTAAATAATAATCCCTGTGCTTATTTACAGAATATCCAAATATTTTTCCTTATTTCTTAGTTAAGRTTGATCAAACCAATAGTCAGGATGTAGCATGGAAACAACCTCTTATTTGTGAGACTTGACCGCCAAGACATTCTTTAAGAATTCTGGTATTTTATGGAAGAAAGCTTACTTTTTATATTCTTTTACCCTATATTTGGCATCTATTTCCTTTCATATTCTGATGGAAAGKGTTGCACAATTCATGCATTTAGGTATGTTAACAGTATTTGAGTATTTGTAGTGAGCTACAGTGCATTACACTAATGAAGAAGTTTAATTTTACATCTTTACCTTGCTGCAAAATACACTATTTTATACAAATGAAAAGTTGAAAGCTTGGGAAAATATTTTTCTTTCTCTCTGAAACTGCACAGCRTCTCAGCTTGAAAGACATATTTGCTGTAGGCCCCTTGTTCTTATGCCTTGGAGTATTTTTAGATGTTGACTGAAACTGAAAGAAAGAAAACTTAGCTGGATGACAATTTTCATCTCTTTTARATAGATTAAAAGAAGAAAAGGGAAAGAAAAAATTACTTTCAGTATTTTAAATTCATATTGGTGAGCATAGCCTTCTTTCACTTCTTCACTTCTTTTAAGTGAAGTTTCTACAAGACCCACACTGTTGTATTTTGTTGGCATTAGTTGACACTTCTTTTTGATTTTTGCTGAAGTCAGGATTTCTAATTCAATTTTGATGGGTTAATTGAAAAAAGAAAGAAATACATTAAAAAGGAGAAWAATTAAATCTTTAAAACACTTTGGAGGAATTAGGTTGAGGAAAAATGAGAAAGAAGAGTGATTTGAAGAAGAAAATAATAAAATATGGAAAACATTGTCATTATTTTATTATTATGTGCCTTATTTTATAATCAAATATGTGTGAACAAAATGTTACACCCTGGCCTTTTGTTCATTGTGCACATGAGAAAAATGGTTTTGAGGACCACAGCTCTCATACTTACATTAATTATATTGACATTATCTTATTGAATTGTATTGAAATATTTTCAATTTTCAAATTATTTCATTTCCACAGTGATTTTTTCAGTGGAACTAAGTCTGTGTTTCCTCAGTTTAGAGCCCTAATGGGTTATTATTTATWGATATATGTTGCATTTAGATAGAATATGTGTCTTCTATACATAATATGTAAACAATGTATTTGCTTGTTTATATTCCTTTTGAAATATACAAGCCTGATGGAATTAAGCTGGTAGAAAGACCATGGATGCATGGCTTGCCTTCCCCCAGTGCTTTTGCCTGCATATTCTTTTCCTGGTGTCCATATTTCTGGCAATCTCTGATGGGTGTTTGTACTTTGAACAGCAGGCAAAAGRATCACTGGAAAATACAGCACTGTTTGGTCTGCTGTTTTCCTCTGAACTAGCAACTTGCAGTACAACTGGTTTTATCATTTCAGGATTGTTGTTAGAGTGTATAGGATAGGCAGAAATCCTCTGGCTGAATTTCTGTTCTGTACTGTGTTGTTCTCTGCTATATTTCAAGTCTCAGGCCATTCAGGATAATTTGGATGGAGCTGGGAAAGAAGGAATGTCTGCAGATGGTGTTCTTCTGTCTGTCTTGTAATAAAAATTCTCATCTGCAAAACAGAAATGGTTTTAAAAGAACCATAGTCACTTACATCAGTGACTTGCAGTGACTTGCAGATGGGCAAGGTGCATCATGGAGCATCTGGGACAAGGTGCCATGGGTACTCATCACTTTGGGAAGATGACCCAATCTTGGTTTCAGCATGTCATAGCCTTGCTCTTAGGTTTTGTTACTTMACAGGGTGCTTGAATGCAGACCAGCTCTTTTTTTGGCTCCACAATGAAGCTGGGTGATGGCACATTCATATTTTTTAATTATCATAGTGGCAAAGGCTGCTTATGTTAACAGAGTCCATATGATGTTGCTGAAGGCAAAAGGGATTTTTCTAGGGAAGAGTAAAAGGCCATTTAAGGAGTGTGAGGAACTGCAGGTTCTGAAAAACACCTGCTTTAGGAATACTGTCCTCTTAATTCATGTGGGGTTGCCTGATTGCTGGGAGGAGTCACTCTTAAAAATCTATCAAATCCTTTTGTGAGAGTGATCTCTTTTTTAATTGGAACAGACACACTCTCTCTCTCTCTTAATCCATGTCATAGTCTTTAGGACATTACTACCATATGATGAAACTGAATATTTTTATTGAATCCATTGTGTAGTGCCAGTGGACCTGAGTAGGAGAAACGATACTGGAGAGAACATAAAAGGAGTTTCTTTTCCCTTTAGATGGGCGTAGGAGAGTTCAATATTACCAGAAAGACTTCTTTGAACAATGSTGATAAAGAAGAGGTTTAATGAGGCTGGGGCTGTTTGTGGAAAATTAGTCYGTATTAGGGTATTATTCCTTCAGGGAGCGCTTATAATGCCGGCAGGAATGCGGGAAGAGGGGGCAGATCAGATTCCAGCACAACCTTGCAAGCTTTCAGCTGCTGATGCATGGTGCACCTGTGTGTTCCCCTGTCTGACCTCAGAGCTGGCTCGAAAATCTCTGGCATCTGGAAGTATGGGGAAAGATCAGGTTTTTAATTTTTGTGTGGGGAGAGAAAAAAAAAAAATCCATCTTTCTTTTTTTTTAAAGCTTAGAATGCCTTGTATTTTACATCTTTTTAAAGGATACCAGAAACTATTCAGTGGGTATGCTTTGTAGTGGTTGGAGGTTGGGTTTTTTCTTTTAATTTTTTTTAAGCTAGTGTCTTAAAGATCCCATAGTGATATGTCCAAAGAGATAAATAATACTCAGTTAAAAAATCTGGTTGGTTGGCAAGACTCGAGAAATTAATTTCATACTTTTGCTTATCTYAGGAAGAATGTTCTCCTTAACAAGTGCAGATTTGAACATGACAGCTAAGGCATTTATCTCATTTGTGGAGGTCTGGAATAGCATYTCATTTTCAAATTGTAGCGATGTGGAGATAAAATGTAAATACTGCAGTATGAAAATTGTAACCCTGTACACCATCACTGGTGGCTGCCGTAGGAACTTGTAAATTGTAAGTGCATGTAATTTACATTGCTTGGATTTAACTGTTTGTAATTACACTTTGATTTGTATTTTTTTTATCAGACATGGTGGGGTGGTTAAGCTGTGCTGCTTATGAACTACCATGTGAGTAATTTCTTGGTATAAAGTTGTGCTTATTAAATGCACGGATTTTCTCTTTTGGAGTTTAAAAGTTGTTCGATTTGGCATCTGTAGCTTATTTCTTGCAGTCTACTTAATTGAATAGCTTCTCTGTTTATCTTAAAATGCAGATAAATGGCTTTCAGTGCAGTGTTTATAGCTTAATAGTTCCTGAAATGAGAGTCAACATTATCTCCTAGACTCTACTAGTCATAACTAATGATCCCTCTGCTTACACTGTTGGGCAAGCCAGGAGACACTGAACTCTGCAGAGAGCAAGGGCCCTGTGCAGTGGGAGGATAGTTTGTATGTGATGGCGCCTGCTAGACAAGGCTTTCATGGCTCAGTAGTGTTAATTGGGACCCAAAACTTGTCCTTGGCCACCTCTAACCTCCAACCTCCTGTTACTGAACTCTTCTAGGAATATGGATACAAACCTGAGGGGGAGTTGACAGCACACCATGTTCTACCTTCCCTCATTGTTTAAGGTGGATAATATCAGATTGTTCTTATATTTGCTTCAGTTTTTCCCATCAGAGCACATTTTGCAACACAAAGTCTTTGCAGAAATTTAGTGTATTTTTATGTTCCAAACATCACTGGCAGGCAGCCTAACAAAGGCATTGTGCTGAGGCCTGGAAGAGGATGAGAAAATGATTAGGCAGCTGGCAATTACTGTATTTTGTTCTAGGCCTTTTTATATGACATTTACATTTGTTAATGAAAGAAAGATGATTTTTTTTTTACATTTTCCTGATCTTTGGTTTAGTTTTGAATGGAGAGTTGTAAGGTTTCCTTTTTAATAGAGTTAAGTGCATGCTCTGGGAAGAGAAAAGGGAAAGAAAGAAAGAGAAGTCAAATGGATTTACCACCCATCAGTAATGCTTTTTTTTTATTACCTTGGGAACAAAGGTTCCTTGCTTATGCATCAAACTAAAATAATATGGGGAGGAATGATGGCTTATGGTGTTAGGGGCTAATATTCTTCTACATTCTGTCAGCTTGTCAATATGACCTTTTCCTGATTTTTTTAACTTGCAAGAGGAGTATTTATTGGAAATTGCAGATGTAGGTGTTGTGAGGTGGATATCACCCTTGCAGTAATTCAGCCAGCTCAGCGTTCTGGTTTCAAACAGAAACCAGAACAATCTAGCAGGAAGAAGARAATCAGGTAATCTAGCAGGAAGCTTTTGGTGGTTTGAGGTGAAGTTCAGCTAGYGATATACAAAACAGTACGTGTCCCTAATTTCTGTCTCCTCAGCCATCTAGTTCACTGTTTTGAGAGCTAATTAAATGTAAACATCTAGGTGTGTGACTGGTTGTATATGAAAGCTGTTCCTGCTTAAAGACACTTTTATCAGTCATGTTTATGTTGCAGCTTCCATGCTTTTAATTGTTTTTCTGAGTTTTCACATTATCTCAGAAGTAGGTTTTGGGCTTTGTGTTGGCAGAGCAGCAGGCTGGTACAGAGCACAGTCTGAGTAACACCACATGCACTGCAAAGGCCACAGTGTACCAAGAAAGCAAATTCAAAGGTTTTGAAGTCTCAAATTCAAAAGTTGTAATTAGTTACAACTACTTACAACTTTTACTTAAAACTACTTAAAACTCTGAAGATGRTTTTGTTGGACATTGCCATGAATGAGCTCCAGGAGACACAAGACAGAATGAGCAGGATGCCCTCGGAGAGTTAAAGAGAGGAATGGGATTGCTGCCAGGAGCACCAAGCAGTTTCTAGCAGGACCATGATTCAACATTGTGTTGGCAGAAATTTAGACATCATCTGTCTTTTTCACTTGGTACATGTGGTCTTGATAGAGTTACAGGTAGTTCTCTAAACTAGGGATGAATCAGGAACAGACCAGAGTATGGAGGAGGAAAAATTTAACCATTCCCTCTGCTAGTATCAGATAGCTTCAAGAAAACCATGTGTAGGGCTCCAAAAAAGGAATTAGGTATTTGAAAAAAAAAAAGCATACAAATTTTTTGAAAGAGGAAATTGGAGGCAGCTTTTTTATTTTGATTTTGTGTTGTATAAAGTCTTGTTTCTTAGGTTTTACTCTGTGATCTAATTAAATACATAGATATCTTACTTGTTTCAGTCAGAATCTTGAAGAGTTAGCTCTTCTATAAGAAACCAGTTGAAAGTTCATATAGGTCCAGATTACTTATGATCATTTTCTCATAGGAATAAAGCTCCTATTTCTTTGGAAATAATCCCATTGGTAAACAGCAGCTGCAATAAACCTACCACCAAGAAATTTGATATGTAGTTCTGAGTGTGCAGATATCTCTTTTTTCATCACCAGTTCCAAACGTGGAATTAGATTAGGGAATGATGGAGCAGAAGCTGAAGTATCATTTTGTAGAGAAGAACATTTCAGTACAAATGCTGGAAGTGTGTTGTGGCTGCAATGTCTGATGTTTACAGCTCAATATCAGAAAGAAACATCAGTAACAGCATCTGTTGGTCACCTCTGACAGTTACATGCTACCATGGAAATGATAGATGTTATGTGGAGGAGGTGTGGTAAATTATGACCATATTATCTGGAATAAATCCTGATTACCAGATTAAGTTAACTAAATTATTTAAAGTATCTGAAATAATAATCGGTGTGGTTTTTTTTTAAATAATACTGCTTTGTTTTATATAAATTTGTGTGGATCACAATTACAGGGAATTTTAACAGTGATTAGCCAACTTGTGCAGCAAATATCAGGATCATAAAATGCTCTCAATGGCTGTGTACTCTACCTTGAAATGAAATTCTTGCTATTGTTCCTTGATGGGACCAAATGTTGATGCTGTTTGATGCAGTTTATCAAGTTTCCTGTCATTTTTGGTTTGTTTGGTTTTAGTTTTGGGTTTGATTTTTCTGGGTTTTTTTTCTGTTGTTGTTTGCTTTTTTGTTTGTTTATGTGTGGGGTTTTTTGGTGGTTGTTTCTTGGGGCATGTTTTGGTTTTGTGGGGATTTTCTGGGTGTTTTTTGTGATGTGCCATGATAAAGCCTATGTATCTTGGTAGCAACTTCACAACCTCTTTTCTGGCTCCTTCTCTGGAAAAAAAAATCCCAAATTGCTGGTTGCATGCCATTTCTTTTCATAGTCTGTTCTCAATTGGCATTTTTTGTACCATAAGAAGCCTAAAACCCCATGGAAACTCTTTGTGATTGCTCTCATTGGCAAATACCTGTTGGATTGGGTAAATGAGGGCCAGGCCACTGTGGTGTATCCTGTATGACAAGTAGCCCCACTTTAAAGGGAGGTGAGGAGCAGAAGGCTTCGGTGTGCATTTTATATACTGACCTTGGAAGGCGTTGCCAACCATCTGGAAAGAGTTAGAAACTCTGTATTGCTCGGGATCTTTGTTTTATTTGTAATTCCAGGATTTTCTTTGCCTTGTGCCTTTTTTACTGTCACATCCTATGTAGCCTGAGTACCCCTTTGCGCCGGGCTGGAATAATACTGTTTGCCAGCTTACAATCAAAGCGAGCGCAGAGGGAAACAGCTGAGCCGTATTAAGCAGAGGCAGCCTGGGCTGCATTTCTTTGCTGCTGAATAATACGCCACAGGTGCAGGATTAGGCTGGCCTGCGGTGCTGTGTTTGCTTAGCAGAGCCACCCTCTGCCTCCTCACATGACTCTCATCCTGGGGGAATCTGGCAGCGATGTAGCGAGCGCGCCCAAACTCCGCGTAAGTAGAAGGCTTCAGCTTTTCAGCTCACAAAGCGCTTGTGCTTCCCCCACCTCGTCTTTCCCTTTTTCTTCTTTTTTCTTTCTTTTATATTCTTTTTTTTTTTTTTTTTTTTTT
>JACDOX010000044.1:1073937-1400199 GCA_014549065.1 Cardinalis cardinalis | reverse complement strand
TTTTTTTTTTTTTTTAAGCCTGTCTTGAGCTTTTTTTTTTTTTTTCTTTCTTTTATATTCTTTTTTTTTTTTTTTAAGCCTGTCTTGAGCAGAACACTTCGGAGACTGGGRAGAATAAAAAATAAAGCAGTGAAGTTCGGTGGGCTCTTCAGAAAGGTCAGAGAGGGACTGAAGAAAGAGCAGTGTTGCTGGGGTGCTGGCAAGATGTGGGGCAGCAGGGAGCCAGCTGCTCCTGGTGCACAGGGTCTTGTGTTTGCAGCTTTGGCTCCTGCAGGGACACTTTCACACACACRCACACTCTGAAGATTTCCTGTTCATTCACTTGGACTGGGGGTCAGGGTTTGTACAGTGTCAGGAGGCCGATGCAAGACTTTAGCTGGTTTAGATTGAAGGAAGAAAGGTGATAGATTTACAGAGAAAATACTGCAGGTAAAACAAAAGGTTTCCTGTTACTCTTTTCGGTGAGGATTGAGGAAAAAKAGATTTTTAGAACTAGTACTTGGAAATCAGCCTGATCTTGAACTTAAAAGGATGTTTCACTTTTTCTTCTTTATATTAACCTTTGGATTTGAAGTTAATTTAAAAATAAATGTTTTGGCAGTAATAGGCTAATTCTGGTGCCAAGTTTGCATTGTGGGCCTGAATTTCAGAGCTGGGACTGGTTTTAGCCTTAGTGATTGTCACCCTTCTGTCTAACTTTGGTGATATATAGTGCTTGTGTAWGTCAGTAATGCTTTTTAAAATGCTACATCTGTTCTATACATTTTAMATGCCAGTTAATTGGAAAAATAGTAAAATAATAAAAACACATGTACTTTTTCTCTTATTCATATRTTCATATTTTTTTGTCCTACTGTTCATATCTGGATGGACACTGGAAAAAAAAGTTTTACATTTGCTGAGAATTGTGGAGAAATCTGTAGAGAATGAAAGAAAGGTGGTCATGCATCTCTTAAAAACTTTTGGTCAAGGAGAAGAGCGCATGGGATGTGAGCTTGCCAAGGGTGTTTACAGTGCACATTTCTTAGGTTTTGAGGTTGTGTATGAAGTGTAGTTGTGAAGATGCATGTGTATGACATTGGGAAAATAGCAAAGCAAGCAAACTCAGTGGGACTGAGGGCTGGTTCCTGCTCTTGCCGAGGCCTGAGTGGGTGGGCAAGCATGGAAGCCTGTTGGTGGGCACTGGTTGATGGGCTGGTGGCAGTGCCGCTGGTAGAGGTGAYGCACACTCCCTCCCTGCTCAGACATGATCTCTGGAGCATTCCGAGAGGGAAATGCTTTTWGGCTGCTCAAACACTTCTGGAAAACCATAGCGCTTATGTCTGTGGTCAGAATTCATCATTGTTRTTCCATGTGTGCAATTAATTTTGGTTTAAAGTAGAGATGCTTTCCTCCCYCTCTAAATGGATTTGTTTGTTTTCTGTCAAAGTGAGTAAGTCAATGACATTTTCTGTTGCATTCAGCTGTGTTTGCAGAAGATAAGGTTTGTGCCTCAGCCCTCGTTCATGAACACAAAGATCTTCTTCATCACTTATGGTTTCCACACATGCAGTTCAAATGCCTGCACAACGTGTGTGGTGAGGCCAACAGTAGCAGCAGTCAGTTCAATGCAGTYCCTGCCTTGGCAGCTTAACAGGGCAGCAATTTATACTGTCACTTGTTCAGTTGCTTAAAACTTTGCTAGGCTTGGTGACCTGTCAGGGTGGCATTTGCCTCCGGGCAGAAAAAKTCCTGGAGGTCCTTGAGCACTTCATTCAGCAACAGTCGGTTACTGAGGGTGTTGTAAACAYGTGAGATTTTGGGCGGATGATATTAATCCATGAAAAATTATCAAAATACTAGTTATTTTTTACTGACACCAAATAATCTGTCATTCTGGAAGATAGGCAGGCACTTAAGGTAAAGTTGGAAGGGGAATTGGTAGGAAGCATCATCATCCCCATGATTTGGGAAGCATGATAWGTTAATCAATAAACCGAGTTTATAAATATATGGCTACAGAATTTGAAAAAAAAAACCAAACAAAACCATTAAAAATATAGCATGCTTATACCATAACAGCTGTATGACCGTTCTGGTTTTGTGAATATCTACATGATTTAATTTATTCTTACAAGAGTAAAAAGGAATGACACCATTGTGGCAGAAATTAGGAAGGAGTTGGTAATTTATGAAGTAAATTTATGAAGTAGATGCTCTTTAGGCTGAGCTAGGGTTATGTCACATTTACTCCTGAACAGACAAACCCAGTCAGTCAGAAGGGCACCAGCACCTCTGAATAGTGTTGGCACTGGTTTCTGCAAGCATGGCATGTGCACATGCTAATTATATTTTAATATCCAGGTGCAGTCTTTGATCTTGAGGTGAGAATGGCTAGCTGGTATTTTTATCTTCCAGGCACTATTTTTGTCTCAACTGCATGGTGCTCTTGYGCTTCTTCTCTTCTGGAAAGGCAACAGGAGTGACAGTGATTTATTAAACATATCTAAGAGATCCATGAGGTCAAAGCTGTCTCTTATTGTTTCATTTAAATTCCATTGTCTGAATCCCTCGATCTCAGTATCACCTAAAATGATAATAAGTAAAAATCTGCAGCTTGCCCAGTGCAATCTTTGCTGCTTTCCTAAATATCAGATAGCAAAGCATGGATTAGTTGCAATGGTATCATATTGCATTGCTYCCCATCTGTGTATTCTTTCCCCTGTTGCTGCTGTTCAGGAGAGTTTTCAAGATCACTTGTAGTGACATTTACATAATCTCTTGGTGATCACATTTGGTGTTTGATGCTTGGAACTGGAAGAATATGTGGTGATTTGCAGTTTAGAAGCAGAAATTATTACCTCAGGATTTTAACAATAATCTTCCTRTATTTKTTAAATAATTTTTTTAAAAAGGWAGAGTGTGGCACAGACTCTGCTGTTTGTTAATATCCAAAYTGTCTTTTTTTACATGTTTGTGCCCTAATTTCTATCCTCTGTTTTGAGCATAATTCAACTTAGGTGAATCTATGTTTACTACTGCTGATCACTTTTTTGTCATTCGTTTTGAGGGAGAGGGCCTCCAGAATGAGGTGCTCCATCATTCTTATTCACAGAATGTTCCCATTGGAAGGGATCCTCAAGGGTCATCTAGTCCARCTCTTGAGTGAATGGCCCATACGGGACCAACCCCACCACCTTGCTGTTACTAGCACTGTGCTCTATCCAAGTGAGCTGATCTCAGGYATTAAAGTCAGGCTGACTGACCAGTAGATCCCTGGTTCCTCTCTCCTGCCCTGTTTGAAAACTGGGGTGACATTTGCTTTCTTCCAGTTCTCATGTATCTCTGTGGATTGCCACAACCTTTCAAAGATGATCATGAGTAGACTCATTCTGGTSTGTGCCAGCTCTCTCATCACTCATGGATGCATCCCATTAGGGCCTGTGGATTTGTGGATATCAAATTTGTCTAGGTGTTCTTTAATCCAATCCTCCTTGACAGAGGGAATGTCTTCCTTAAAGCATTCCTTCTGGGTCAGAGATTCCTGGGGGATGGTCAGATGCAAAGGTGACCTTCAATATCTCCGTGTCCAGAAGAATCAGTCRTTCTCACATTGGACTTTGGAACCCACCTTAGTATTTATGAAGTATTTGCATTTAGTTGTTCCAAATTGATAGCTCCAACACATTTACCTTTGCTGTGTAAAATACAGCTCTTGAAAAGGTATTAAAATAAAGAAATTGTGTTGGTATCGTAATGAGAATTGTATGGACTACCTGCTCATTCATCTTTGCAAATATTAAAAACTAACTTACATTTTAAAAGCTTTTATTTTGTCATGGAGCATTTACCCATTGAACCAAAAGATTGTAGAAGACAGGATTAGACAAGATGTTTGACACAGCTGGGGAATATTTATTAATGGAGAATTACAGTGGATAGAGATAGACTATACTGAGTCCAGGCTAACAGGATAAAACACTTTCAGGATAAATGCACTTTMCTTTGGAAATTTTAAAGTTGTCTTTCTGTTATATTTTTTTTWAATTTTGTGTTGGTGCATGCTAGAAAAATGTGCCAACCAATTCCCATTGTCTTCCAAATGAAAAATATGTCAAAGATTAACTATGGGCACCAGAAATGAGAGGAAAACGGACAGCAAATTACACGTGCATTTTCCATGGGCTGTGTTAGCAAAGAGGCCTTTGTGTTTGTAAGTTGTGAGTAGTATGGAATGGGTATTAGTTTGGAGGGTCTTTTCTCAGTGGCTTTGTCACAGCTTGTTACATTACATGCGAAAATTTTTAGCTAATAATTCCGTAAAATAAAGACATCATTTAAAGTGGTGCCGGATGCTTGTAGCTATATTGGCACTCAGTGGCAATTCTATGAATATGGACAGGAACAGTTTTTAAGAAAACTGACTTGACAGGTTGTTTAAGAGCACATTTTATTTTAAACCTTATTTGGATTATGAATAGAAACAAAAAATATTTTGAAATATAGAGATGAAAAGGAGCAACTTGTAGGTTCTCTGTATTTTGTTGTACAGGAAATCCAGCATAGGTGGGAAATGGTGCAAATCATTCATAAGCCCTACAATGTTACATTTTTTGTAGTATGTCAGTTTATTACAGTGGATGTATATCAAGGTASAGCTATTTTCAAGCACTGATTGATACCAATCTCAGTTTGGGCTCATGAGTGCAATATAGTCACACAACGAAAAGCAGGGTGCGCTGTTTTKGGGKTTTTTTTCTGCTGTATTAATACCAGATTTTGTTTACTGTAGTTTTGGGTCAAAAATATGAAGGTCTCAGCATCTGATACTTCCTTGAGTTTTATGGTAGCCTTGAATATCCAGCAAAGGGAAACTGTCATGATCCAGTTTTCCTTCTCTGTTGTGTACTTATCACCAATAAAAAAGTGTTTTACTGCTACTTCTCGACTATTTTACACAGTAGATCAAGCTGAGTTAAGAGGTGTAATTTATTTYAAGTCTTTTAACTGTGCTGTGTTTTCATTGCTGACTATTTGCCAAAAAATATCCCATGGAAATTCTTTTATCTGGGAGCAGTAAAGTACAGTGAGTTAGCAGTAACTTATTTCCCTTTCTCCTAAAACAATCATGTTGATGGTATAACCCTGGCTTGGTGGGAAGTCATCATGCTGTGGTTTATGATATGGCATAGGAAACTCCAGCAGGGTGTTGCAAGATAGTTTTTTTATTTTAATAAAAGTCTGTTTTGAGGAAAAGCACAATATGTAGATTAGTGTAGAACATTGATGAAATAATCTTGTGGTTTAAAATTTCTATCTTAACTATTTTATCAAGTTGACTGATTTTCTTCTCAGGTTTGCATTGTTTTGGTTTGTTTTCAATTACAGTTCAGACACTTTTGTATGAATATCCTTAATTTCCATTTTAAAGGAGCAGTTGAAATATTTTGAAACAAGTTGTTCCATGATGTGTAGAGCTTCTTTGGTGTGTGCCCTCTCTGAAGCAGTAAGCCTTTCTCTTAGTCAGGGTGTGGCCAGATGTTGTTATTAGACTGGGAAAATGTGAATGGATGGTATTGAACCCTTTTTTTTTTTTTTGTCCTTAGCATCTCTTTGGGGAAGGAGCAAGTCTGACTTTTACTCCTTATGAACCCCTGCAAGGTCATGACAGATTTGCTTTTTTCACTGCATAGACAGCACATAAATCTCACAGCTGTGGCACAGAAATCAATCTGTTAAGATAACTATTGCTAATTCTTCATCCTTCAGGAACAGGATGGCTTAAAATTCAAACCACAGAATACAGAGAAACAGAATAAAGAGCTTTTCACCTCCTGCATTACCAGACTTGTTGAATCGGAGCAGTGCCCAAAAGTCATTACCATCCAATGGCCATGGGCCAGTGTGAAATGAGTCACTGGGCTTTATCCAGATTCTAGTGGAGAAAWTTCTGTCCAAATCACATAACTATGGCTACAACTGGCAGGGGCTGAAGTACTTATTGGCAGCCATGGCAGAGAGTGTGAGGACTGAATGTACACTGAGAGACTGGCTTTCTAGATCAGATTTTTTTTGCTGCATCTACATGAGCCAATGTTAAGCTTAAATAGGTGATTTTCCTTTTGTGTGTGAGGTACCACTGCCTGCAGAGCTGTCAAACCAACAAMCAACAACCTTGTTTAAAACCAAGTTAGAATTCATCCTTATAGTTTCTTCATTGTCATTGTGGAGTGGGGATCTATGATACCTCTCACACATTTAAAAAATTACAGCAGAAYTCCCTGACATGCCATGAAAGGTTTTGCCACATGACAAAGTATTTTGCTGGAAATCTTAGTGCTGATAGATGGAAGATTATATCCAAGAGGGTTTATTTGTTGACTCTGGAGGTTAGTAGAGGTTTAAATTAGACATTAACATTATCCTGTATGACCATGAGAATGACTTTCATTTTACAGCTCTTTATTTTCATTGTTTTCCTTCTCCTGGATTCAGGATCTTTGTACATGTTCCTTTCTGGAAAGGACCACGAAGCATGGAGGGAGAAACAGGGTAACACATGGAAAAAACAAAGCAGTGGCATGCTGCACACAGTCCCCATTCTCAGGTAGAGATTTGTAACAGAGACCATCTCATCACAATTTTCAGTGGTCCCAGTCCTAGAGAGGAAAATATTTCTCAGGAGTAGCACTCCAAAGAGACATCAAAGCCCTGGCAGCTGACTTCCAGTCCTTGTGGTGTATGGTGCTTTGKACATGCTGAATTTTAGTGGAAAAAGGGAGTTAAGCTGAGAAACTCAGMTGAGCTTGATGAATCTGTACCGGTCTGATGATGAGCTTCAGGTGCTCAACTGCTTTGATTAATTCCCTGATGCAGTCAGTAAGTTTCTCAGCAGACTAAAATAACCTRATTTTTGATGCCACTGTTTTTTGCATTTCTCCCAAAGGATGGGAAGATGACTGTGAGCAGACTGCAACAGAATAGGCTGCAGCAAAGAGGCAACCAAGCTTAAATAGCCTGAAATCTCTTGCTTTCAGGGCTCTAGGAGAGCTTTCAAAACCCAAAGGGCTTCTAAACCCTAGACAGAGCCAGGCCTGCATGACCAACCCGTGCTTGTTCCAGAACAGCAACAAATGCAGGATAAACAAGCTGTTCACCATCCCAAACTGTGCTTTTCACACCTGAAATCAAGGGAACTTGTTGCCAAGCTAAAAAGTTYTYCCCACTTCTCTTGTGAGTTCCTTCCTGCATGTTTCCTTTAGGGAAGGGACTGCTGGAAAACCTTTCTGAGCTGAAGTCAAGCAGACATAGAAGTCAAGAGACCTTGTTGATACTTAGCTCTGAGTGGGAGGAGAAGAGTTTTTGCATGTTCCATGGTCATCTGCTGGGTGAGACACCTGAATTTCAGAGGCAAAAGATCTGCCCATCATTTTAGCTAGTAGCCAGGAAATGAAGGTGTAAAAGGAGCAAGATAATAGAGTGAGAAGAGTTCTACATTTTAGAAAACAGAAAAGAACTTGATTGAAAGTGTCTTATTCCTGCCTATTTTAGTTTTATTGGATCTAATATATTTGACATGAAGTGCTATTTTTTGCAGTAGTTTTGACTCTGGGGATTAGGTGGRAACAAAATTCTAGGCTGCATTCCTAATTTCAACTCTTGGAAGGTGTAAATTTGAATGCCAGCCTATCTGTCCTAAATTTTCCCAAAACCAAACTTCATCTCTAAATAGCCACCTGTGATGCTTTCCTGGTACTTCAGATTTTTCATTCCAATTCAGCAGCTTCTGCCTGTCTTAYTATATCTGGGAGCGCAACCAGGTCTAGGGGTGGAAGCTGTTGTTCATGGCAAGTTTTGCAGAAGCTGTTCATAATCACATCACTGGTGAGTTATGGCCACAGATTGTGTTTAGGTATGACTTCTTTAATGGTTGTTRGAACAGTGAATGATCTATGGTTGTATATATTATGAGGATGGCATTTGGCTGCTTAAATTTAATCTATTCAGGTACCATCAATCAAATGCGTAAACCTTTCCCCCTTTTTTTGTGCTGGGTGTAAGAAGCTTTTGTCTTTACACTCCTTGTTGCAGAAAGATCCCCGCTAAAACTGGTAGCTTGTAGAAAGAGCTACGGAAATGATGCTCAGAGTAAACTATTACACGGGTGAGCTAGAAGTTCRCTTGGCTGCCTCATGAGCTTGAAGTCTGAAAATCCTTGACAGGAATATTAATAGTTGAACACTCCCCATCTAATGCTAACAAAGTAATACTGACAAAAATGGCTGTTTGAAAGAGAATTTAGGTAATCCCTAATCCTGTGACCCAGGGAGCGAATATCTGTTGATATTAATTTGTTATGCACAGGCTGCCTAATCATATTAGGAGAAACAAACAACAGTGCATTGTTTTCCCCTTAATGTAAGCATCTACTTCATCTTGAGGTACAGCTGTGAGTACACAACACCACATGCACACAGTGCATCTTGAGTGAACTCATGCATTTAGTTCYGATTTTGCCAAATCTTAGTGGAAACGGTATGGGACTGACAGACAAGTGTGTCATGAATCCAGTTTATGTCTAAATGCTGGGCACAAGGGTTATGAGCCCGTGGTTTGGATATGTTTTGTAACTGGTTGTCTGGTTTGACTTTAGAAAGAGGTGAGCTAATCAAGRGGCCAGTTGGTTTCAGTGGCATACAGAGGTACTGAGCAAAGGCCAAGCTGTATGAGGTTTGTGTTTCATAGAAGTATTAGTCTGGCATGGTGAAATGATTCTTTTTCATGTATATCACCCCAATATTATTGATATACCTCTTGTGCAAGGAATGTGCAAGGAGTGGAAGGGTTGTGCATGCAGTGTTCTTACGTGCAAAGCTCCACTTCTTCCAGAGCTAACAGGTTGCAGCTTTTTCCTGACTCTACTGGGAATAGGCTACATTGCCTCATGTTACACTGCAGAAAACTAAAGCCTGTCTGCCAATTGTTGGTCCCAGTGCCTGTCCTGTGCTACCAGAGCTGGCACRGGAGAGGAGGGATATGCAGCTGGAGACATGATGTGTCCTGGCTGGTCCCATGCTCCCAGAAGCCCAGACTGGGCTTTTTCAGTCCTCCTAAGGGCAAGGACTGTTAGAACAGCCCCATGCTTCCTCCAGCCTTACCCTGCTTCAGAGTCCTTCAGCCTCACTCTTAGCTCAGTTGTTGATTGCAATCCAAGCCCTGAAGTGTAGCTGCTTGTCCCCATCCCCTCTGCCTGTTTCCCCACCCTATCTCTCCATAGGGAGCTAAAAAAGATTTTTTTTTTTGTCAGCTCCACAATAAATCAGTCCTAATGATGGAGATTTGGAAAAATCTTAAAGAACAATCAAAGTAAATATAATATCAGTTGTTTATAAAGACTTGACATTAAATCAAGCACTTGAATCCAGCTCTTCAGCTACTCTCTTGGAGACTGCTGCTTGTAAGTGACCCTTTGGTAAGATTTCTTACAGGGAACCAAAGGGAGACTGAGGAACTGCCAGTTGAAGCTTTTCATGCTAATCTCATTTTTGTCTTTGAGGCTTAAAATTTTCACAACTGAAAGTTGACATTTATGAGTAGAGCTGGGGGAAGGAGGTTGCTTAAACATCTCCTAGCCTATCACCAACATCTCCAGCTGTACTCCACCAGCTCCATGGAGATTCAGTACTCTGAAATTTTTAGAAATAATCACCTCCATATATTTCGGCGTTGTTCATCCAAAACCACATTCTTCTCTTTTACTTTGTTTATAGACTTTTCTTTTACAGAAGTGAGCTCTTTCCCTTGTTTTCCAAGTGGGGCTTTTGCAATTCAGTGACAGAACATGCTGTTGAATTTGAAAGAACATCACTTTCTGTTAATACTTTGTTAAATTGTATGCTCGTGTTCTGTTCTGCCTGGAGTACCATAAATCCCACTGATTTTTATGAGGTTCAGTGAATGTAGATCTGTACTGASTGCTGTGGAGATAAAGAAAACTCAAAGGTGTAAGCAAGGATTTGACCTGTGTAATGCAATAGAAGAAAAGCTGTACTGTGCAATATATAATAATAAAAGCACAATATATCTCTTGGCAGTGGCAGAGCTCTAACATCAGTACCTTTGATCTAATACCACTGAGGTCCAATAAGCCTCAACCATCGTGACCATGTCAAACTACAGAAAAACACTCTGTAGTGAACCCTCATCTCAAATAACTTTCTTAAGTTTTGATAGGTAGAAGTAGTTTAAAGCCTTTATTTCTGGTCTTGCAATACGTCCWAGAACTGTTTCTTTTTCTTCCTCTCTTACAGGCAGTTTTCTAGACAACATGGCCTTGCGAAGTTCTGGCAAGCTGAGCATGGAGACCAGAAAAGACGGCGAGAGCACGGCCSCTGCTCCTCCGCAGAAGAAGCTGTCCTGCCAGTGCCACCACCACTGCCCTGAGGACTCGGTCAACAACACCTGCAGGTTTGTGGGATAGATATCTGCTGATGTTACGTGGCAAAACAAACTTGTGGCAGCTCAKCAATCCCAAGTTGGGTGTCGCAGTTTTTGTTTAAGCCGTGATATGTAAATGAGTTGGTTTTCACTGTCTGTCTAAAAATCAGAAGTAATTTTTACCTAGATATCAGCTGCATGGTTGTTGGTTTTTGTTTTGTTTTGCTTTGTTTTGTTAGGGCATACACATATTTATAATTGTTTTAATGAATTGCATATGGAATATTCTGAAGGTTGAACTTTGTTTTTAAAGGAGYGTGCAGTTAGTGAGAGGAGACCTAATGGAGATATATTGAAATGTCAATAAATGCTTATAAATTTATAATCACTCTCAATAGAATACTATTTATAAGAACCCTGGTCTTTGTGTCTGTAGCAGCTGTATCTGTAGGTCCTTAAGGCTTTGGGTTTGGTTTTTTTTTGTTTCCATGCTAAAAGGAAAACTATCTTGAGGTGAAGTGTTGAGTATTTTTGTCTACTAGCTGTAGTCTTCTGTTTAATTTTGGGCTAAGAGTGGTACAGATTTCTCATCTGGGTTGGATTCTGCTTCCTCAGGACCCTTTGGCTCCCTGGGGGAGAGGTGGGTCCAGATGTGCACAGTATCCTTGAAGCCTCAGCACAAGGCTGTGTTGTCCTGGCACTGGCTGAAGCAAGCAGAGGTGACTCAGGGGACCTGTGGGGGACCAAGTTGCTGTTCCCCTACCCAAAAGCAGCTCTTGCTGGGCACATAMAATTGCTGTTGAGTGAAGGTTGAGTAAGGGTTGTCTTGGCTTKAGGTGCAGGTACAGWTTGCTTTAGCTGCAGCAAAGTTGGRCTGAGYYCTTCATRTTCCATATGARGGATTTAAACTTCTCTGCTTGGCTAGAAGCAGGTGTGATACTGGAGATACCAGCTCTCAGCCTGGTGGAGCTGTCGAGTCAGAGGCATWGAATTAGGGCACAGATGTGAGCCCAGCTGGAGATGTCGTGCTGTTTGAGGTGAGATTGTCTGACTGTGAGATTGTGTCAGCTCTTCAAGGCAGCGTATTTAAAAGAGAAATGGGGAARGCTTAAGGTTGCTGAAGGCACTGATTGCTTTGTTGGATTTTTGAGCGTGGGTTTGCAGCCTGACTTTATTATTCTCAGCCTGCAGTTTCCTACTATAACGTATCAAAGTTTTGGTGACAGCTGTAAATACCATTCCCCCTTTCTAACCTCTTCCTACAAGCCCATGTTCCAGCCAGGAGTTAGCTCTCACATGACAGTCAGTTTAAAAAGCTATAAAACCCCACTCTGATCCAATTTGCTATCCCCTGCAGCGTCAATCAGCTGTTTCCTGTTCCTGCCCAGCAAGAGGCACAGCTTTCCTATGTGCKGTCTCACACATGCAGCAACAGGGAATTTGCAGATGACTTTTAAATCCTTGAATTAGGAAGCACAAAGGGATCAATGTTAAGGAACTGACTGAACAAGGTTTATCCCCCAGCTGGGTAGGCCTGCTTTTGCACGTCACTTTGTAGGCAGCATTGGCATTAAGTATTTTCCATGGAACTCTGAGTGAATGTCCTGTTAGAATGGATTTGTGCATTTTCCCTCACTGCAATATTTAAAGAAACTCTCTTCAGAGTCTCCTTTACGGTGTCAAATGTCAAACTTTTTTTAGGTGGTAATGCCCAAGGATAGGCAGTTAAGTGGTAATAAACACAAAATTGTAACCCCTTTTTTCTTCATAATCCTTGAAGACTTCAGACTTGAATGTTCTGCTTTATTCCCAGAATGATATTTTCCAGTTTAGACATAAAAATAATAATTGAAGCTGGAATTTATCTGTCAAATATTTCACTTTTCTGTCCAGTCAGGAGTTTCCTGGAACAGTTAGGAGACTTGCTTTAGATCAACTCCTCTCTCCTGCCCTGTGCTGTCACCTGAGCAGTGCCCACCTTGCCACTTGCCCAGTGAGCAACAGCATAAGTGAAAAATTGCTGAGGAGTTTCAAGTAATATAAAACAAATTAAATTAATTTAAATGCACTGCCTTCATGGCTTGTCAGCAGTAATCATGTTCATGATAGTGATCATTGCTGTGGCTCCCACTCTCTTGGTGTGAGAGCTGCAGTGAAGTGTGAGGGACTCAACACCCCTTGTTTTCCCTGCATCTSTTTAACTATTAGTGTAATAATTCCTTTTCAAATTCCCTACTACATAGCTGGAATTATGGATTAAAGAGAAAATAAGATTCTGAGCCTTCTGTTGGGAAAGAGGGGATATTTGGTGTCTGGTTAGCTGGTTATTAGGTATATGCTTTGTTGGATGGATAGAGACAAAATTTCAAAAGATTTGAGCACAACCAACCAGGTTAGCAGTGATTATACATTTCCCATGAGTTTTGGAATCATCCTGTTAGGCAGTAACTTTCATATTTTATCCTGCRTGAATGACTGCTGGCACAATTTTAAAGCACTCAGGGAATTACTGAGGGCCACTATAAAGGAAGTTTCCCCATTTGGAAGTTCAAGAAGTATCAATTGCAGAGTTTGTCTGAAAAATAAATTGAATGCTTCAGATTAAAAGTTATTGCATTAATTATCTGCTTGCCACAGATGTAGCAACTAAAAGCATTTTAAAATTTTTAAGAAAAATTTTAAGATCAAACCTCTTTTCAGCTCTATCAATCTGTTAAGCTTTGGGCTGTGCTTGGAGCTTCGGAGTTTGGACCTGCCAGCTCAACAGGAATGAGCCAGTGTGTTCTGGAGCACCCAAGGGCCTGGCAAAGTTCTGACACCCAGGAAATTCACTGAGTACATCCACAGCCAGGGCTTGGGCTCTGGAGAGCATCAGCCACTGTCCTTACCAGGGTTTTTACTGAAGCAGTGAAGCATTTTATGAGCCCAGGAGCAAGAACCTCTGAAAGTTCAATGCAAAAGCATTTCCAGCTGTGTTTGAATTAAAACTCTCAGAATAGAATAGCTATTCTTATTGCAATCACCATTAAAATTTTCTCCTAAAAAACAGTCTGTCATCGCACATGAATATTTTTATCTGCTACCACAGGTATTCAGCTTTAAAGTACATATCCGTCCCATAGTACCAGGGCTCTGAATGTTTATGTAAAAATGAGGACATCTGGTGGCCATTTAAAATCCTCTCCATAATTGCATTTGTAGAAATTTAAAAGCCAATATTCTTTAACCACATGTGTATCAAATCCTCCAACAGCCTGCTGTGTTCCTATACAGAATTTCCCTTTTTTTATACTTCTGCAGTTAAAGTCCAACAATACTTTGGAGAGCTAAGGATAACACCGCAGCCTGAAAGGCAGAATGCTTTTCTCTCTAAGCAGAAAAGCCATAGCTCTAGTTAGAGTGTACTTTAAAAAATGGGGCAGTCCCTGAGCACAGTGAAGTTTTGGAAGGCCCATTGCAGGGTGAGCTTATTGAGGAAGGGTTAATTCCAAAGTGTGGCAAAAGKGGACCAAGGTAGGAGCTGAGGCTGATATCCTCACTCACCAGGACCCCATTCCCTCATGGRTATGTGAGCACAACAGGCAGAAACAGCTCCTTCAATAGCCCTTCCCATGGTGGAGACAGGCACTCCTGTACCACTGCTCAGGGGTTCTGGGTAGGGGGAAAGAGGGGTCACAAGTGGGGCCACTCTGGGCAGTTGAAAAATATTAGTGCACTCTGACAGATAAAATATTAGTGCACTCTGATAAGGCCCTGACAGATGAAACCTTTGGAGAAGGCTCACAATCCTCTGCTTGCCAAGGGTGTGTGAAACTGCTGAGTGTTGAAACTTTATTCTTCTTTCCGAACATCTGTGCAATTCATAAAAGGCTTTCAGTAAAGAAGGTCAAAGCTGCTTTGAAGACAACCAGGACCTTGTTTTACTGTTCCATTTCAAGTTTTCTGTGTTCAGAGTGAATGCATGGACAGTTGTGTCTGATCATAATTAATTGCATATTTTAAAGCACAATGTTACAATTAATTGGCTTTGACTGTAATGGGATTGCAGTAAAGGCAGAGGCTAATTAGGTGCCTTGTCGCACTCTATTTTCATGCACAAATAAATGCTGACAGTTTTAAAGATTGGGCTGATAAAGTTTAAGTCCTGTGTGTTGCCTGCTAGATTGTATTTCTGCCCAACTGGGTCTTTGGTTATCTAAAGCAATAAAATAATTKAGTTGCTTTTTCCATGTTACCAAAGGTGATAACTCACTTGAGTGATGTTGTCTTCATTGTACTGTTCTCTAGATGATATGCTTGAATTTTCTTTGTAATTTAGTATGTAAAAAAAAAAAAAAAAGACTTTGACAGTGGTCTAAGCACCAAGTTCAGACAACTTTTGTTTTAATCAACTTTAATTTTTAGGGAAAAGTTGAACATTTTCTGATAAAGGAGGTATAGTGAGATCTTAAATGTTAGCCTTTCAATTTTTTAATGTTTATGTGCATTTTGAAATTACCTCCTTTATACAGGAAATTTTAAAATAATTTTAAAAAGAGTGCAGAGACTTGTCCTGTTGCTTTGGATGGAAGTGAAAAAATGCGCTTGCTCTTTCTGGTATCAAAATGAGGAATATAAAGAGGAGGAGTGGAAAAAAGTAATAATTCTTGTATAGACTCATTTGAAATCAAATTAAAGATAAGGGATCTGTTCATCAAATGATGAAAGTTACCTGTCTCTTTCTGATAGGCATTAAATGAGGGAAAGATGTTGCTTTTCAAAGTTATGTATTGCCATCCCTGGCTGTGTCACACACTCACCAAGCTGGATGGGAAATCTCCAGCAGGCAGGTTTTGGTAGCTGAGGAATCACATCTTCTGTGAGAAGTGGCTGCTGGCCAGTGGGGACATCTGTGTGAGCAGATGCAAAGCTGTTGGCCTTGGTTCCTCTCTTGTGACATTTAGGAAAGGTCTGAGTTAAGATCCCTGCTTTCTTTGTGGTAATCTGTAATTGGAGCAGCACCTTCTATATCACTGTCTGTCAGTGTTTCACTATTAACTCCCTTTATTCTCCTGGCGTTTGACTTGGCTGTAAGAATTCACTCTTGGCAAATACGTGACACAGCAAATCTCTATTAGTGATCACATCCAAAGTGAACTTAATCACTCCCCTGCACCATACTCTAATGATGGTGCTTCAGTGGAGGAGATTAGTGGATGTGTACCCAGATGTATCCAGTTGTATCCACACTGAATTCCTTCTTTACACACCATTTGCAGAATCAAATTACACAAAATTGGAATTCACTTTGCAGATTTTAAGAAAATAGCAGTTCTGTACTACAGGGKTTTTTTTCCTAGGAAGTAGAGAATAGGTTTTTCATGCTGCTTTGCAAGTGTCAGTGATGTACAGATGCTTCTCTTTCTGTAGTCACCAACATAAGTATAAAATTTGAGACTGGGCACACATCTCTGACTTGTTTCTTACTGGCTATATTAGTAAGTTTCATTTCTAGCCCAGTCAGGTGCGAGGTGGGGAAATCAATAAAACAGCAGGGGTGTGCCCTGCCCTTTTTCTTGCGGTGTGTGGTCCATTTGATATCCACTGAACCAGGACAACAGGTTCGGGTGAAGGGGGGGAAGCAGGTAGGAGATCCTTTTTTCTTTTCAGAAGAGTCCCTTCTTCTCCTTCTTCTCACCCAAGCACCTCAGAAATTCTCAAAAAGATAATGAATTCTTACATTGCATGAAAGCTTTTTGTTGTTTGGTTTTATTTTTTTTTCTTAGAGGTAGAAACAAATGGTAGCAGTGTTGATTCTGCTCAGGAATGCGATTTTTTTCTTTTGCCTTTCCTTCATTATTCTAGCATCTGTAAAGAGTATGGTTTAGACTTATTGTTGGAGCTTTAACACTTCTTTGTTTTGGCCTACCCAATCTAAATTTTTCTTTTTAAATTTGGAGTAAAACTTTTGAAGGGACTAAAGTGTATGAGAAATCTGACTTTAATTTTCGTTAAGTGAGCTAAGAATCAGAGTCCCATAGGACAAGTCAGAAAAATAGAATTAAAGCAGCTGACTATCTGTTTCTTTTTCTCCCTTTTGCAAACAATTTGACTTTCCTTCCCCTGCTTTTCTTTGATGAACTAAGAGTTTTGAGTTTCTTGCTGTTAGCTGTGGAGTCCATTTTTGTGTTTCACTTGATAGCAATTTATTGTTTTGTTGCTCTGTCCCCTGGGTTAAACTCTACTCATTATTTTGAATCAAAGGCACCATGCAAACAAATAAAATCTAATCTAATATAATATTTTTCTCTAATGGATTCCTTACAGTCTCTCTTGGCAATCCTATTGTTCCTATCTTTTCAGCTCAAGCAATGACATCAAGGTGGCTGTTGCCCAGAAGGGTTGCTGTCTCCTTTGCCTCACTCCTATGTACAATGTAAAGAAGGGTAGAAGCCATTGCTGGCTTCCCTGAGAAAGTAATTTGTGATGTGCATTTGGTTACTTTTCAGATCCAGAAGTCATGATATATTATTATTTGAAGTAATAAGCTTACCATGGCTAGACCCTGCCCCACTAATATAAAAATATGCCACAGAAAATGTTTGACGTGATCCTCTGCAACATCTCTYGGTTGTGTAGCTAATACTTAAAAATTGTGTTTGTCTCTTAAATGTGTAACTGTGGCTCTTGTTTCCTACATCTTCATTGCCTTTGCTGCTGGTGCTCTTTAGACTCTTGTTTCATTCAAGTAAGGAGCAAATCATCTGAAATTTTGCTGTATTTAAGTTTTCTAATCTTTTTTTCTTTTTATTTCCTTGTTTTAACTGAGTTTGTTTCTTCTCTACTGAAAAATACTCATTGCACATAAYAGCCAGGGCTATTTTCCTGAGCAAATAACAGAATATTTTATTTTTCTGTGACTTAAATGTCTTATATTAAAGAGTTTTTTCTTTATTTTTTGATCTTCTTCCTGCAAGTCTGTCAGTTTTTGTTTCTTACACGTTACGTATCCCCATCAGAGTGCTGAGAACTCAAGGTACAGCAGTCTCAATAAAATGCAGCCACCCTTTCCATGCCTTCCACTCCCTCTTTCCATAGCATTCAGGCATTTGACCTTCATGAAAGAAGGACATTTATCACCAGCCCCATCTAGCCATCTGTTAGTATACTTGCCCTCCCTGGTGCACGTTCCTGTAAACGGAAGCATTATGGATCACTTCAGGCTTATAACCCAAGTAAACATCTATGAAGGGTGTTGATGATAACTCAAGGACACATACACAGGAGTGTTGCAGTTCATAATGTGGTTAAAACAGGAATCACAAATCACTCTTGGTAATATTTTACGTTTAGCATCTCAGAAGTGTTTCTTTCTTCAGGTCTGTACCGTGGCGCAAGTGTCGGGGCCTTGTTCCCGCACTCAGGGCTGAGGTTGTGTAGCACTGAAGCTTGCACTGTATAGGTTTCCAAAGTCTTAACACACTAATGACCACAGGCAGAGAGCTGGGGTGCTTGCTAGTGGGGTTTAGGCTGTGAAATGTTGCGAAGGTAAGTACACAGCTCTGAGGCAGAGCCTCCTCGTGTATGCAGGAGCTGCTCTGCAGCAGCCCCAGTGTGTCCATTTCTGAATGGCAGATTTGCCTGGCAAGGAGCAAAGTTTAAGACAATATTCAACAGCACATTTTCCACTTTTCACATTTCAGTGCCTTTTCCTGATTCATTCTTTCCAATCCACAGCACTGATGGCTACTGCTTCACCATAATAGAAGAGGATGAGTCCGGGGGACATTTAGTCACCAAGGGATGTCTTGGATTAGAGGGCTCAGACTTCCAGTGTCGGGTGAGGAAGCATTTTCTGCCACAGTGTCACTTGAATTTTTGATAGTTTTCAATTAAAGTGCAGTCAACAGACGTTACTGTGTCCATGTTTTCCACTTCTGTTCCTTTGGCAGATTGCTGATCTGCATTGATTACTGAGGGGAGTGCGTTTGTGTCCCCAAAAGATGATACTATAGATCCTCCTAATAATAACAGCTCATGTTTTTGGCTTTGGCACTGCTGCTACCTGTAACATTCTCACTGAGAGGAAGTTTGGATTTAGAGAATTGCAGTCTTAACTCCTCAAATCTCCATGCTAGCTAAAGTTAGTTAGGATATTATTTGATGGACTGCAGCAACATCTACATCCTACATGCAGTTGCACATTSGTTTGGGATTTTTGGTGCCAGATATTCCCTTCAAGTACAGCAATCACCTGATGGAAAACAGGTATCACTGCAGGAATGGAAGGGGTGTGGAAAATGGAGCAAGGTGGTTCTAAGGGGGTTCCCTTTCCTCACATTAACCTTAAATGGTTTTAGATGACTACAGGAATGGTTACATCATTATGGCTGATGGAAGATATTTTTTCCAGCTTCTCACGAGACCAGAAGCTGCTAAACGAGTCCATGCAGCAATTCCTGTATCATCCTGGCTAACCTGTTTTGGATACCCGTATTAACTCATTTTTGGTCAAGCTGATGGATGTATGTGACTTTCACACTTCTGACTTGCATCATTAGAGAAAGTCAGTCCCTTCTGTAGCATTAAGGTACCAACAGGAGTAAGTTTAGAGTGAATTAACATTTTAATTACCTGAACGAAATATTGCTGGATGTGCTGGTTGGCAGAAATCCTTGCTCCACACATCCWAGGAATCTGAAGCAGATTGCAGTCCAGCTAGCAACACATCTTTCAAGTGCCAGAATGACTGTGTGTATTTACAACACAGGTAATGACTTGCTTTCCATTTAAATTGCTTGTTGCAGGACACTCCTATTCCACACCAAAGAAGATCTATTGAATGTTGCACAGGCCAAGATTACTGTAACAGACACCTTCATCCTACACTGCCACCACTGAAGAATCGAGGTAAGGGAATAAAATCCGGTCCTAARCTGATCTTTTCCTGCTGTTGGTCCTTGTGCCTTAGGGAAAAATAGAGCACAGACTGAAGCACCCCTATCCAAAAGCATGTGATTAGAGGGATAAATGGCATTAAACAGTATTTCTCCATTCCTGTAGGATGTGTGTGGAGTGGTGCTGATGCTTGCTGTTATTTCTGTTGCACACATGCAGTGAACAYGAGATGCATTAGAGTTCCCTGATGCTGTCCTAGCATGGACCTGCTGAGCTGTCAGACATCATCTCAAGGACCTAGGCTGGTCATGGCAGAGGATGACTCTTGCTGTGTATTATTTTAGCCTGATAATAAAATGGAATCCTCTCTCCAGTCCCTGTAACAAGCATTGCTCTCATTCATAACTCCACACACAAATTGGTCAGTTCAAGTTGACACAAGTCTGTAAGTTTTTCTTATTTGCAAGATCTGATCATCCAGCACTGAGACAATAATGACTCACTAAAGTGTATTTTTTATGTGAACAATGTAGCTGAAAAAAGAAAGTAAAGTAAGAACTCACACAAATGAAAAAAAAAAGTATTCAATAGCAAATGGGCATGTATTAACTTAGTAGATGCTGAGGCAAGGTTTTAGCATTTTTGTTTGYTTAAACATCACTTTCGGAAAGCTGGTAAAACTGTTTTTGTCTGAGTGTTCAGAATAAATTTTATAGAAGTGTATTCCTAAGTAAGTGTAAATTCATCCATAATAAACTCTTGGCATCAGCAGGAATTGTGGTAGTCAGCATCGAGTCAGTTCAGGCTTGCAGAAGAATTTATAATCGTGGTGTTCTGTGTTGAAGATCCTGATCGGTGCACAGATGCACTCTTAATTTCACCAACAGCAGATACTTACACGAATGCATGCTCAGAGAAAGCCTTCACTCATGTAAGCTGTTCCCTTCAGGCCTGTGAAATTCTGCACAGATGGGCTGCAGAGTCAGGCCTTTGGAGAGTAGTATGTAAATACTTCACTGTTTACTAGCAAGGCATTAAGGCAGCGAAACCTCATAAAATTCTGACTTCCAGCAGAAGAGTTACGTACTACTTTGTTGGTTTATTTAATTTTAAAAAGTTCTTTGGATTGAGAGAAGAGCTCCAAAAAGCAGTCAATATTTGTTCACACTTACTTAGTCTTTCATTAAATATCAGTTTGGAAAACACTGCCATGATTTCTTTTTGCAACTGGCTGAGTTTATTCTACATTAGGACTACTCAAAAATACTGAATCAGAGCCTAACGCTAGATATCCATCTATTAAGATTTGGAAATGCTATCTGCTACTTACAAAGAAAGCATTGGACCAAGCTTTTGGTAGTGGCAGAAGGTGTTTGGTTTGATTTTGGGTTTGTCCTGTGTGTATATAGGGTAAATAAAGTATCACTAGGGAACCATGGTGGCAGAGAGAATATTTTTTAAAAGAAAAARTTTCAGCGAGCTGGAGCAGAGTTCTAGTTGTTCTGTGTTGCAAAGTTGACCATTTTAGCATGGCAGACAAAAGGTGATGTAGTCACTCAACACACTCAAGAGATTTTTATTTTTTWAAATAAGGTCTCACACTACCAGCATCCTGACAGTGTTTTGTAGAAATGCATTTCAGGAACTGCTTGAATAAATGCAGCTGAACAGGGCTGAAGTCACCACCTTTATTAAAGCCTTAGGTTAATATGTCRTTCTCAGTGGTGCCAGGCCTGTTTTAATTTGTTGCTGCTGTATCCTAGTATGGAACCTCAGAATAAAAAGCCATAGTTTGAACCAGCAAAAAAAATGGCCGTAGTTTGAACCACAGGCCCTCACTGCAAATAGGTACAAATACTGTGTACTAATACATGCTACTGCCAGTGCCCAGTACTGTGGCTGTGATCATTGTTTCTACTAGAAGCATTTAGATTAGGCTGTGATTGTCTGAGTAATGTTAGAATTGTAGATTAAATTTAACATGAACTGTAAGTACAGGGGAAGAGAGGTGAACTTAAAACAAGCTTCTTGGAATAACATTCTGGCCTTCAGGGTTCCATCAAAGATACACATGCTCCTCAGCATCTAAAAACAAACAGAAATTGGGCTTCTGATGAACTCACATCTGAGGTGATGCCTCATGGGAAGCAAAGTCCAGGGGGAGCGTGCAGCTGCAGGTCCGAGGCTGTTGAACTCAAAACTGACCTATGCACCAAGGTAACAGCTACAAAGGCAAGGGGCTTGTGCTCTCTAAGTGCTTTTCCAGGCCTGGCATGTGCTGCAAGGCAAGATTTATGCCACACCCTATCCTTCTCCTCTCCCCCCTGGAAAGAAAGGAGGACCACATACATGAAAGTGAGAGTTGGAAAAATTAACACCGGTCAAAGCAACACTTGTTAATTAAGATGGAAGAAACAACAGCCAAGTKTAAGTTTTGAGCTCATCTTGGTACAGAACTAGCAGGATAAAATATCCCAGAGAAACCATTAAACCCTTGTGCCAGCTGTACATCTGTCTTATTAAGGAAATGAAAGTCATAATTGGGTCTGATATAACACCTCTGCTTTAAACAATAAAAGATATTCCTGGAAATCCCAGTGAAAGCGCAGGCTGAGACCAGTCAAAAGGAGAAATATGTCTTTACTGATTTAGAGCCTATATAAGCAGAAGTGGTGGTGCCACCGTGTCTGGCTCCCTGCCTGCACAGCCAGTGATGAATGGGCAAGGGAATGATTGGAGGAATGATGGGGTTTGATGTGTGCACACAGTCTCCACGCCTCAGATTTCACTGCTGTTTTTACTTGGATAGCTGTAACATTCTGAGCTGGAGGGACCTGGGGTGGGAGGAGAACCTCCTCTCACTTTGATATGCTGRCTTCTGAACCTTCTGGGTGGCATTTTCAATGCACTCCTCAGCGTGGTCCTGCTGATGACAGTGAGTGAAACCTGTGGTGGAGGAGGGGGAAATTGGAGGAGAAAAGCAGAGAGGCAGCTTGGTCTCACCGAGCTCCCTGCTGTCACCAGCCTCCACCACTGTTTTCCTACAACATGGAGCTGTTAATGTGCTGTTTGCTGGGCTGCACTGTTATCAGCCAGCCAGGGTATGTGAAGAAGCTTCCCAAACCTGCCGTGTGTTTGTTTTGCACTTCCCACAAGATGCTCCCGGTAATCACTCACTGCTGCCTCTGTGGAAGCTGCTGCTTATCCTCCTAACCCTGCTGCTTGGCACTAGCAGTTCCAAGTGACACAGCACTGGACTTCTTAAAGGACAGAGTGCCTCCATCACATAAACTGGCACTGACCAGGACCCACCACAGTGTTCACCACAGAGCCCACAAGCGAGTCCCTAGGCGGACTCACAGCTGAGCTGCCCCATCCCTCCTCCTGGTCAAATAGTGCRGGGAAAGGGAGGTTTGTCCTGCTGCCCTGTGGGGAACAGCCTGAGCTGGAGGAGCAGGAGAAGAAATCCAGCCTGGCTCAGTGCAGCAGAACAAACAGACATTGCTGGTGTGAGGATGGGGGCTTGCATTTAACCTTGTGTTGTCCACACACACACCAGCAGGTTTATGAAGTCCTCAAGTTAGGCAGCAAATGAAATCCTGCCCAAATGCTTTAAAAACGCAGGAAGTGTTTGAAAGGTGGGACAATAGCTCACTTACCATCAGTATTGCTTCTCAAATAGCCAAATAAATARAAAGGCATATGGAAGTTATTGTCCCCCCTGTGAGAGCCAGTTACACGCCTGTGCTGTGCACAGTGAACCCCTGCTAAAGCTGTGCTACTGCTAACATGGGACACCACCCACCACAAGAGAGTCAGCTCTGCATCTGGTCAAAGTCTTGTTTCCTGCTCCCAGCAAGGTGATCAGGACRTGTTCCTTTGTGTCTTTTGTGCTTTCCTGACACTTGCTTCACCTAATTCATTTAGGTACCCAAATAATTTTGCAGTGTTGGAGCCTGAAGTTCATCTGAGAGCTACACTGCACTTCAAAATGCCTTCTGGCCTCTGGGAAAACCAAACTGCATTTACTTACTTTTCTGAATGGCAAAAGCCCATTAGAAACAATGAGCATAAGGTTTGGATCACWTAAACCCTAAAAATTGTGGGAATTTGATTCAAGATTGCAGCATGTTTGTCATCCCTCTCCAAATGTACATACTCGTACACGCCCAGACAKCGCGAACAACTTCCCAGGCAATACTGTGTCTGCAAAAATGCACAGATTTCCATGGCTTTAGCATCTAGCAGGCACAAGTCTAAGATCTGAATTGTTCCCTCTCCCTCTGACATCAGCTTTCATTACTGCTAAGCACAGAAGCTCAGCTTCTATCCTGTCGTACTCTGTGAAGTGGGAGAACCTTTGCTGTGRGTGGTTATCCAGGTTTCTCCCAGGTATGGAATGCCGCCTTATGGTCTCTGTGCTCTGCTCATTCATCTGATGGGCTGGGACATCTGAAACTGTGACAACCCACACATTTTAGAGGGAGGTGGTGCTGACACAGGCTGCTCACACAGCACAAACCAGAGCCCTCAGCCCTGCCGAGCTGCCATCGCCTTCACGAGAGCCACGAGAGCTCTGGATTCCCCGATGGGCTCTTGGTTTCRACCCACAGCCCACTTGGAGTGGCAGGCCAGGGATAAATCTGCTGTGGCAGGCAGAAGGATGGGCTCAAGGGTTTTCCTGATAGACATCGTGTCAGTGTCCCCTTTCAAAGGCATCAGCCATGTCCTGAATGTTTACATTGTCAGTGCTCCCAGAGCAGGCCATGGCAGGTTAAAACATGACCAGTGTGATCAGGAGCTGTGCTGGTAGGTAATTTCTGTTTGTAGTGGAAAAGGGAAGGAAAGAAATTGTTTGGGAGTAAAAAAAAATAAATAAAAGAGTCTAAGAGTAAGCTGAGAGTCCCTTAGGAATCTCCTGGTCTCATTACCCTTGTAAATCTGAAACATAATAACGTCGTTCCAGGACCAGTCAGTAAGGATAGATTTCTTGCATTCTCCTATGTGTCAGGCATTGGAGTGAAGGATGCAAGACAGCAAGGCTGGAAGAGCTKCTGAAAACATGGCCCTCATTTGCATCATCCCATTTGTTATTGGAAAGGTGGTTTCTGTATGTACAGGCTGAAATACTATAATTTTGAGAGTTTGAGTGGCAGGGGAGGTTAAAAAAGAATAGAGCTGGATGTCTTTGTTTTTCAGCAGAGAAGCATGCATGAAGGTCAGACTCACTTGCCTGAGCTGAGAATTCAAATTTGGAGATTAATGTTATACTTTAAAGGAGAATACGAGTCTCCTTATACAAAGGTTGACTGAAACATTTTAATAGTTTTTATGCAACAGCATTTTCTACAAGTTACTTGRCACATTTTCTTTTCAAAGTGTTTTGCAGAAAAGCCACTGGAAGGATAGTTTTGCCCACCAGCATAGGAAGGAGTTGCTGGCACACAGGGCGACTCTAGAGCAGATGGAGAAGAAAATTCTTGCTCAAATGTTTAAAACAGGATCTAAGAGACAAATGTTCTATAATGATGGAAATATTACACTTTCAAGGCYTCTCATGGCCTGCCTTGCTGGAGGTTGAATGGTCTGTTGTGTCTTGCCTTGTAGAATAAATGCAGTTTGGTGAGTGGTTTGGTTTGGTTTTTGTAGTTACTCATTAGGACGCTGCTTAATCTGAGTGTTTAAAAAAGGCARTGGTTTTTGCATTTCCTGGCTAATCACTCAGGTTAAGACCCAGACCTACAGGTCTTGATTGATTTTTCATTCAGAGACAAACAGGGAATTGCAAATCAAGGCAATGTTTTGCCTGAGTGAGGACTGAGAAAACAAATAGGTTTTTTTGACACTGGAAGTGTCAGTTCTGTCCTGGTCAGTGAGGGTCAAAGAGGAAGCCCACAAAATGCCTGGAGAATCCAGGAGTATCCTGTACAGGAATTACGAGGAAAGAGCGGRAACGATCCTGTGCTCAATGCACTTCTCACATTGACTTCATACCATCTCCCTTTCTAAATTTTCCACYTTTCTCATTTTTTAACCCCAGACTTTGCTGAAGGAAACATTCACCACAAGGCCCTGCTGATCTCAGTGACTGTTTGCAGCATCCTTCTGGTGCTTATCATCATATTCTGCTACTTCAGGTAAATAAGGAATATTTTGGCAGCTTGTTAATGTTCCTCCCAACATTTATCTTTTTATAGATTTAGGAAATTGAAAAAAAATAGAAGTGGACCTTAAAGAAAAGAAATGAGAAACTGTAATTTTATCATGAGRAAAAAAAGTGTATTTTATTGATGCTATTCACAGGTATACATGTGTGATGGATTTCATACAGAATCTTTCACTCAACATCCTTAAAAGCCATTCAGGTAGAAGCACAGATTATTCTTTACTGAGAAGGCCAAAGGACAAATTTTATAGGGAAATTTTTGTAAAGGAAGTATATCTAAGACTTCTAAATTTATGTCATGAAGAGCTGATCCTAAAAAAGGAAGACAATACATGAATCTCAGTAAATATGTCTAGAGTGTTATCATAATCTAATCTACATACATTACATTTTAATAATTTGACACGTTTTTAACATATTCCTAGGTTACATTACCTTACCTCCTCTGGCTCCTAGAAATGCACTGCAGACAATAAAATAAAGTTACTTACTTGGTCAGTGTTTTAGACATATTTAAGCTTCTGAAAGGAGAACATTTTGTTGCTTTGCGGATTTACCCCAGACTGCATGGCCTGTGAGTGTTATACTTAGAATTTTGATGATGTAAACAGTTGCTAAAAATAAAATAAAAAATTCTGGCCAGCGAGTCCAATGTATTCCTCAGGGAAGCAGAGAAATCTGTTAGTCTATAAATGAAGGAAATGTGAARGGCATGTGCATTATTCATTGCACATGTGTTCATTGTATTCAAAACTCATTTTKTTTTCGTGTAAAACCTCAGATACAAGCGCCAAGAGACGAGGCCCCACTACAGCATCGGGCTGGAGCAGGATGAGACCTACATTCCCCCCGGAGAGTCCCTGAAGGATTTGATTGAGCAGTCCCAGAGCTCAGGGAGCGGTTCCGGGCTCCCTCTCCTGGTAAGGAAGCAATACTATTTTAGTGCACATTTCAAAGGCTAAAATGAGTAGAGGGGGAAGAGACACAAAATTAGATTTACATGTCCTCAGTTTTGTTTTAGGTTTTTTTTTTTTGGTTTGGTTTTTTTTGGTTTTTTCCTCTACCAGAAATGACAAGGAGTTAGACTGGAGAACAGCTGCTTTAGAAGCAGCGGACTTTTTTCATGTGAACTAAGCGAAAAAAGTTTAGAATTATTTTTCTGCCTAATTTAATTTCTTATTTTAGGTACCACAGGGTAAGTACAGGCTAAGACAGCTCATGGAAGTAGGTCATGTTTGTTTTTTTCACACTCCAGTGGGCAGGACAGCACCTGGCCCACTGATCCTGTTTTCTTCCTTTCTATGTGCAACATACAATAGKATTTCAAACACTGACCCATCACCTTTTTCTAAGGGGAACTGTAACTTGTCAGACTCGGAACCTTTTTATTTGTAGGCTTCACTTTGCATTCAGAAGTCAAGGGGGATTTTTTCCCTCGYAGTGTGGCAATCTCAAAAGTTAATGGGATGGAGTTTGTGATTATTTCTGAACAGACTCCAGGATTGCTAAAGCTGCTGAAAAGGCAGAACGATCRGTGGCAATATAGTTCTGCTCCCCAGGGGGTTTTGTTTCTGGGGATCATCACTAGTAGAAAAGAATTGGTAAAAAAGCTAGATTACTTATTTAAAATAAGTGCCTCTGAGAAATTGGAAGATTTMATTTTCATTTTTCAGAGTGGATATGTCCCTCCTGTCTTCCAAACCTATTAGTTTGTATTGATGCTACTACTGCAGGTGTTGTCCAGCTTCCAGGTACCAYGTACTGGCTGGCTGGTTTTTGCCCACATATATTTTTTAAACACCTTAAAGAAGACACTAAATGGGAAGTTTTATATTTCCTTAGAAACAAAGTAACAGGTTCTGTCCTATCCCATGCCAATGTCCTTCTAGCACTAGTAGTGGTTTTGGTTCGCTAATTTGAGATTTTCTGGCCAATGGAAAGTGAGAGATCTTGTGTGCACTTTAGGACCATTCCTAACGAGTTTCCAGTTATTTAATTGTGAGGGATTCTTCCTTTTTTTTGCTTTGGGGTTTGGTTGGTTTTTTTGGTTGTGTTGGTTTTGTTGGTTTTTGTTTGTTTGTTTTTGTGGGGGTTTTTTTGGTTTTTTTTTTGCATAATACCTGCCACATCAAAGTCTTTGTCCTCACTTGTTGCAAAGATATTAAAAAATGTAATAATTTAGAGCAAATACAAGGAACTTAGTTGTACTTCTCTGAAAGGGTGTTTCCAGCAGCCCATGGGGGTAGCAGGTGCCCTGGGGCACCTCACAGCAGTGCATGGCTCAGTCCTTCATCCCAGGWTCCCAAAAAAGCTGGAGCAGTGCTGGTTATGACTGCTTGTTCTTCATGCCTTCCTCTGTCCCCGTGAGCAGTTTGAAGGAGGGATCTGTGGTCTYAGTGCTGTCCCCAGGTCTGCCCTTGTAGTGGATGGGAAAACCACCTCCTGCTTCTGAGCTGCTGTGATGGCAGAGGTGACATCCCAGCTGGGATTGCTCAGCAGCTCCCAGAGCTGTGCCRCTGCTCCATGAGGCAGAAACCCTCCAGTCTTCTGTCAGGCCACTCCTCTCAAGCTTGGAGACTCTGCAGCCACTGGACCAAGTGTTTTTCCTTCAGGAACTCTTCCTCCCCATCTCCCCCTTGCTTACAAAAACCCATGCAGTTGTTTTTATAAGTAGCGATTTTGAGTGGAAGAGAAGAAAATGGGTCTTGCACTTGGCAGTAGATGTTTGCTGCATTTCCCAGACAGCTACAGCCACTGTGAGCTCTCCAGGAATGCACAGAGTGATTGATGCCTCTGGGCCCATGCCTGAAACAASTGTATAGAAGGTGCCTGGCAGTAGTGCTCAGGTGTTTATTGTGCAAGAGCTTATTTTTAACCTTGTTTCTTATGAAAAGACTGAAACAACCARGGTTTAATTTCAGGAAAGTAAGATGCAAATTTAATGCAAAATGTCACCTTATGCTAACCAGTAATGTTTTTCTTCTGTGTAGAACATTTATTCTAATGGGTACAAATATTATACCCAAAACAAGTATTAGCCAAGAATTTGTCAGTGTGACATTCAGCAAGTGTTCTTTCTCCTGGCCTGTCTGTACCTCTGACAGAAGAGTTTGCTGCAAGTCAAATGCTGCAAAATGGTCTGTTTGAAGAGACTGCTGAACTACAATTTGATCTCTACCTTCTCACACATTTTTTTCATAATTTCCCTTCCAATGAACTTTGCTTTTCAAGGGACTGCACCTGAGCCATAAGTATGAATTCTCTGTTCAAAACATTAAATTTACGAAAGGTTGCTCTGTCTAAATTTTCATCTGCAGTAGCTGAACATGTTTAGCTGAATACCAGGAAAGTAGAAATAGTTGGTAATTGGATTGTTTCCACTCAGGGAGATGAAGGAAAAGGTCATGTAACCTTACCTGACTGCTTACAGAGCTCAAGCAGCAAAATACACAGATTTAAAAAGAAATAAGAAACACCCAGCCCCACTCAGCGTAAATAACTCAACATGAGCACATCATTCAGCTTATGAAATCAGTTCAGCSAACAATTTTGATTAACCTATTTGTTGTAGAAATCATAATTGATTTATGATTCAAGGAGCTGAATTCCTTAAAAAAAAAAAAATTGTTCATAGGAAATCATTTGACCAGTTCTAGCAAGACGAAACCAGGTTAAGGCCTTTCACATAGTATTCTGCCACCTGAAAACCCATAACAGAAATGTGTTTTTCATTTTCTTAATGTAATTTAATAAGGAACTTTTCATCATTAAGTATTGTAATTGCATGTACTTTATGATGCCATTACATATATTTACACAAATTAAGTTATTTGATGTAACAACATTATTGTTCAGGATGCATTTTTAAAATGGGCAAAATAGAAAGCAACAATGCTAAAATGACATTACAAAATGTTACAGCAAAATTCCAATGTAATATAACTATTGTTCAATCACTATATGAGAGTATAAAAGATAAATCAATTTTAAAAATTAAGGCTAATCTCTATTGTTGGCTTTCATTGATGTTAATAAAAAATAATGGCACTGAAGCTACCATCTTGAACATCTAATAATGCAGTGCAGGGCTGGAAAAATGGAATTCTGTTTAAATGACAGAAGAAGAAAACTGGGAAATTTGAAATAGCTTTGCATAAATACCACAGTATGTTTTGCTTCTTAAAATTGTTCAATATGAAAACCAGTGGTTCACTTAAAAAATGAATGATGCTAGACCTGACCTAATAGGTTTTGAGTTTGTCTTTGGATGCACATTCATGCTGCAGTCATGGCACATTGATGGCAGTCCTGCCTGCCATTCCCAAGCACAACAAAGGAAGCAAATGATTTAAAAAATCAAGTTCCGCTCATTTATGTCTGCCAAGATTGCAAAACAGTTTTTGATTTCATGAAATGAATGTGATTTCATAGGGATTCAGTTAGAGCAGTTAGATTGACTTTCTGCAATAAACTACTGGAGGTTTGTATCTGGATGGTGGCAAAACGGAGCAAGAAGCCACAAATTTGAACTTGTGCAGATTTTGCCAATTGCTTGTGCCAGATGAAAATCTCATCACATTGGAGGCAGTATTCCTTCAAAATCTTACCAGACCCTACCAGACAAAAACTCATTAGCTGTGGGTTAAACTGACAGTGCTGTAGCACAAGAGAGTGACGTTTTAAATCTCCTGTTATATTAAGCTGAGGCAGAGTCAGCCCCGTGAATTGTGCTGCAGCATCCACTCGCATTTTTATTTGTGAACTTTTAGAAAGACATGATCTGCAGACAGGCTCGAATCTGATGAGATTATAAGTCTCCATTTGTCCGAGATTTTTTGTGGCTGTAAAAGCTTGTTAAATGTAGAGGCAGTCTGTCATCCTTGTGAAGAGAATTTCTGCAATGCTGCCGTGGACATTGATCTTGCAGTACCCATGATTTTTAGTTCACAGTACAGCCACTGACAAAGCTGGCACAGACACTGAAAGCTGTTCTTTCAAATATTTTTTGGGGGAAATTGCTTTTTATGAATACGTAAATATGATTATTTAAATCAATGTAGGCACACGTGTTTTAACTCTGTAAGTAGTGGTTGAGGTTCCTAACACCAAATATTCATTTTGAAATAATTAGGCAGGGCAATTTAAAGGAAGGTGATAGGAAGTATGATCCTAAAAAATAAAAAAAAAAGGTAATTTTGTAATTTTGCTAGTTTTGGAGCTCTCATATGCTTTTGACTCTTGTGAGCCCTGGCCTTGAGTCTCAGCAATGTTGACTGTGTAAGAAAYATCCCTATATTAATGAAAATGTGTTACCTACTCCTTTGGAATTTGGACTGCATTGAGGTGGCCAGGAGTGTTTTCTGTCCAAACTTTTCMAAAAATAACAAAAAAATTCCACCAAGTGCTACATTCTGCAGAAAGATATTAAAAAAAAAATCAAGGTGCAGGGACAAACGTTTCCTTTACACTGATTAGTTTCTTGAGAGACCACAGTATATCTAGAGTATGCATGGAAAGGCTTCTTTTTAGTGGTGGGAATGTCCTCAGSAGCATTGTGTCCTGGAGAAAACAGGGAGCATCTGCAGTTGGGGAGGGTTGCTGAAATCCATGTCACAATGGCTGCATATTCCACTCTCTTCTGGGCTGGCTGTGTGGGAAGCAGACACAGGAGGAGGGAGGTGAATGAGAGATTCCACTGAGCAAGGTGTAAGATTTGCCTTGGCATTTCGCAGGTTCAAAGGACCATTGCAAAACAGATTCAAATGGTGAAGCAGATTGGAAAAGGTCGCTATGGAGAAGTCTGGATGGGAAAGTGGCGTGGCGAAAAGGTAGCMGTGAAAGTGTTCTTTACTACAGAGGAGGCCAGCTGGTTCAGAGAAACAGAAATCTACCAGACTGTCCTGATGAGGCATGAAAATATTCTTGGTGAGTGAAGTGAAAGAGAATTATTTGATGGTGAACAGGTTTTTAAGATTAGCAATTTTGTATTTGCTGTTATCTGATGTCCTTTCCGATGTGCTTTGTTTCCCTCTGTGCTCTGCAATTAGCCACCCAGAGCTCTTCAAAGGAAAGTTGTTTAAAGGATTACTGAAACATAAATRAAAGTTAAAAAAATAATGGGGTTTAGGGGTTGTTATTCCAAACACAACACGTCTGTTTCAGCCACTGGTGTATCTGTATCTGGGCTTCTGAAAGTACATTAAAGGCTAGAGGTGAGGCACAGCTGAATGGAAGTAAGATGAAAAGAATTAAATATGTTATTAAAACAAACCTGCTGAAATGGATGACATTCCTGATTTCTGAGAAATCAAAAAAAAACCCATGGGAAGTATTAACTTGAAAATAACCTCTTTTTTTTTCTTTTTGAAGGATTCATTGCTGCAGATATTAAAGGTACAGGATCTTGGACCCAGCTGTATCTTATCACTGACTACCATGAGAATGGCTCACTTTATGATTATCTAAAATCTACTACCTTGGACACAAAAGCCATGCTGAAACTGGCTTACTCCTCTGTCAGTGGCTTGTGCCACCTGCACACGGAGATCTTCAGTACTCAGGGCAAGCCYGCTATTGCCCACCGTGACCTAAAGAGTAAGAATATCCTGGTGAAAAAGAATGGCACCTGCTGTATAGCAGATTTGGGCTTGGCTGTTAAATTTATCAGGTGAGTGGAAGTGAGGGGGGCTGAGGGGAAGTTTATAAATCTGGTGCAAAAGTTTCCTTACTTGTTGACTGAGTGTGCACGAGTGAGCAAGCACCTGCAGTGTGTGTGCACTCCTGGGCTTTGCTCGTCTGAGTGTGAGGTCACCTGTGTGGGGGARAATGTCATCTCAGCACCTCATGCAGGTGTATAAATAGTTGCTTTTTGATTATTTGAGCACCTTAGCTGCATTTGTATAAAGGTTCAGTTTTCATCACTCCACCCTCCATGGCTGCCCCAGTATTGCTGGCACACAGTGAAAGGACACAGCACTGACAGGTTGAAGTCACATCACTGAGCTTGTCACTGAAGCATTCAGCTTGTCTGATCCCATGAAAATTCACTCTCAACTTAGAGAGAAAAATACTAATAATTTGCACAAGTTACTAACTAGGATTTATTGAAAAGGACCCCATTTGTGCTGCCTTTTGTTTCATTTCCTACAAATCAAATTGCCCAAGTACAGATTTGATTTTTGAAATGGCTTTTAAATTTGATTTTAAAAAATGGTTGTGTGTTTAAACAACTTAGAAAGAGCAGACAAGTAGAACTTACTCACTCCTGGGATTCATAAGGAGCCACTGCTCTCTGACAGCTCTGCTCAAAAGCAGCTCAAGCTCTCAGCGGTGGTCCTGGTGGTGGAGGCGCGTGCTCCAAAGTTTCTGATTTTTCTGTACACAGAAATGTGTCCAGAATACATAGACTGAAGGTTTCCGTTTCACAGGTCAGCTTTGAAACCGTGCACTCCCTGGAGTATTAAAAAAATTCAGGAATCCTGTACAAATCTTGAACTGAAATTATTCAGAGTGAAAGGAAAGGCAGTTTTATGTTCTTTTCTTACTGTTCACTTACCTGCCGGGTTCCTTGGTGAGGCATTTCCTTTATGAGACCTTTCTTCAGGAGACAAGAAAGGAATATTTTTACTTTGAGGAACAGAGGCCTAGAAAACAACAACTTGAAAATACACAATAAAAAGTTTTGGGGAAGAAATTCAGCCTTTGCAGGTGTACTTTGCCTGGCAAATACAGAGCAGCACACTGCTTAGCTGTGAATGAAGCAGAGCTAGGAATTAYCGAGTGCAGTTACAAAAGAAGGTGAAATATGGATTTTTCACACTCCAGATGGAATTTATGTTATGTACTTGGCTTGTTTTCATACTGAATCCTTCCTCAGACAGCATTTCTCATGCAACAACAAGGAACAGAAAATAGTTGGAAGGGGTGTGCTCTGCTGAAGMTAATGGTTCTAGTAAAATTCTTTGTGTTTCCATTTCATTTGAAATAATACAAGATAATGCAGGTCGCTGGATTTATGTTACATTCTTGCAGGTGTACAGTAGTGCCACTAGCATATRTATGATTTAATGACTGTGTAGGTGACTGGTTGTACCACAGACTCAGCTTTTCTTCAAATCAGAATGTGAAAAAAAATTGCTGTACATGAGGAAAACTACAGAAATCCAGTTATTCTGTAAGCATCTGTTGTATCCACCATATTTAAAATACATACATTTTGAAGGTGAATAAGGGAAAACAGACYTTTTTAAGCAAACCAGAATATATACCATATCTTAAACTTTTAAATATATTGAAACTGATGTAGCTGAATTTGAGTTAATAAGAAAAACAAGAATCCATTCACATAATTAATGGGAATTTTTTTCCCCGTATGTTGTCTCTTCTGGTCAATGTGTGAGGTGTGACACATTTGCTTAGATGTTTTTATGCATTTATCTCTCTGTGTCTGCATATCTTGATGTGTAAAGGTTGGAAGAGATCAAACATAATGCATGCAAAAAATAATAGTTAGATTCATCTGCCTTGCAGATCTGATTAGCTACAGCTAAGAGATACTGCCCCAACTACTTAGTATCCCCCATTAATTGCTGAGACCGAAGCATTATGTGGTGGAGTATGTTAAGAAAACAGCGTTTAATGAAGATTTGATTGTTATCACTAACATTAGAGCTCGGGCTAATGCTAATGAAATCTCACAAATGTTACAGCATCCCTGTTGAGTCTTATCTCCATTGTGGTTCTGCATTTGAATGCTTAACATAGCCTCAGGCGGGTCAGCCTTTTAAGGAGGGCTGCCTTCACACTAAGAGGCTTTTCTTGCAAGAATTGTTCCATTAAGATTATGCATTACTTTTGACCTTGTTTGAGAGTGGATGTGATGTGGGTTTACTACTTCTTCCATCTAAATTGCTTTATTTTCGACTCACTTTACTGCATGCTTGATGCCCTTTTTTTCTCCTTCTTTTTCTTTTAGTGACACAAATGAGGTAGACATCCCTCCAAATACCCGCGTAGGAACAAAACGTTACATGCCTCCTGAGGTGCTGGATGAAAGCTTGAATAGAAATCACTTTCAGTCCTACATCATGGCTGATATGTACAGTTTTGGACTCATCCTTTGGGAGATAGCAAGGAGATGTGTTTCAGGAGGTAAAGAGCTGGGAGATCACTTTTAATTGTGTCAGTGAACCTCAAGCCTTCCATTACACCTTTTTCTCCGGGTAATTGTTTTTACAGTAATAAACAGATGTGGGTAAACCATACAGGTAACTCTCTTAATATCTGTTCTCCTGTTGAAACTTAGTCTAAAGCATCAGTCAGTGCTATTTCAACAGCAGAGATTTAGACTGTATTTTAGTGGCTYGTTTGAAGGCAGCTGATGCCTGCACTGAGGAAGTGTGGAACTCRCTTGGAGACCTTTTCTAAAGGAGTCACATTTCTGCTGGACTGGGGTGTTCAGYTAACTTAGCAGAAAGATAATAGTGGTTTCTTAGTTTAGTTAAGAGTTAAAYGAAAGGAGGAGGACAAACAATTTGTGGTTTGCTGTTTGAAATAAATAATCTTTGAAATAAACTCTTTGAAATAAATAATCTGTTTACTAGACAAGTAGCAAAACAACGGAGGGAAGCGGCACTTCTTACATCACTGTCATACCAGTGATGGGCATCACTGTCATTTCCCTCTTTCTGCATGTAGAGCTCAGTGAAGTGATGGGTGTTGTTACCTCTCTTTTGCCCCTGAGAGAGTTAAATGCACAGAAATGACTTGGTAGCAGTTCTGTGCCAGTTTGGTGGTGAGGGTAGAGCATGTCTCTCTTGGATCTCTGCTACCTTCAGCATTCCTTATGAGTCTTTAAATCCTGAATATTGTGCTGAATGCTCACCCTAGAGAAGCTGAATGCTGCCAATGAGCAGCAGGAKCCCTGTGTTTAAAAGCTGGTGACGTGCATTGCAATGTTGTGAGGTGMAATCTGTAATATTTTTGTCATTGTTGCTGTGCCCAAAGGATGGTACCTTGCCATGTTCTGAAAAGGCACAGAAATGCCCTTTATTATTTTCTGGGTCCACTGAAAAGAAGGAGACCTAACTCAAGGTTAATTCTCTGTCAGATTACTCTGATACAGACCCTATGCTAACAGCTCTTTCTGTGAGAACTTACTGGAGGTTGCTGGACTGGACAGCAGTGGTAGAAGCTGTCTCACTTRGCAAGTTACTGCACTTTTGGATTAAGATACCTGGCCAGTCTGTACACAGCAATGGTTGCATTGGAACTTGACTGTGGAATAAACTTCTAGTCCTTTTTAGGGGCAGCACACCCAGCTGTTACACAGTATGGCCAACCTGTTAYAAAATGAGAGGGGAAAAGGGGAGTGGAAGTTTTTTTTCTGCAAGTGACAGGCATTTTATTGCTTCTTTCAGGAATAGTTGAGGAATACCAGCTTCCATACCACGACCTGGTGCCCAGCGACCCCTCGTACGAGGACATGCGGGAGATCGTGTGCATCAAGAGACTGCGCCCCTCRTTCCCCAACAGATGGAGCAGTGATGAGGTACCTGTCATCCCTCTTAGCATGCAGTCTGTGCTTTTGATCAGAGCTAGGGAGTGACATTGACCCAGTTCTGCATCATTTTGAGGGAGGAGGATATTTACCACTTGTGCTGCCATTTAGGAATAGCAGCGTGTAGATGAATAGTCTGTGGGGAGATGAAAGATTTAGGYGGCATGAGGTTTGTGAGTGTGAGAGGAAAAAACAACCTCCCTGGGATGCTTGAGGTCTTGTGCAACAGCCAGTGTGAGAAGATCTAASCAAATCTCACCTGCCTCATCTTCTCCCTTGCAAATCCCTCTGGGCSTTAAGACTGGGGCTGGAAACACTGGAGGAAGGAGTAGCAGTTCCCAAAAGGGCTTTTGAGTGATGGCACTCAGTGTTTGGTCTGCTGCCACATGTGTCAGGGATTGGGAAKGTTTATTGCAATAGCTGCTCTTGATTAATTGGTTATCATCCTTGATAATCCCACCCCAGGCATTCCAGCAATAAAGGGACAATTTGTTACCACATAGTCCTTGGGTATTACCAAAAATGCATTTATAAAAATCTACGCTAATGTACGTGAAATGTGTTTGGCCAGTCTGGACAGTGCTGGTGGTGTTTATCTGTAATGGCCTTAGAAAAGACCTTTTCCCCTCAGTTTTTCAGCATTGCCAGCACGTGCAGTCTCCTGTTGCACTGACCCCGGTGGGACTTTCTCTCCCGTTCTCTCCGCAGTGCCTGCGGCAGATGGGGAAGCTGATGATGGAGTGCTGGGCTCACAGCCCTGCCTCCCGCCTCACGGCCCTGCGCGTCAAGAAAACACTTGCCAAAATGTCAGAGTCCCAGGACATTAAACTCTGACTCTGCCAGAGGCCCCTGGAAGTGGACTTTCTTGTGCAGGCAGAAGTCCTGAAGATGTATCAGAAGTCTTTGCTAAGTACCTTGAATGGAGGAGTCATGCTGAAGAGCAGCTGTGAGTTTTTGAGGAGACTATCCATTGAAAAATCACCTGAATTTTGACATGCAAGATGGAAGAGGCTTGTCTGCCCTTGTTTACATGGGGAAATACAGTTTTAGTAACTGGTTTAAGATTATGCGTGTTGCTTTCCATGAAAGCCACTTATTATTTTATTATTTTATTATTATTATTATTATTGTTATTATTATTATTTTGATTGTTTAAAAAGATACTGCTTTAAATTTTATGAAAATAAAACTTTTGGGTTAGAAGTAAAAAAGATGTATATTGTTACATTAAAAAAAATTGGARGAAACTGCTGAAAATGAAAGCAAATCAACTTTTTCATTTCCAAAAAGACTATTGCACTCCAGCCTTAAAAAAAACAAAAAAGGTGAGTGGATCTGTGTAGCTCAGAGGAGCTGTAATGGAGCCTGCCTTAAAAGCCACCTATTTGTGGAGATAACTTTCCAAACCCTGTGTGTGCAAGTGATTCTCAGAGTACAGAGATGGAGCCCAATTGCATCCCTGCCATCCCAGTTGGTGTGGGTGGCCTGGTTCCTGTGGGTGGCCTGTCCCAGGGAAGGCCATGTTTTGTTTAAGGTACTTGGGAGCTCTATGAATATGGTTTGGTGTGACTTGTTAAAGAAGATCTTCATGTTTCCAGGAAACCTGATGGGAAGAGTACCAGAGTGCCCTTTTTCTTGGCTTTTTTTTTCCTTCCTTTTCCCCCACTGCAAAATAAAATATTTTGTGTGCAAGTGGAAATGAAGTACACATTTGAATCTGCTGGGTAATTTGAAACTTCTAGGACYCACAAACAACCACTGTTCAAGAGGAAATTCCTTGTGAGAAGGAATTACTATCCTCTCTTTCATTTGTGTAAAAGTGAGGGGTCCATCTACAAGCACAGATGAGAAAAAAAAATCTGTGTTCCCTTTTTTAAGGGAAAGTGAAAAACCTCAAAAGTGCCCATTTCTAGGGTGGCAATCATAYTTTTTTGAGTGTGAGGAGACTGGTGCCTTGAGGCTGTACTAGGAAGTGACAGGGAGGAAGGGTGGGACACATTAGGTGGGTGGTGAGACCTGGGAACAGTGGGCAGCAGTGGGTACCTGCCTCCAGCACTCYTGCTGCAGTGAGAGACACCACAAACTGAACCATTGGCTCCAGCTTTATCTGCATTATTATTTTGTGTGTCCTCCCAGCAGCCTCCACACCTCTGGCAGCTGCTGCACAGTAGTGCCAGGCTCTATGTAGCAATGCTGTTCCCAGCAAGAGGAGCTGTCAGGGGAGAAGGGCAGTGGGAAATGTATTTTCTGTCTTCCTCCTTCCTGGGTCTGCAGTAGTTGTAGCAATGTTAATGCTACAGAAGGGGAAATGAGAGGTGAAATATACYCTGGGAGGTGTTTTCTTTGGAAAGGTTCTGTTCTTCATCAGATTACCAAAGCTGAGCTTCATGGGAGTTACTGGTTTCCCCTTTTTTACCCTTCATTTGTTTTTTAAAAATTTCCTGCCTGCCTATGTTGTTTTACTAGATGGTGTTCAGCTTAATTTTTAAATAAGTCCTTACAAATGCTGCTTTGATTATGCTAAGCCTATTTCAGAACTGAAATAATTGCCATGCAGGATTTAGCCTCAGCACTTCTGTAATGTTTCTTTTTTTTTTTCCTTTTTGGACAAAACTGATTTATTTGTGGTAGGTAGGTGTATAATTGGGGTTTAGCTTAACAGCTCCCTGAAGGTATTTCTAGCTGGAAAAATTACCATTTTATACTTTCAAGCTAACAGAGAAAAATGCACAGTTCAAGAAAACCAGCAAGACCTCCATGATGATAGGTGTTAAAAAGCTTAATCAGAAGGTTTTTGTTCATTAGAGTGCAGTTTCCCTGCCTGTACCCAAATTTACCAAGCAATACAAAAAGTAAAYCTCTGAGAGTTAATAATTCACCAAATCCTGACTCCAGGAGGGGCAGCGATGGTTTCTCCATCCTTAAAAAATGTTTGTGAGGCTGAGAGTGAAGTTTGCTCCTCTCCTTGGCCACCTTGGCCTTGAGATTTGTGGGCCAAAATAGGGACACAGCCCAGCCTCTCTTCACCTTTTTGTCTTAGTGAAYGGAGCCGTGGGTTTCCAGTCTCATTTCTTCCCCTAAAAGCCAGCACACCCTATGGAACCGAGATTTCTCAGCTCCAGAGAAGCACACAGGACCTGCAGGTGCCAGCTCGCACAGCAGGGATGCTTCTTTCCTCCCTGTTTAGGTCTGTTTCACCTCTACCCTCCTAAAATTTTTTTTTAAATAAATTGGCAGGGGCAACACTCCCCAGGAGTGTTTTGGAGGGTGCTTTGCCAGCTGGCAGCACGAGGCATGCAGTGAATGCCCCTGGCAGCTGCCATCAGCATGTTGCAAGAGAAAGGGCCAGTCGTTGGTTTCCTGAGCAAATCTTACCTTTTTTTTGGTCCAGAAGAAAAGGGTCTAWGATACTGGTTGATAGATCACATAAAGTGTATATGTTAAATGTTCAAGTTTATGTGTTTTTATATATATATAAAAATATATATATATATTCAGTTGCGAGTCTGGAATAGCTCCAGTATGTGGATTAAGAGTAAACTATTATGGATGAAAAAGCACTAAATAAAACATAATATTTATTTATGAAAATGCATAAATGACAAATCACTGCAACGGTGCTGTATAGGAAAATATATAAATATATATATATGAGAGACACACTGAGAAAGCAAACAGTCTGCGGTTGTGTAACTAGTGCCTGCCTATTTTCTCCCAAGACCAGATTTTGCCCTCAAATCTATCCACTGTAATCTATTGTGAAGGGCTATTCCTAAGGCCAAAAAACAGCCTAAGGCAAGTGTGGAGGTCTTTTGTTCCAGCACTGTGACACTGGAGTCAGAATGCTTGCATGGGTGACTTCCTGCAACACTCAGTGTGTCATTATTAAGGTTCAGCACCTGCAGTGACTGCAGGTTAGTATGTTTATTTTGCCAGGTGTGGCCTTTTAATGTCACTTCCATATTTTGGTAGTTTCAAAGGGCACGTTGATGAGGGCTTGGAAGTCAGTGCTAAAGATAGTTGTGGCTTTGGTGCCCACAGGTCTAGAAATCCACTTTTCAAATGTAAATCATTCAAGGAAGTGTAGTTTAGTTTCTTACTGGCATAGGTGAAATGGCATATGTAAGTGGGAGAAGAAAAAAAAAGAGAGATGCCATCTAGCAACTGCTATMCTTTCTCTAGCACAAAGTTATTTCTATTAAAGAAAAGGTTGTCAATGTAGAGACTAAGAAACTAATTTGTGTTCTTTTTTGAGAACCAGTGCCTTATTAAACCTGTAAATACTGTAATTAGAAAAYCTGGGGAACAAACTGTGTCATGTTGTATTTGTTCAAATTGTATATGGTTGTTTTAACATCCCCCCCCAATAAAATTGTTTCCATCTCCCCGTGACAGAGATTACTATTTCCTTTTCATGAGCTTGAAAAGCACCATCTTTTTGTTTCATTTCCCTGGCTAGATTATTTTGACTATGCCTCATTTTATTTATTTTATTTTTATAAGATTTTTTCGTCTGAACAAACAAGTAAACAGCAATATGTTGCATATGTTTCCACTGGCATAAAAAAGCACCACTCCTTTCACAAGTCAGTGAAGAGAAAAATAGTAATTAAAATAGTGTTATCACTAATAGAGCAGTTGCTCGTGTTTTGTGGCTGATTATGTAAATCTGTCGGAACTCGGCATTAGCATAATATTTTTTTAGACATCCCCCCTTCATTCTGCCACATCTTTATGAGTATTTTTGACTCCTATTTTTAATAGTACAAGAGGAACAGGAGTCATCTCTGMACAGACTGAAGCAGTAATTTCCAGCCCCATGTATCAGGTGAAAAAGTTTCAGCCTAAAATCCCCAGCATCAGCTGAAAGTGGCATTGCTTAATGCTGAGACATTGGGCATGTACCTCTGCATCCAGTGAGGCATTTCTGGGAATTTGTACCTAAAGCTGGAGCACTGTTCTCATTCTGCAGTGCAGATCCACCCCTAGTGTTTCCTAATGTTTAATTGCCTTGCTGGTTATTTCCAGAGAAGTGTGTAAATAATAGCAATTTTCCCTTGAGCTGCACAGCCCCTGCAGCCCTCCTGCTTTGCCCCAGACCGTCTGTGCTCAGTGGCATTGCAGTTATTCCCCAGCAGCATTTCTACAGCCCCCTTGACCTGGCCACATTGAGGTGACAAAGCCCTGTGCTTACTGCACATTGCCCCTGGCATGCCACTGAATCCCACAGGTCTTATGTACAGAAACATTTCTTCTGAAGAGATTTTCTTTTTTCAAAAAAGAAATAAAAGACTCCACTTCCAAGCTTCCAGGAACTAAACAGTTGAACAAAAGGTGTATTTTTTTTCCAGTTGCTTATAAATATAATTTATTACCTGTTTAAAAATTCTTTCTTACACTTTGTACATGTCAGGCTGACAGAATAAATGCAGGCATTTACAAACAGAGGGAAGGAGAAAAAAGGGAGGGGGGTAAGAGGCACACTCAGAACTAGTAAACCACACCTCCACTGTACAGCAATACAAATAATGCAATGGCTAGCACTTCTCCTGTAGTAAGTCAGTCTTTAGAAAAGGAATTGCATAGAAGATACAGCAATAGGGAAATCAAAACCAAAAGAGTTCTCCAGATCTGAATAGCAAAGAAAACAAATTCCACGAACCCCGGTAGAGCTGTGACATGGGAAGAGAAGGGAGAAATGTGATACACCTGGGTCACACAGATGTTTCTTTTCCTATGGGCCCTCCTTTACTTYGGAAAGGTACTGAAGGTACCCTCTTTCATTTTTTTYCYTTYYTTTTTTTTTTCTCTACAACAATAACAGAACATGTGTTAGCAAAAAGAGTCTACCACACAGATGTGTGACAACAGTGATGCCACAACTTCTCTGTCTCAGCTGTGTCACACACCCTGGGTTATTGGCTCTCGGCTCGGGTGTTTTTGCAAGGTACCTTGAAAAATCTGCAGGGAGAAGAGCGTTTTGCCTCTTCTTCCTAATTTTGTTTACTTTCCAGACTGATTTTGCTTTTTGTTTGTATTGTGCTAGCTCCCAAATTTACTGGCAAGTGGTAGTCAGAGCCAGCTGGCAGCAGCCAAAGAAGCTCTGGGGCCTGTGCAAGCTTCTCTCATCTCAGGGCTCTTATCCCRTCACTGCTTTGGGAGAACCCTCCCAATGACATCCCACTTCCTCACAGGTATCCCAAAGCTACTCCCYTGCCATGACATGGGATGCTTTGGGAGCAGAGGGCAGGCCCAGGATGCAGCACACATAGCAATTAATCTCTTTGTCAGCAGTTGAGAAGACTGAGCCACTAATAAATACATTTAACCAGCACCACAGAAAATGTGAAATACCTATTTGGGATAGAGGTTTGTGGGAACTCTGGATTATCATTGCTTTTTTTTTGTACAGACAGTTTATCAAAGGACTTCCAGATAAGGGATTTTCAGATTTCAGGGAGCAGGGATCAAGTTTAAAGGACAAATAAGTAAATAAACTAAATGCTCCTATTCAAGCAAGGAGCCTGACCTACCAAGCTTGTGGCTTTAGTTTAAGTCCAATTCCAGTTACTTGCCACTTTTTACTCTGTTGGCTTTTGATATACTGCCTATTTGACCTAGTAGTGATGATACAGCACTGAATTTTGACCTTTACCTTCCCATTCAAAAGTTGGTAAAATAAGAGGATGTCCATACCTAACATGAGAGCTAAAAGTCTCCAGCAGTAGTGTCCTTTGTTTTCTCCTCGTTGCTTGTATGTACACACACACACACACTTACTTTGCCTTTCTCTCCCACTTCAAAAGATGTCTGAGATAYGTACTTCAGCATTAAAAAATCTGCAGTGCAGCTCATTTATGGACTCAAGGTTTCACACACAAGCTAGGAATGGATTGCAGTGGTGACCTCAAAGTCAGTAACTCACTGGAGTCCCTGTGGGAGAAGGGCCAAAGGTTTGGGTTTCATTCACAAACGACTCGTGTCTTTACCCCACCTGATCCTGACCAAGCCAGCCTGCAAACACTGAGTTACTTCATGGCCAGGTGAGAGCCAGAGTAATACCTGAAAAGACTTCTGAACACTCAGTAAAATTGTTTACAAAGTGCCCTGAAAACAAGATTAAAAAAAACCCAAGCCAACCTCCTCAACAAAATTCTTGTGTTTAAAATTAACCTCAGAGCTGTGGTAACTACTTGGTAGAGCATACAAGGGTCTAAGGGTCCACCCACCCCTCCCTTCCCAACGCCCCCTGCCCCCAAAAGAAGAAGAAAAGGAGAACCAAAAAGAAACTATTTTAGGTAGCAATACAAGACATTAGGACACTGTCCACAATGACAGGCTTACAGCATGTAAATACATTTATTCTATATGTAAGCAACTGAAATAGCAGGAAACCCAGGGAATGGACATGTTTGGCTCTGTGGGTATTGCAGACTCCAACATGTCTCATGAGTGTCTGCATTTCTGCCAGCGAGACAGAAAAAAGTCTTGGTCTCCCAATAAAGCAAATCTTGACTGGAGACACCTTCACTACTGCAAAATTTTCAAGATCCACTGAAACAGCACTTGGGTTCTTGTGCTGTTTAGCAAGACACAGTGGAGCAGCTGTGATCATAAATTTTGAAAATAAAAAAAAAACCAACCAAACCCCAAACTTACCCTATACACTGACAGTCACCTTTACAAGAACACAACACAAGAAGAACTGAAGAAAAAAATAAAAGGTGAAAAGGATTGCCTCCAATAAATGTTTCTTACTCGCAAATTAAAGGTTTTCCTTGAAGTCAGTAGATATTTTATATATATTTATATAATATATATACTATTTATAGCACTAGCAATCAACATGTAATGAAGAGATGGTGTGAAGAGCAGCAGAACTGCTGCAGTACAGAGCCAAAGGTGAACAACTAAAAGGAAAAGCATTTTAAAAAATAATAACTGGAGGATAAGAAGCCTGCAGCCTTTTTTTTTGTTTGTTTGCTTTTTTGTCTTAAAGCAGATGTGCTCACCTGACATAAAATCTTACAACTTTTAAGAGTCAGCTCTGCCTGCCAACCTCCTTTGCCACAGGAAGCTTTTTCCTGTGCGACGTTGCTGTGGCTGCAGCGAYGTGCTGGAGCTGGGGCTCAGCCCCACGAGATGGCACTGTGTCCATGCAATCCAGGCAGAGGAACTGCTGCTGGATTTCCTCCCSCCAAAAACAATATTCTGAACCCATCTGGCTGCCCTAGCTTCCCACCTGCTCTCCTTGGGGTAGCAGGATGGGGATGATGCTGTGAATGCCACCAGCCAGAGCCCTCTCCCACAGTGCACAGTGCCACTGCCACTCCCYCAGAAAAAAAAGAAAAAAACTGAGCAAAATTAATGCAGGGAAGTGTAGGAGCTGCTGTTAGCAGCAATGGCAAAGAACGTGTGCAGAGCTGTTGGGATGAGCTGTGGCTCTGTGGAGGAACCTTCCCCTGGCTCTCACTGCCCTGTCAGGGCTGAGGCAGCCCAAGGGGCTGTGCTGGGAGCCTGGCAAGCCTATGGAGCTGCTGCTGGAGAAACCACCCAGCCCGTGATTGCAGCAGGGCATGGCAGGTGGTTTCTGAGCAGTCAGGGGGAAAGACAAGCAGCTTCACCACCCAGTGGCAGTCATGCTGCTGCCCAAGTCACGTTCAGTGACGAAGGGTTACATTCCTGACCTCCAGCCACTCTTAATCAGAGTGTGCATTTCTCCTCACAATAAATCCTCTTTACTGTGATGTTGTGAAAGGAAAATGCCCCAAAACACTGAGGAAGTTGTTCATCTGCAAGTTGTTTCTCTTGCAGAAGGCATCAGAACGTAGGTAAGAGGGCTGTCCAAAGGAGCATCAACTCACAGCAGTACAGATAAATAGGAGAGACTTTGTGGCCCTGCACAAAGGGTGCACATGCTGCCCACCTAGAAAAACTGAGAGCTGGAGGGCAACAGTGAGCCTGGGGATCAACCAACACAGACTGAGCTGAAAAGGCCAAAGGGTTTAAGGACAGTTCAGCTCCTGCACTTGCCTTGGAAGAGAAGTCAAGAAAGGACACATGGGAAAGGTGAAGAAGCACAAACTAAACACAACTGATTACACCTAAAGATGGCATGGGAAGGAGAAAAGCAGAGACCTACCTTCAAAAGCCATTTTAGCCCTCTGAGTTAAGTAAAAGATGTGGAGAAGGGGCAGAGCTGAAAGCCCCAGTYCAACTCTCCACAAGTTGAAAGCAAAATTTCTATTAGCATTGCAGTGGGCAGCACCAGATGCCCAAGGTGAAAAAGAAGATGGTTGTTCATGGGGAGGATGCCCATGGCATCTCCACATTACGAGAAGGTGGGGCTTACATGAGCAAAATGCACACAGATGTTGAAAGTTACAATGCCTCTGGTCTCCAGTTTTGACTGAAATGCTGGTTTGCAAACTGCCTGGTTACCTCTTACAAGGAAGGGAACTTTTTGGGCTGGCTGTCTGGTGGTCAATCAAAACCTAACTCACTGGTCAGGGAAACTATAAGCAAAAAGTGACAAGGCTTTGGAAATGTCAAACGGAAAAAAAGGTCAGATGAAATTTTCTTTTCATTTTGACCGATGACATTTTCAGTTACCTTCAAAGGTGCAATCTGGAAAGCCTTGGGGAAAGCAAAACTAAAAGCACAAAAGAGMACAAGCTAACTTCAGTCTCGGGAAGCATATGGAATGGTAATGCCTACGTGGGCAGGGGCATGCATGTGTGCACAACAGCAACGACCAGGGCCTGGCTGGAAACCTGGAGTGGACAGGCTGGGGCAGAAAAGCCTTTCTGTGCCAGACATAAATGACAGCCCAGTCAGGGGGTAAAACTACTGCAACCCTATGTGCTGTCATGTACCAAAGCCACAATTTTTAGTGAACAGAACAAAATATGTTCACAGTGACAACCATTTTTGGTTTGCTCCTTTTGCAAAGCTCCCACCTCACCTGTTTTGTGAGGGCTGTAGAGGAACAAGTGTTCCCTGGCCAGCCACTGAGGACTGCACTGCCCTGGCCTGGTAGTGGTGCTGGCAGGAGCAGCAAAGGCAGCAAACTAGAGCACACAGGATTTCAACTTCACCACTCCACTGCCCTGCACTGGCCCACGGAACACAGGCTACCGTGGCTGCAGCAGTGCCTGGGAATATTCACGGAGATCTGCCAAGTGCATCTCACGCAGAAGTGACCCAGCAGAGGGCTGGGCTGTCAGCAGCCCGGGCACAGCAAGCATTGCAGGAGGTGGTGGGTTTCAGTGAGACCTGCAGCTCAGTGGGGAACTGCTGGCTCCTAGAATGATACAAAACAAAACAAATATTATGAGGCCCATCTTGGGAGCATAAATCAGGTGGAGGATGTCAGTGCCTCCACATGCCTGCACCATCTCTGGTTCACAGCCATCTCAGGACAGGATTGCTTTTTGGAGTAACCTGGAGGCACCAGGGTGGTACAAAACATGCCAGGATCAGACACTTGGTAGGTGAAGATCAGCAGAGTGTCACCAGTTCATGCTGCCTTGGCACTGGGCATGGAGCACAGCAATGCTAACATGAGGTGAGCAGCCTCTGTGGGCTGGCAGAGRACTCTGGAGGAGGAATACGATGACAAATGGAAGGACAGACAGCATAGAGAGGGACACGTCTTAAAAGACCTTCAGGGAGGGGACAACAGGTTCCATAAAACCAGAAATTATTAGTTCTGCTGCTGACAATATTAGAAATAAAGTAATAATGGCAATAATAATAATAGTCATTATAATCCTCGCACTAGATACTAATCAGTAAATAACTATCGTAGCAACTTCTCTTTTTCATTTTTTTCTGGGTTTCTCCCCCTCCCCTACAATGACTCTGAATTGCATATCTAGCTCCTCATATAGCAAAGGGGTGGAAAGGGTGTGAATTGAAAATTAACTCAGATCCTTCATTTCCCACTGTCTTAGAGCTATTCTCCACACAGGCTCAGTGGGACTGTCTTGGGGAAGAAAGGGAACATTTTGTGTGTTCCTGCTTATCAGCCAGAGTACCTGCTTTCCAGATGCACACCCTGATTTTCTTGTTTTTTTTTTTTTTTTTTTTTTACAAGTAGGTCTAGGAAACGGAACAATGAGAGGATCATTGTGAGACAACCAATGTGCAGAATTGCAGCCAAAATCTGAATTCACCAGAAACCAATAAGCTGAAATAGCCACAACCAACTGTCCATAGCCTTGTCTACAATGGCTTTAAACAAAAAATASAAAGAGCCATGGACAGTTTCCTTACCCCTGTCCAGAATTTGATGTAAACAACATCCATAGAAACTGGGATTGTTAAGAAAGTTTATCCATATATCTGGATAGCAATAAAAAGCGTTTCCTAGGAAACTGTAAAAACCTGTACCAAGCAGTGTACAGCCAAGCCGAGAGGAACATTAGGTTGATTTATATTTTCAAGGTACAACTTTGCATGATCTCTTTCTGATCCTGTGATAATGTACAAGGAGAGCACGTGTGAAGGTCAGGGCTGGTTTTTTTTGTTTGTTTGCTTGCTTTCTTCTCTGAAATGTCTCTTGTGTAACTCATTGGTCTGGGTTTTCATTTCAATTCTCCTTTGCAATAACAGGGCATTACCGCTCCCTGCGTCTGTCCTTCCCGGTCATGCCAAGGCTGCATCAGTAATTTCCTTCTGCTGCCAAAGAAACAACTGTTTCGTGTCTTCCCATTTCTTCCAGAACTGCTGCCAGCATGCTCAGGTTGCCATCAGGGAAATTCTGGGCTTCCCAGAGATCCAGGATCACCCCAGTGGGACTTGATTTCGTAGCAAAATAATTTAAGTACCTGCAATGAGCCAAAAGAAAACTTGCTGGTTTTGAGCTGCATGGAAACTACCTGAATTCATACGATTTCAACCCACCCCTGTTGCTGGTGCTGTCAAGGTGCTCATCCCCTGTGCACTCACAGCACGACCAGTGTGTCCATGTGCTTCCAGTGGGACTTGCACCAGGATGTTTTTGCACATATCCCCCYGTCCCTAGGAGCTCCCCTGCCTGACCACACATGGGCAGCCTTGCTCACCTGTCCAGTTTCAGCTTGTGGGCCAGCATGCGCCAGTCGTGGCCCCTGGTCTGGGGAGCGTCCAGGCTGCTGCACAGCTTCTGCCTTATCGGGTGGGGGATGCTGAAAGCGCTGGGCCCCACGATGGTGGTGATGGCACCCGCTGAGTCCATGGGAGGGTAATCAACGCCAGTAGGTTCCTGAGATTGGAAAGACGGAAAAAAAGCCTGAACAACTCATTGGTTTTGTTACCGAGTGAAAAGACAATGTTAGAACTACATCCTCTGAGACACAGAGGATGGGCTTTTACTTGCAGCCCTCTGCTAATCTAGTAAACAGTAACATAAACATGTTAGTGCACTGAAAATCAGAAATATTTATAATCAGCTTTGGGTAGAAAGAAGGTTTTTTTGCTCCTCTTTTTTTTAGGATAAATATTGTTTTAGCTGGACAAAATTGCCAGCTTAATTAATCGCTTACTGGAAATAATGAAGGATCAGCCACTTGGACACATTTCACAGCAAATTGCTACTACTAGAGCAGAACTGGGCTTTCCTGGCATGGCTGACAAGACCCATCTTCCCAAGCCCCAGCGTCCCACCAAGCCAGCACCAGGCTTGTAGAGCCACAGCTCTGAAGTTCAGCTCCTGGTGAATTCATCCTGGAGTTGTTCCATACACCTTGGCGTGGCTGCTGGTGAACCAGAAGAGCTTGCTCAAGATTCCAGTGGATAGCACCAGCTGGCACTGCACGTTGGGGGCCAGCTGATCTTTTTTTTTCCCCACAAGGAACAGTTTATTACAGGTGAAGGAACAGTTTATTACAGGACAAAAACACTCCAGCTCCCTTGTGCAAGGGGTTTTGTTCAGACACGAGTGAGGGGCTGCACACAAACAACTAACCAATAGGGAATCCTCGAGGGAGGAAGAGGCAGATTACATCAAGTGTCTGAGGCAAACTGGGGTTAGGAGGGTGGAGAGGATGGGTCACATGGGCCAATGGGGCATCGAGGAATAGGGGAATTTCAAAGGGGTGTTGCAGACAAGGATAGGCCTGAGGTTTCAGCGGCAGAGAAAGTTTGGGAATCAAGGGGTGAGTTGCCTTGACAGGCAGGGAAAGAGCTGGAACAAGGGGTGGGGAATAGCATGAGGGACAGCTTTGAGGGAGGGTAAAACCCAGGGGTCAACCAACTTGGGGAGAACATGGGGGTACAACAGAATGAACCACTTAACAAGGAATCAATAAAATAAATTCCAACCACAACACAGGCTCGCACTACTGACAGCCCTCTGGCAGTACCCAAGCTCTCTGAAGCCTCCAATGCTCTGCAGACCACAGACAAACAGTCAGTACCACCCCAGACACAAGCTGAGCCCTTCTCTGCTTGTGACTTTGACTCCGGAAATAGACAGAGAGCATGTGTTCAGAGCAGGGGGTGGCGTAGGTGGGGGCAGGCATCGCCCCCTCTCCCCAAGACACCTGCTGTGCTCCAAGGCAGTGTGGCAGCAAGTGTTTCAAGGGAAAAGCCAAAGCCAGCTTGTCCCCTGCAGGTGTGGTTTTGATGCTCTTTGATGTGGTCCTCCCAGCTGAAGGGATCCCCATGGCACCACTGCTAACACCACTGGGAATAGCAGCAGTTGGCTCCTCTGGGCAAGGATTTTGTCTTCTCCTTGGCCTGGATGAGTTTAGTGCCCAAAGGCTTGGTAGCTGGTGGGACAATGATAGCTGGTAAATTTGGATGGTTGGGTTTGTTTAGGAACAGTGAGGTCCTGCAGGTCCATGATGGAAAAAGCAGCAAACATGGCTGGTTCTGCCCTAATGCTGCTCAGTCTATTTCACAATTTGGTATTCTTTTCTAGCAGAAATGGGGGAGCTGCTTCTCCTCCCCCTCTGCCAGATCACAGCCCCAGGCAGCCAGAAACACTCATGCTAAAGACTTGTCATTAAATATCAATTTGTTTTCTCCTCTGTGAACTGTCTTGTTGCTTTGTGTCAAACTGGCTGTTGGGAAGGCTCTGTAATACCTGAAACAGTCTTAAAGCCAGGCAGCTCCTGGCTGAAGCTGTAATCACAAACCCCCCAAGGATTTTGCTGGAGATGCTCACAGTCCTGTGCAATCTCTGGTTTACCACCCAAAAATGTATTTAGAAATGGAAAGGGAAGAGCCAGTGTCCATGATCAATGCACAGAATGAAACCTTCTGGCTCCACTCTTTTATGTACACCAATTAATTCTCTTCCACTGTATAAATATTACTTTTTTGGCTTTTTTTTTTTTTTGTTTGTTTGTTTTAGATTTTTTGGGTTGTTTTTTTAAAGGCATGGCATTTTAGGCAATCAGAGAAATTTCTAACTAAGGAAGATTTACACAAACCTGTAGTGTCCTCAGTTAACATGCTGAATGTGGCATCTGTACTTGGGTGCGAAGGCTGTGGATCAAAGACTGCTTATCCGAACCCCAGTACCCAAAACCTGGCAGCAGGTACTGCCCAGGAGCCAGGAAAATGATGTGCCTGACACTGGTGCTGCATGCAGGCTCACCCACGCTGGGAGGTCGGAAGTGGCAGTAGGGTGGTGGCAGTGGCATTGCAGATAGATAACCTTTTCTTTATATTCTGGGCCAAAGGACACAAGTGCTGCCCTGGCTCTCTAGGTGGCCTGCAGCCCCAGGGGGTTCAGGATTGCTGCAGAAGGGGCCCAGGTATCTGTAGCATTGTCCTGTGGCTCTTCTATGTGAGTATCAATGGTACAAGATAAAAACAGAGCTTCAAAAATGAATCAGGGGAGACCTTTATCACAGTTTTCCTCCTGCTTTGCAAATGTGCATGTTTTGGCACTCACTGCATTTGTATTTTTGAAGCCCCAGTGGTAGACACTGTATAAAGCCAGTATAAGACAGTTTAATCTGCAGAAGTTTTACATCCTTTGCAGTGGACTAAAAAGAAAGCCCATCAAGGGAGCATTCAGGAAACTGTGTTACTAAATTTCTATCGCAGGGTGACAGTGGCAGAGAGACAGATGCAGCAATAAGGAAAGATGCCAGCACAGTCCTGCAATGTCTGACTGCTAGCTGGATACCACTAGCCTAACCTCAGAAGAAAATGTAAGGAACCAGAGCTATGGTTTCCAATGCCTGGTCTGATGTCTTTATCACGCTTCTAGAGGCATACATTGGTTTCCAAGTTGCAGTTATAGCCCTTTTAGGTGATTACCCTTTCATCAGATCTTTGAGTTATAAGATTTTTCCCTAGTTGACCCTATATCCCAGCTCTTAGCAGCCCACAGTCCTCCTGTTCCTTGCTGGAGTTTGGGAACATCACAAGGTGTCAACAACAAGGGGCAATTTTGCAGGAGGCAGCCTTGATCACAGTGGTATTGTTCACTCCCTCTATTCATCCTTGATGGATAGGATCACAGCACAAGACAAGAACATTATCCTGTTCTGAATCTATTACCAGGCCCTATTACACACAACCAGCTGAAGATGATTATAGTGTATACTTGCATTTCATTAAAGTTACTTTCAGCTCTTTCTCTTCTCTGTGAGGTTAAATTAGTGATTACCTCAATGCAGCACTTATTACAATAATTGTTTATGATGCTTGTTTTACCATCTGTCCTTAATGCTGTGTAGTCCCCAGATGAATCTGTAACTTTACACCCACTAACCAAGCAGATGTTCTGGGTAATGGTGCTCGCTGTCAGAGCCCTAGAGCACAAGCAACTTTCATCTCTGCTCTCGCAGCCCTTCCCCAAGCCAGCCAGCAGTAATTGCCACCTGACAGTCTGCTCCTCATTGCTGCCAAGGATACCAGGGATAAAACCCACCAGCACATTCACTTGAAGTCAATGCCACTTCACACCTGAATTTGTTGCTCCATCTCAGCCCCAAGCTTGACTGCCCCATGGAGCTAAAATTCTCCAGGTGCTACACAGCATTAGCAAACTTATGATAGTATTTCTTCTGGAAAATGTCAGCAATCAAAAGAAAAATAGCCAAAGACAAAAGTCAGGATTTGTAGTAGTAGCAAAATACAAGGAGAAAAGTTACTGCAACCAGACCAGCTGATATTTCCTATTGCACAGCAGCTATTACATGGGATCAGAGGGGAGTGGCTCATGGAACACACAGCACTGACATTTCCCATTCTCTTTTCTCCCTCTCTAGGGAACTATCAGACATACTGAGTCTCACAGACTGCCAAGGAAACAGGACCATACGAGCTTCATGAGATGTTTTAGGGAGTGGTAGGCAAAGAGCTCCTTCAGATATACACAGAAAGGCAGCACTAGCAGAGAGACCTCCCACCTTTGAAGGAGGGATGCTTCCTTCCAGATGAGAGAAACTAAGGAAAAATGCAACAGGAGAGACAAAGCAACGACTTAATCTATTCTTTATGTCCATACCAGCAGTCAGGAGCAAAATGGGAAGCACTAAAGAGGCCCCAATGGGAAAGATTTTACCTTCTTAGCCATCCCATATTCCTTCAGTTGGATAGAAAAGTACACAAGTGGCATTTACCTCTGAGACAGAGCAGTTAAGCTGGAAGATCTGTCCTTCTCCTTCRACCTGCCGCACACACAGTTTGCACACCAGCTCCTGGGTATTCAGACTGAACCTTTCCAGTGTGAATGTGCAGTGCAGGTTCCTCTGACATCCACTCCAGATGTGGTAAAAGGGAATTTCCTGCAGGAGAAAAGCAAAAAAGTATAGTCAGGGAGGGATGTGGGACCAAGGCATGGATGCTATGTCATCAGGGACTGCAGGCTCCATGCTAATGGCCCAGGGGAAAAAATGTCCATGGAATTGCAGCCTCACTCCTGGTGTTTTTTAAACACACCTGTGTGTGACAGTATTTCTTTAAGCCTCACTGCTAGCATCCAATGTGAATGTTATGTTATGCTCACCTGGTATTTAGCCAGCAGCTTGCTCTTCCAGAGAGAATGGGCAATGTCATGAATGGACAGACGGAGGTTGTGGGTGCTTCCCTTGAAATGCAAAGTTTTAGGCTCTTCCAAAAGCTGCCCACCCATCTGCTGCTCAAGCTGGAGGACCTCCTGCAGTATTGGGATAAAAAGAAGTGGTCAGGTTTCATCAAGAGAGAACATTGGTCTTCTGAATCCTCAAGGTTATGTGCTGTAGATGCTGTAACCTGTGTAAAGCAGATTAAAAAAATACACAGGCATCACACAGAATTGTGTGTCCCTGTGAACTGGAACTGCATTAGTTGATCTGATTGTAACCCTTTCACCTCCTTCATCCAGCAGCAGCCCAGCAGGGAGACACAGTGTTCTCTCACATGTCCTGTAAGCAGAAGCTCAATTCTATACTATTCAATGGAATGCGAATACTTTGCATGCAGTCACTGTTTGAGTACAGAAACAGATCAATCTCCATTGCTCATCAAACTGGACATCTAATGGTAGCTTTACTATCTGATTTTTGGAAACTCTGTGTAGGTCCTGCTGACATGGGACCTGTGCATACCACTGGTCTGTCAGCTCATGGTCCCCTGTCCCGTGGCAGAGGAGTACAGGAGATAACAGATACCAGCCCTGACACTGGCCAGCAGGATGGCATGCAAACAGCCCAAGAGACAGTGATGGGGCATTTTGTTCACATGAATACACAGGTTCAGGGCTACTGAAATATTGATCATGCGATTAAAAGCTGGCAAGCCAAAAGTCTGGTCATTTTATGAAGCTAAATAGAAGCTTGTAATTAATAAGACCACAGTGGAATGTTGTCTACAAACAGCCTAATTGTGGACCACATGGAAGAAGCAAGTATAAAGGCACTTCCATGAGCCCCATTAGAAACCAACGCAGCCAATCTCAGTCACATTTAATTAAAGGAGTCAATCAGCCAACCAGTCTCATGTGGCTAAAGACAATCACACACAGTGGAAATGCTCAAGGAATACAGGAGCACACAAAGCTGGGATTCTGTCCCAGGCCAAATAAAGGAGCCCCTATTTTAGCTAAGATGTCCCTGACCACATAAAGGGAGGTAGTAAGCATATGAGAAAAGCATCTGACAGATACTGAAGCTATAACAATGTTTTTTTATTGGCCATTAGAGGAAAAAAAACAAAATCAGGAAACCTTTCAGATTAAGGGTATGCCAATGAATCAGTTCCAGCTTCTTTCCAGTGCCACCTAATTACTTCATCAAGATGTCTAAAGAGCAATCAATAGTAATTATCTGATTACTATAGATCTTCATTATGTTCCAATTACGTCCCTGGAAGGTCCAGAAGATGACTTGTGCAACTGTGTGAGCTAATTGCAGATGCCACCTCTCGGGCATGCGGGGCAGGTGTGCCAACAAACTGCTCCTGCCCGTGCAGCACCAGCTCTGAGAGCTGCACTGCTGTGGGGGAAAACTGCAGCAGGATGCTGCACCATCCCACCCACCAGATCTGTGTTTCTGGTTTCAACAACCCACTTCTGGTAGCCATCCTGGGCCACTGTAACCCTTCCACATGCTTTAACTGGAGGATGCCAAGCAGCCTGTTCTTCTCCCATGCCATTTAGCTAATTAATTCAGAATTAATTTGGAGCCGTGACTTGCACAGCCCTTCAAACACGCTGGCTGGTTCCTGCCATACAGCCTTTTTTTAGAGCAGTGCTTATCCCGCTGGCTGGCACCTCTGTGTCCTCCTGAGCCAAAACCTGAGCTGCATATTGCTTGCCCCATGCTGAGGTGGCTGTGGTCACCCTGTCCACGGTCTCTCACCACCCTGCAAGGCAGGAGTTATTTCCTAGGAGAGGGAGCTCTGTAAAGCATCACTCCATCACCCGTGGCACCAAAACAGCCACAGCTTGGGCCTCTTCATTAAAGGGGCACAAGCAAACAACAGTGTTCAGTCCAAGCTGTGCCTTTCTTCAATAAAAGGAAAAAAAAAATGCATTAAATAACAGAGAGAAGATCACAGGCCTATTGTGCCCATTTTTGGGTGTTTTTTTGAAGACACCTGCTGTGCATCACAAGACAGGTTGGGGAATGTCACCCTGCTACAGCCTGAAGTCYTTCACATGCCCTCAGTGTGGAAGGCAGCTATTTCCATGTATCTGGCTGCTCAGCCCCTGCCACACTGCCACACACAGGTCACATACCTTAATCTCAAAGGCACACATCAATAAAGAGAGCAAAGCAGATGGATTTCTTTATAGTTATCGTGTTATTACTTTCTCCTTTTTCTTTCTTTTCCTTTTTTTTAACCTTGGGCATCGTCTTCAAWGTGCAAAAATTAACCTTAAAAAGAAAGGCCAGTGCTCAAGGTCCCAACTTCCCTCATCCTTGCCTAAAAGGCATTTTTGTGAACATCCCATCCAGGTGGCTCGGGACCCTGTGGGGCAGAGGATGCTGCATGTGTGATCAGCACCGAGCCCATGCTGCTCCACAGCAGCCAGGAGYTTCACTAAGCTGCTCCCACAATAACCAAGCCCTTATTGATGGCAAATCATTACACTTCCCTACCGTACTGCGGGTGCCGGCAGCTCAGCTGCGAGTGCTTACTCTGCGTGATGAGAGGGAAGAGTCTGCTGGATAAACACTGCACTGAGCTTTATGCTGCAACTACTTGTCTTCCTTTGGTGGCTGTTAAAATACATTCAGCATATGGCACACTCATTCCTGGTTGTAAATAATAACAGAATGCATTTGGTTGTCTATTAAAAATACACACAATCCCCTACAAAGGCTCTTCCAAAGCTCAGGCAATGCAATGTGGGAGTATTGCTCCTCCCKACCCTTGCTGTGCTTTGCCCAGAGCAGCCAGCCTCAAGACATGGAGATGTTGCAGATGGTGTTTCACCTACTGCTTACAGCTTTTCTTTCCTCTCTGAAATACTTCTAACATCAGGATCTGCTGGCCCAGCCCTGTCTGCACRCCTTGTCCCTACACCAGTGGTAACTGCCCTGTGAATGCCTTCCCATTGACAATACAGTAGTGCCAAGGATGTCCTCACAGCACAGCAGGGGCTGCTACAGTACCAGCTGCTGTGAAAGCACATGCCAAGTACCCCAGCCTTTTTTTCTTCTATTCTAAATAGTCACAGACTGAGTCTATGTTGTAATCATATTGTTGTAACCATATTTCTAAAGAGTCYCGTACCTTCTCTYGGTGTTCTCTTGGGGGCAGCTCTTCACAGCACTTGCTGCTTCTGGTTCTTCAGGGCTCCTCCAAGGCTCTCCCTGACTCTGGCCAACCCACCCTCTCTTRTCCCAGTTATCTTGACTAGCCACAGCTGCAGCCCACTGAAGGACATCGCAGCTGCAGCCCATCARGAGCAACCRRGACGGGGCACGGCCATCTGTACAATACATACTATAAGTCTACACAACACTGTCCCACCGATTGAGTCTACACAACACTGTCCCACAGGCATGTTTAGTACAGACTGGTTTGTATGCACCAGTTTGTAGATGCCTTATACACACGGGTCCAGAGCCAGCCCTTCCAACTACACCTATTCCACTCATCTCCAGCTGCTCTACTAGGCTTCTTTTTCCTCAATCTTCTCCTTCCTTACATTTCCAAAGAAGTGCAATTCATGCATTTGTAAGAGTCTGTGGCCAGCAAGTAGATGTGCTTGTCCTCCTGCAAACAATCAGCTGGCTGGGTCTTGAACCCCACGGGTGCCCCCCCAGTCTTGGGGTGCACATGCCAAAGAGAAAGAAAATTAAAATGCATAAACTGGATGTAAAAAAGCAGTAGGTACAGAGTGGGTTGGTGGCCTCCTGACTTTGCTTACCTTTCCTCACTAATCAGCAGTCTCAGTTTGGGGTCTAACTGCAGCAGGATCCCAAGGACTGACCTGTTGCCCTCCCAAATTTTGGCTGCAGCTTCTCAGGTGAAGGATGGTTCTCCTGTGTGCCTTTCCTGATTCCTTCTGCTGTTGCACTGAATTGGATTAACTTTACCACACAACTCTCCCTACACTCTATTAGAAACAGACCAACAGCTCCTGAGTAATTCCTAATTAGATTCCTCAGCTCTGACTGCATTAGCTGGCTGGCCAAGGCCCCTCCAACTCAGTTATTATTACCTCAGGCCTTGTCAAACCCATRGAAAATTGTATTATGCAGCACAGGCATAAAACCATCAGGACCTTTGAAGCTTGATTGCTATGAAAGATCCTTTCCACTTTTTTTTTTTTTTTAATAGGAAAAACAAAAGGAAAATCAGACCAGGGAAAATAATTGTTTCTAAAAGGTTGGTAACACCAATGCAGTGACAGAGACCAAGCTCCCAGAGGACAAAACCATGCTGAAGTCTCCATGTGCCTGCTTCAACCCTTATACTTGTTGCCTTTCTTACATGTGCAAGAGCACCCCCTCAGCAGAGCCTAGGCAGGCAATGTCCAATAGTATCACGGAGGACAACCAAATGTGCTGCTCTTAGTGATGGAAGTCACCGTTCTGAAAAACACAAACATCTCCCAGCCAGTGTATTTGGGTTTAAATCCCAATAATTCCCAGCTAGACCTGGGGAAACAAAATCATGTACAGCAGCAGGATGACTCTGCTTAGTCAGCCTTTGAAATCACTAAGCCACAAAGAAGGGAAGTAGCATTACCTACAGCTAAAAGAAAAAGCCCAACTTTTAATAAACTCAGYTGTGCAGTTGTAGCTACATATTTCATGAGGGCATCTATTATAGAAACCTTCTGTATAAATACAGGTATTTACATATATGTAAATATGTATATACATATAAATACAGAGAAATAGTGAGTATAGTTACCTCTCTGCTCATTTGCATGTAGTGAGTGTGTTTGTGTGAATGACAGAATTATGCAGGGAGAGTAAGGTTATCCAGTTAGGGATAGCAGCAGCTTTGCTTTATTCCACTTGTGAATTCCCAACACAAAAAGCTGCACGCGAAGGGGTGTAATAAAGCAGTATGAAAGCAGGCAGTGATTAACGGGCCAGAAGCTTCTTTTATCATTATCAAGTATTTACAAAGAAGCATTTATATGTTTTCCCATCTCTGGGGAGCTGGCACTTAGCATTAAAAATACATGAATAACGAATGAAGCCCTGTGTACCTTATGGCCTTTTAATAATGCAAAAACCTTAGGATTCAGGATATGATACAGGTAAACAAAGGAAAAAAGGATGGTGGGTGGAAAAGAGTGTGAGATCCCTATGCAAAGGACAATTTATAGCATCTGAGGGTTAAACTGTAAAACAGCAGCTTGCTGTCAAGCTCTTCTTCTAATCAGAAAAATAACCAAGGGAGCATGAAGACATGGAGCAGAGATTCCAGTCTCTGCTATGACTGCAGTCCTGTGACAGCTGGGGAGGGAGAGGGAGAGCAAGCAAGAGATCAAGAACCACCTTAAGAGCATCCTGCGTGTCATCGAGGCAGTAGACCCGGATGCTGTACTCCAAGGACGAGCAGGACAGCGGTCCRAAGATGGCCAGTTTGAGACGTTTGGCTGCTGCCTTGGTGATTGACTGTCCCACCAAGGCATAGGTGCTGAGGGTTTCTGTCAGGATGTGGCAGGCCTCTGGGTCCAGCTGGATATAGCACGGCGTGGTGAAGTTTTCCTCTCCGACCACCACCACATCCTAAGAGAGAAAAAGGCCAAGTTTCAGCATGTAACTCCTCAGAGCTCCTCTCTTTTCAGGCAGCAATGCCCCTTTCAAGCCTGGATGATGCAAAAAGTTTTTGCTGTTTGCTCCTTAGATTAATCCAGGTCTAAATGTTCTGCTTCCAGCTTTTCTCCTGCATAGACACAGGGACCAGATTTCTCTGGGGTGCTGGTGCTGGTGTTGGAGGTCGAATACTGCCCCTGTCTTCAATCCTGCTTTTTAAGCCCTAGGCAGAGTTAGGCAAATAATGAAAATATCACCAAGACTTTATTTAAAGAGATATTGCAGAACTAATCATTTGGTGACCATGATTCAGGATCAGTAGTCTCAGGCATGCTGAATAAATAACTRCCCTTCACCTCCTAAACACGACAATAAGGATTTACAAAAACTCAGGGAAGGAAGTAACCTCTGTGCCAGCCAAATACCACATCTATATGAAATATCACCTGCTGCTTCCTCAGAATAATCCTCTGTGACAAGACTGCAGGATGAGGAAAAAAACACTCTCTGAATGCAGATGACCTCCCTACCCTGGGCATACAGGAAAACAGCTCCCCTGCTAATTTCTCCATTCAACCCTGCATGTAATATCCTGCGCACAACACAAGGTGCTTTGAATGGCTTTGAGAGGGARCAGAAGTGAAAGGTCAGCAGCAGGTAACAGCCACCTCTTGCAAAGCCACTCYGTGCCACACGACGCTCAGCACACCTTGTCCACTTCACCCCTGCTGCCTGTGGCTCTGCAGAGCAATGTACACACCTGGCAGCTGAAAAAAGTGGGCTCAGATGGCAGTAGGCATTAAGCTTGGCTCCCTTGGTCWCAGGAGAGGCAAACCTGCCACGTTTGCAGTGGTGGCACAGCCTTTTTGGAGGGCAAGGTGCTGCTCCAYGGTGTGGCTCTGGCAGGAGGTGCTGCCCCAAGTGATGCTGCAGGGTGTGCATGAATGTGCACGCACACGTGTGTGTGTGAGGCTCAGCTTGGAGGAGCTGCTCCAGAGCTGACAGGAGGAAGAAGACTGCTGTGTAATGGCCAGGGGCCCCATGGATGCTGCACACACACCAGGGTGTGTGCAGGGCTGGCAGAGCAACCTGTGCCTAGGGCAGGAGGAGGATGGGGGGAAAATGAAAAGATGCCAGTAACACAGAGCCACAAATAAGGGACACACGTGTGGTGCCACGAGTTGGGCTGTGGGGTGCAGATTAGCTGGCGAGACAGAGCTGTGCCTGCTGCGTGCTCCCTCCCAGCAGGAGGAAGAGCCAGTGCCACAGGCAGGAGGCCAAACACGAGAGGCTTTTGAAGACAATGCTGGACATGGCACTTCTGCTGCTGTCAGCGTAACTGCCTCCAGAAGCCACCCTGACCTTATTAAACTTACCAGTAGGAGAAAATGCCCTTGCCAAATTAATTATGAGACCAAACTGGTGGCAGCAGGGACCTAGGAGCACAGAGCTGGAAAGGAGGGCTCTGTCAAGATGGCCCAGCCATGCTGAAAGCATCAYTTTATGCTCCAGTTATAGTGGGAAGATCCTTTTGCCACACTGCCCTGGGACATTGTCCTGCTATACTACTGGCAAGGAACCACCTCAGGCTCCCACCATGGAAATCTGCTGGTGCTAAGAGGTGCCAAAGTGCCCCAAGGCAGATCTCTGAATGGGCACAGAGCAGCTTAGACATCTTGTAGGGAAGGGCACTCCTGTCTGCCTGTAGCAGTCATGTGTAGCAGTCATGGAAACCYCAAAATACAGGTTCAGAAAGGCAAGTAAAGGACTAGCAGAGAGYCCTGCATGCGGCCAGCACACAGGCTGGAGCTCTGGAGCCTCACCTCCCATGGTCCCTGGGCAGCCTGGTGCTTCAGCTGGATCTGCCAGTCCTCTGTGTTTGGCTCTGCACAGTGGTGCATGGTTAGAATGACRGGCCGGGTTAGCAGGGCTCCTGGTGGGCCACAGCTCACCACTGGYGTCAGCAGCGTTTGGCTGTCTTCTACAGGTGGCCTGGCAAGGAGACAGAAAGATGGATACATTAAGTGAGTTGAAAAAGACAAAAAGGTTCATTTGGGTGCGTAAAAATAAAAATCCTTCTCTTAAAATAAAAAGACTGTGCAAGCAAAATAGGTGRGTTTTGTTTTTCCTTCATGTTTCCCAAATCCTTATCTATTTCCTTCTTTTTGCTTGTTTTTGTGCCAGTTATCATTCATGTGTCAAAATGGAGGTTTAGGTGTCAGCAAATTATAGGCCATATTTGCTGATTGCACTACACTCTGAAGGATCCTTGCAGATGGTATGCAGAGGCTTCATTTCACCCGCTGCAAAAATGTGGTCACTGCTGCATTTGGCAGTTCTTCAGTGACACTCAAAAATGAATGGTGGCTCTTGTAGATACCACTTGTGAGAATTATTGACTGTCAGGACAGAGAAAACTGACAAAGAGAGGAAGACACTGAACTAATAAGCATGTAAGCATGACTGAAAGTGGTGCACAGCACGTCTGAGATGTGCAATTTGAGTTCTGAGGCATCACCAAACCACTGATACTCCATTTTACTTAAAAGGCATTCAGGAATGGCTTTTGCAAATGGAACTACTGGAATGGCTATTGCAAATAAGCCTGCAGGGAGCAAGTGTCACTGCTGGTGAGGGAGAAAGGATGGTAAAGAATAGTGCAAGGGTAATACACACTTGCAAAGCCCAAGATTTCAAGTGATTACCCCGAGCTGTTCAGCTAAAACCACAGGTATTATCCAGTGTGCCTGCTGCCAGTCACTAGGAATTGGTGTTATGGGAAATCCTGTGAATATTTAGGATGTATTTAGTGTAAGTACATCACATACACTCTGGTTTGAAAATGACAGTGTGTGCGCATGTGTGTATGTGTGCATGTGTGTGAGTGCAAGCCATCCCAGACCAACCGCTGAGGAGCTCAAAACAAGAGGAAGCATGAGTGACTTTAACTATCCCGACATCTGGTGTATGACAAATACAGCTGAATGTGCCTCATCAACTGCCTCCCTAAATAATAGAGGACAAATTCATGATCCAGAAACCAGCAAGTGGGATTTTAAAAGGGTTCAATGTGATCTGTGCTAAAAATCCTGATCTGCCCACAGGACCACACGTGCTCTGCTCTGGCTGAGGGTTCAGTCCCAGGCTGCATTTACAAATACAAGTATATCTACATCAGCCTTAGAGAAATTAGTGGAGACAACATTGCTGTTTTTTTCTGCAAGTCTTTGTCTTTACCAAGAGAAAAACATAAGCAGCTGTAATCAGAGAATCCTAGAATATCCTGAGTTGGAAAGGACCCACAAGGATCACTCAGTCCAACTTCGGCCTTGGACAAGATTATCCCCAAGTCACACCGTGTGCCTGAGAGCATTGTCCAAGCACTTCTTGAATTCTGCCAGGCTGGTGCTGTGACCACTTCCCTGGGGAGACTGTGCCAGTGCCCAAATATCCTCTGGGTGAAGAACCTTTTCCTGATATCCAAACTAAACCTCCCCTGACACAACTTCAGGCCTTTCCCTCAGGTCCTGTCACTGGTGACCACAGAGAAAAGATCAGTGCCTGCCCCTCCTCTTCCCCTCATGAGGAAGTTTTAACGGCAGTGATGTATCCCCTCAGTCTCCTCCAGGCTGAACAGATGCAGTGACCTCAGCCAATCCTCACATGGCTTCCCTTCAAGACCCTTCACCATCTTCATTGTCCTCCTTTGGATGCTCCCTAATAGTTTGGATGCTCTCTAATAGTCCCYCTTATATTGTGGAAGCCGAATCTGCTCACAATATTCAAGGTCAGGCCACACCACAGCAGAGAAGAGCAGAGCAGGTAATCTTAGATAGCATTTTCAAGGAGGCCAAATCAGGAGAGAAGCTATTTTGATATCAAATTTTTCACACCTATTCTGGTTATTGCAAATATATGTCCATAGGACTAATTTAATTTTGTCCACCTTAAGTCTCCCTGCCTATCCCATTAATCTCACAGAATGAACAACAAACTTTTGAGAAATCCTTTTTCAAAATGGAATGAAGGCATTTTTGAAAATTACCCTTGGTTGTCTCRAATGTTGTGGAGGTTTTTGTAGCATTTGAGGAAAAAAAGGGTCTGGCATTGGAAAATTTAAATCCATGCAAATCAGTAAATCCAGATGATACGCATCTGTGGAAATTAACTGATGAGTTTACTAAATGACATAACAATTGTTTCTGAAAATCCATGGACTGGAAACAAACAGCTGCGATATAGATGTCTTTCAAAAAAGATGCAAAGTATAACAATCTGGACAGCTATCATGTATTGTGCCAGCTATTTTAGCCTAGCAAACAACACACAAAATAAATGAAACACAAGAGGAGTACCTAGTCCAGTTCCTCTTGCATACTGTGGAGAATCATCAGATTCAGATTAAGGTATCACTTTTTTGCAAGGCCAGACTGAATAAATCATTGGACAGTTTTTCACTAAAACATGCCTTCTTTTTCTGAAACATTTAAATTGTTATTTTGTTCATAAGAAGTAACAAAAAGCTTAAAAACACTCAGAGTGTGTCAGTGGTTTTTAATGGTCATCAGCCGTGGGAATTGGTGGATATTTGAACACTCTCCTATGGCCTAATTCAAGAAATTTCAAGAAACATGAAACATGTCTTATGAGAAAGATCTCTCAAAATTATAACATTTGTATGGAAAGCAGATATGACCAGCTATGGACTTAATCATCTCATTAACCTAACTTCATCAAAAAGTACTGACCCATGAAAAAGAAAAAAAAATACAAGATATCATATTTTTTTGGACTGAATTACAAAACAAGCAATCAAAATGCAGGAGTGAATATATCATGATTGCCTTTAAAAAAAATTAATACAATGCCTTTTAGGTGAAAAATGAGTTAAAATTGACAAGCACTGATGCCTGCAGTCAAAAAACCCCAAAAGGTCATTAAAATAATATRGTACTCATAAATCATACAAGCTGAAGTTTTCTCCAAGTAAAGTTAAGTTTAGTCACTGCTTCGTGTCAGAATTTTTTACTGTCAGATTTTAGGACTGTGATGAAGAGCACGATTCTGTGCTGCAACATTTTATAGCTGATTAGAACAAGTACAAAATGATTATGCAGAACACCAAGCCGGGATGTGTTGCAGACTATGGAGTGAGGAGCTGAGATAGGAGGTGGATGCAAGCATACAAAGGACATGTTAAAAATATCAAGGCTTAATATTCTTTCCCCATGTTCATAAAGAGCATCTTTGTCACCAGACTTAGAAGATTCGTTGCCAAGTGGATGAGATATGCATAGTCCTGACCTGGATATTTACAATAGAGAACAGTCTGATTAGTGAAGAGCAGAAAAATGGGTCAGTTGTGGGGGTGCTTGACTTTACAGTCCCAAATTCCCAACCAGGCACACATCAGAGACTGGCACCACAAAATTACTGAACACCTGCTGGTCCTAGTTGGACTCTCCAACATCCACCTCACACAGACAAACCTTTAAAAACTGAGATACAATGAGCTGCAGAGAAGTTCTCCAGTGGTGAAGTGGGTCACTGTCACTGCTGAGGTGAAATCCCAGCTCTGTTAAAGTCTATGCTAAACCTCTCTCTGACTACCGTGGGGCCAGGATTTCTACTCACAATGTGGAAAACACAATTATTATAYTTACAGGTAACAATTAATAAGGAATCACTGCAAGTAACAGTGAAAGCCAGCAGACAATGGCAAAATTCTAGAGAGGGCAAAAATATGAGTAGCAAATAAAATCTTATTAATTGTTCAGTAGCTCAGGCTGGAGCAAAACAATTTCCAAAGAGTTACTTAGTACCAAAGAAAGCAATAAAAGTGAACAACATTTCAGGTGAGCTTGCTGCAACACAGCAGGCATCAACATGTAACATGACACAGTGACAAGAGGCAAATCTGATTTCTGGTGTTGTATGGGACAAACAGCACATCAGAGCACAACATGGTGATATTCCCTTTCCTCTCCAGCTCTACCATGACTGCAGGTAGGAGCAGTGTGTTTAGGGACCACCATGAGATCTCAGAAATAAACCAGAAACCCAGAGGAATGAGGCTAAACAATGCAATGCCACAGACAGAAGAGAGGTGTCCTATGACAAGTAACAGGGAAAGGGAACAAAAATCTCCCGACAAATCTTTTCTTGCTTCTCACTGTTTTCAATTTCCATTTTAAAACAAAAGGATGATGCCTTACTACAGCTWATGAGAACAGAAACAGATGCAGTAGCCAAGATACATTATACAAGGGATATTAATCGTTCTTCTTCAAAGCACAAACCAACRGTAATTCATGGAATTAGTAAACAACAATTTCCCTGAAGACAAGTTATTGTGTAGTCACTCATTACAGGCAATTTTATTCCTTCTCCTGAAATAGGTGACGCAGCACCAGCAAAGCCAGGATCCCAGSCTAGAGAGCACGTGTTGTGACCAGCATTGACATTTATGTGTTATAGACTGTGGAAGATCCAGCACAAACAGAGACACAGGGGAGTGTATAGAGCAAGGGAGTCAARTCTATGACAGAAATGATCAAAACTGTGGGTGATCTTTTAGGCTGCTATCCAAAAAAAAAGAAAAGCCAAACCCAATCCCCTACAAAAACTCCATCAACATGGGCTTCACTTTAGGCTTGCAGCAGTCTCGGGATAACTTATTAGAAGAGACTGGCCACTCAGCTGTATAACTCCAAAAAAAAAGACATGCTTTTGTTTTACAGAGATCTGACACTAAATTTCAACTCACTGCTTTGCGTTTCTATTAAAAGGCACTAACAGTAACTGAAAGGCCTTCAGATATTTTTGGATGTTTTCCCATCCCTAAGAGATTATCAAAAACAGTCAACTTATATTTAAAAGCAAACAAACTTTTATTCACCATATCTGGTCCCTTCACAATCAAATTTGTGTTTTTAATGGGATTACTCATTCAAAACTGTCTCTCTGTAATAAGCCAGACCATATTCATTAAGGTAGCTGTCAGACAGCAGATGTGAGCRCAACTAGATAAATCTCTGCTCTTCAGTGGGACTACACTGTGCCCCCTGCCACTGTGCTCCAGGCAATCACAGCAGCTCAGGAAGCACAGGACAGAGCAGGRAGAGAGGAATGGCTATTGCATAGCAACAGGTTGCAATCCTTCTGCACAGCTTAGCCAAAAGTTAGAGGGAAGATATTTTATTTTTCCTTTCATTGCTGGGGCTTTATTTTTTAATATATGTTCTTTCTTAAGTTTCAAACTTAATATTCTTGACAGACCCTGGTTCTTGTGACAGTCTATCATGCTCTGGTCTTTTTCATGTTGAATTTTTCAATTATAGTGACTGACACTTCAAGAAATTGTCTTCTGGAGTTGCAAAGTAATTTTGTTTATGCAACTGAGATAAGGAAGGTGGAGAAATGAAATGTGGAAGACTTCAATTTCTTTTATTTCACATCACTAAGCTTAAGATTTACTGGTGAAAAAGCAACATTACTCCTTGGATCAAAATCATTGATCAGATGCTTGACTTTATATTAAACTCTGTGCATACATTATGAAGCCATTGATACAAATCCTGGCAAGGCTCACCTGACCCTTTTCTCTTTCAAAGTAGCTAATTTGAAATTTGCATATTTATATGTGTCTTCCATCAAGACCTGTCGGAGTGTTGCTTGCTCTGTTCTTCAGAGTTGTCAAATTTTGTGGGCACAGTGACCTCCACTCTCATTTGGAACACCTCCTGTGTGATGGATTAGGCAGGAGTGTCCTTCAGAGAGCTGTGGCTGTTTTGTGCAGTTCCTGCCTCTGATTAGAGCATGCAAGAGTAGCTCCACCTAAAGCTGTGCGAGCTCAGCAGGGGCTCACACAGGAACACAGGAACTGCCACACAAGATAAAACCAGTGGTCCATCAAGACCCAGACCCCATCTAGCACTGACCACTGCCAGATGTTTCTGAAGGAAACACAGCACTGCTAATTTAGCTCACAGCRAGATTTGTTTTAACCTGAGGCAGTCAAGCAAATCCTGGAGGCTGGAGGTTTATACTTATGCTATTTAATCCTTAGGGTGAAATTACAGATTAATTAAATAAATTACTTAATCTATAAGACCCAGGCTCTCCCAGATGCTCAGGGGAAGAAGCACTTGCCAGGTACTGGCCAACATAGTGTGCTGATTTTACAGATGAAACCACTACTCAAGAAGGGACTCTGCAAATCTCAAAGTTGGTAACACTTCCTCAGACTAAGGGAGAGAGCATCTGCTCACCACTGAAAAAGACACAGCTTTGAGACAGAAATCTGTCTGATAGCTGCAAAATATTCTCATTGGGTTGTCATGCTTTCAGCTACACGTATATACGTAACATATACATATAGATGTATACATGTACTTGCATGTGTACGTACATGTGTGCAAACATACACCCATATTTCTGCCCTGTAGCTGCTTCACAAAGGATGTGGATCTYTTCATGAGATCAGTCAGGGATGAGAGCCTGGGATCTGCCATCCATCCTGCCCCAAATGACAGGAAGAATGAGGGTGAACTTGCAGGACAGGAGCAGGAATAACACTCTTCTGGAGCATCAGTCCAGTAGAAGAGAAACCCCACTGTGCCATGAGTATGCTGACACACTTGGAGGAAACCACTGCCTCCAACGGTGCTTACTGCAAGCTATCAGAACCCCAATTCACTGCCAAAGGATAATGCTTTTTGGGTGACCTCCCTGCTCTCACATGCTTTGATGGATATGAAATGGAATGTACAGACTGTCTCAGAAAGCTCTCCTAACTAATCTGCAAGGCAGCACAGAGAGTGATATTACTGGATTGCGAAGTCTCTCAAATTTCTGTACTACMGCTTTCAGAGACTTACTGTGAAAACAAAGGAAGGAAAAGAAAAAGGGAATTTGCAGGTGTCTGAGAGRTAACATATTTTCTGTTTCTGACTATTCAAAATTACTTTTACAGTTCTACAAAGTGTGAGCCGGATCTTAAGKTTTTGAAGATATGTGAGCTGGGGTGGGGACCCTCTCTGTTGCTGGTCTGGTTCTGCTATGGTAGCACTGTGGAGACTACAKTCTCACCTTAGTGCTAGTTGTAATATCAAGGACAAGGCTCTGCCTTMATTTCTGATAACAACATGCATTTTATAATTTACTGCGTGTCCCCTTCCAAACAACATCAACACATAACAGGACTTTTCAACCCATACACATTTGCACAGTGCTCATGGAAATAAATACAGGGTCTCACAAGGTTTGTTGAACACACTGCAGTTACTGCCTGGCCACAAAAGCAAATGTCTGCAGCTCATCCTTACTGGGGACTATCACTCTCTGCTAGAGTGCTGCAAGAGTGCAGCAGCTGATTTAAAAAATAATTATGCTACACAGCAACTTGTGGTACCCATATGACTCCAATTATATGAAGCAGCATCTGTGGCCCATGCAGCCAGGAAAAGAAGCTTTGACCAAGCTGTAGCTCTGGTACTGAAGTGCCTGGTAACCAGTCCTGCAGCAGGAGAACATTACAGCTGGGTGCCGCCCACCCCCTTCTGCTCCTGGCACCTGGGGAAAGGGGGCAGAATATTCAGTTCTGAGTGATCTAGACAACAGCCAATGAGCTCCATTTCAATGTCCCAGAAGAAGCTGCTTTCCAAGAACGTGAGGAGCCTGGTGTGTTTTCTGAAAAACTGCCACAAATCAAATAAGCAGTTGGACTCTGTGCACCCAGAAAGTGACTACCACCACAATAAAATGAGCCCTGATGCCCCAAGGCAGACTGCTCTGCTCTTCTCTCACAGGGAAAGAAATCAATTCTAAAACCTTCATTGTAAATGAGGGTTCACACCATTCTGTTTACTTCTGCAGGTGTCCTTTGGTATACTTGCTCAGGTTCACAGGCAGCACATCTCCAGCCACGCTTTTCYGAACACAGGTTAACCTATCCTTCTATCCTCTGTGTGACTTGCTGAGTTACAGCTTTCACAAAGCATGCAGAGGCAGCTTTATGATCCTTGAAGAAAATAAATTAGACAAGTATGTGACATTAGTTGTCCACAGCTGCATGAATAAAGTAACAGGGATTCCCTCCATAACTGACTGGAAAGAAAATAATTGCATATGCAGCACCTTCTAGGAATTAAATAATTTTTTTAAAGAATTTGGTATTTTAGAAATGGAGATTTAGCAGCAAGCTGAATAACAGGGGATGCCATCTGATTTTTTTTTTCCTTCCTCTTTGTTCAGTACTGTTTGTAAACCTCTTTCACAGCCAAAATAATAGGAATATAATCAATACTAGCTATGAACAGAGACATTTTTTCTGTAGCTGCAATTAGCTATTTTCAAAGAGTGGCTGATGAATAATGTATGCAAAAGGGTGGGTGGAAGGATTACTTAATTTTTCTTTAAGCAGATTATTTTAGTTTGGGTGAAAGACTACCAAGCTAAAGAATAGTGTTCAATATCACACAGTGTATAAACAGCTGTGGCTTAGCACATAATAAAAGCTATTAAGAGGCTGAGCCAAAAAACATATCCAGCAATGAGGAGGAGAAAGAGGCAAAGTACCGTGTAATGACTGCCTCAGCTTCACATTTGCCATTCTGCCTCTGTGCATGAGTCCATTCTGCAGCCCAAGATCTCACCTTTCTATACATGAGCATCTTCTAACTGGCTCCAAATGGTACCTTGGCCTTTTTGTAAACAATTTTTTTTAAATTTCAAGGCTGCCAGATCACATGCCAGTAGATGTTAAGATCTAGAATATGAATTGGCCACACATTGAGGTAACAGGAGACAACCGTGGTCATCCCGGCATCAGCTCTGGGTGCCCTCAGTGTGTGGTGTCTGGGGCTAAGCAGCAAGGAGGTGGAGGACACCAAAAGCTTTGGCTCCAAGCCCATGAAGGATAAAATAAAAATTCACCTTCACTCTAACAGGAGCGGATATTTTYCACGTCAGGTGCTCAGGCACCTGTCCCTCCACTGAGCTGATTTATCACCTTTCCTCTCTGCTCYTTTCTCCTTTGCAGCACAGGTCTTTATCAAGAGGTTACTTCACACATTCTCTGCTGCACARACTCATGCTGGCATATTTTCCTTGCTCCTCTACAATTCAGCATCCCCCTGGCCTGAGGACTGCAACACCTGATCAGGAAAGTAAATGTCTGAGCTGGTTTTGTGGCAAAGTTTATCCCTGGCTTTGCTTGTGTTTACCTCCAAGTYAGCAAATAGCTTCAATGAAGTAGGCTTTGCATAAGTATTATTACCACAGGTCTTCAGTTACTATGTGTTACTCTATTAATGCACAAGGAAATAAAGGCATTTTTACCTCATGTTCTCCTTCCTGTGAACTGTCAGATACATTTCATAGACTCTCCCTTGTGGAACGGCTCCTGCTGGGATCAGCAAACTTACTCCTGCAGAACAGAAGAGACACAAAAGATAAGATGGAGAAAAAAATGTTGAGTGGGTCTGTGGAGAGGAGTGACAGAAGAGGCAGAAGATGAAGCCTGCAATGCCAGATTTCCAGCCACCCTCACCATCAGACTGTAAATGACCTCAGCAAAATGTGAGAAAAAGCATTTACTGTAACCCTGGTGTCTTCAGTGTCCAGCTGCCTGTTCTTTTTCCTCTGCACTGAAAAACAGAAATGGAGAAGAGGATTTTCTTCCCTTTAGTTTTATTTAAAGAGCAGACAGATGGTTACGCTGTTGCTTACCTTGTAAAATGATGGAAAAACAAACAACTCTGACTAAAATTTCCAACAGCTGTAATGGGACATCTCTCCCTAGGCAATTCTTACTTAATTAAGATCAGGAAAGAAAAGCAGTGGAGCACTGTCCCAGGAAGCAACAAGAACTAGTTGTTTCCTGAAAAATGGCTTCTGTGTCTGGCATCCTGTCTTTTAATGCACTCAGTTCCTAGGGAGGAACTGAGTCTGCCAGGGAGACAGAACTGGGCTTCTTGGTTTTTGAAAGTGCCTAATCCTGTAGGGTGGCTCAAAACTGGGATATGCAACCTTGAAAAAAACATGGGCAAATATGCCCAGTGTCATTTTCAGTAAAGATTTGCTGCACACTTGATTAAAAAACACTGTTCTCACATTACTGCCATTTAAGAGGTATCTTGAACAAAACAAATGTGGCTCATGAACTGCCTGTTTCACTCTGCTGGACACATCTCAGSCAGCTCTCTTTGTAGATGAGGATTAGCTGGAAATCAGTGGCAAGGATTTGCATGCACAGTTGTTACCACATAGCTGAAAACAAACCTAGAGGAAGATTATTTACATATATGTGTTTACACTAGAGACACTTTATAGACACCTTGCATTGCTCTACCTCTTTCCTTCAGCATTCCCAGTTTGGTTACACTGGATACCTCCTGTGTGTTGGTGTGCAGTGCCTCAGTCCCACACTTAGCTTTGAGGAGAGGGGTGGCTAGGAAAGCATTTTCCACAGATGCCTTCTGGCACTTGTGCTTTACAGTTTTTTACAGCCTAACCTGTGCATGCTTGCAGCTGTAACAGGGCAGGTGTACTGAAACTGAAGGGCTCTGATCATATCTTGAAGAGGACATACATCTAGAAGCAGCACAGAGGCATAGAAGGTAGCAGCAGACAGATTATTTTATTTTACAGAATCATTACTTTAATAATTTTGAAGGGATTTCAGCATCAAATGTTTTTTTTCTTTACAAATTGATATTAATATACATGAATTAACAGTGAGTAATAGACTACTGATAATGTGCACCACTATGGCATATGAAAAGTGAGTATCAATATCTATCTTCAGCTGCTACTTAGAAAAAGATGAAGTCCAAGTCCGTATAGCACAAATTTTCAACATTGCTCATCAGTCAGCACCAGATTTATTGAAGTAGTTCAGCTTTCATTTGAATTTAATAGATATTTTTGCCTCCCATTAGACAGGAGCTCAGAGAGCAGAGCTATGGGTCCAAGCACTTTTGGCCGCTTCATGGCCAGTGTGGGACTGCATCCTGGAACTGAAYCACCCAACCACCATCCTGGGTCACCTAGGCATTTTGTTTCCTCCACAACACCAACAAAAAAGAAATGATCCAGCAGAGGTGGAGGGGACAAGGGTAGGCACCATCTCCTTGGTGAGGGCATTTGCTGTAAAATGGCCAAGCTGTGAGCTGCAGTCCCCCATGTACTGTAATCCTACCTGAATCCAGCGAAACTGGGCAGGTGTGTTCCTGACCACTGTATACYCTGCATATTCCTCAAATCAAATGCTTTATGTATTTGATTAATTCTCACTTTAGATATTAATGCTGCTCTGCAGTATMATGCTAAACCCATAGGAACATCTAGGTGCTGAACTTCCTTAGAAAGAACATCAACACTTCACATAGGAACCAAGCAGCAGCATGGCCCTGCTAAAAAACCTGTCTGAAAGACTGGAGCTCTCTCAAGGCTGCCCAAGAGCTCCTTGGATGCTCTGAAATTGCCTGCTGGTGTTAGGGTGGCCCAAAGGGACCTGGAACCTGACTTGTTGTAAAGCAAGTCAACAATAAATACAGGTAAAAAAGCCTCCCAAAAATGGTGTTCTGTTGTCCTACTTCAATTGCACATAGTCTGCAATGAATTGGAAGTGGAAAAAACAAGTTGTTTTTAAATTAATTCGCTCTCTTTAGTGTGATGACAAAATTGAGGCTTACTGTATTGAAGTCCCTTTTCTAGAACTGCATAAAAGGAAAAGGTATTGCTGAATTTCACTTGACACAGGGAAGCTCTGAAACCTTKCATGTCTCAGAAAGTGGCTAAGAGTTCTGCAATATTCAGTTTAGAATCAGACAATCATTTAGGTTGGAAGAGACCTCTAAGATCATTGAATCCAATCATTAACACACCACAGGGTTCACCACTAGATCACATTCGCATGTATTACTTGGGAGAAGAGATTAATCCCCACTTTGTTGCAGCCTCCTTTCAGGCAGTTGTAGAAAGGGATAAGATTCCCTCTCAGCCTCCTTTTTTTCAGGCTACACAACCCCAGCTCCTCAGCCGCTACCCTAAGATGGGTGCTCTTATAGTGAGGAGCCCAAGTCTTCCTCAAGCCTGTAGTGTTTAAAAGGTGGCCAGGACTTTGGGTAGAAAATATTCAAACTACTTTTGTAGATGCAAATGGAGGGGGGAAAAAAAACCCCATCTATTTATTTTAATCAAAGAAAAGGCAGAGTCTCATGTATAGACTTTCTTTCCCCATATAAAGACAAGCTAACACCACYTAATCCCACAAAACAACTGCACCTTTAGGCCAGCATGGCTAGCACTTACCTGAGTTGGGAATTACTAGGTGGCCTCCTAAGGAGTTGAAGGTCCCAAAGGCGGTGCATGATGGGTCAGTTTGCCGAGCAAGGCTCTGGTTCTTCGTGTTCAGGGTCTCATTCTCCAGCAGAGACTGTGTGATCTGGGGGGACAGCTTGGAGGAGAAGTCAGAGAGGTCATCCTGGGGAGTGACTGCGCCGGGGGTGTTATAGACCTTGATCTTCAAGCTGGGGAGCGGGTCCAGGATTGGAGAGTTGGTCATTGGGATTTTGTCAGAGACATCATGCAAGGCATACACAGGACCCCTGTACATGGCTGCAGCAGAAGTGAGGTCTGGTGGCACTGCCAGGAGGTCTGCAGTGGAGATGAGAAGGAAGAACCATGTTATTTCTCTGTTCTGATGACTTTATTCCAAGCAATAATTTGGGTTTACATTTGCATTTTATCTTTCATTCCAAACGTTCAGATACACAAAGTCCCTGAACCTTCATCTCCATTTCCATGAATTCTCCAGCAAACTCCCAGGGCTCCKATTGCCCCAGCTACTTTGGAATCTGATCGCTGTACAAAATTACAGCATGCTTCTGCTCTGAAGAGTTTTCACTGGGAGTATTTTCCAGGCTGCACTCAGATTCCAGATATGACATGCTTAGCTTCAGGGCAAGATGTTTTCATCGCTCAGTAGATCAAGTTTTAACTAAAAACCCCCTGCCCTAAATGCTATGTGACAATCATTAGCTGATTTTTCTAACTGGCCTAATGACAGCATTCCTGAAATAAAAGACAACAAGCCTATGAAGTCATCATTCCATGACTCCCTGCAGTGAGGGATTAGTACCTGCATCACATTTTTCTAAGATTTGCTTTAGAAGTTTCTTCAGCAAAGAAAACGCTTCTGCTAATCTTACACATAAAACTCTCGTCATCTTAACTTTTACAGTGTAAATATTCTTCTGGTGTAGGTATAAGGGRAAAAAGAGGAATTCTTCAGCCTAAATAAGTGTCTTGATAAAGGCAGCATTAYCTTTAGAGGTTTTTTCCTGGCCAATGAAGTGAGGAAAAAAAATCAAGCTGTTATGCACCAGTGATAAAAATATTCGTTATTAAATTATGTTCTACCACAACTTCTACATTTTCTATTAAATGCACAGTACTGTTYATACCAGTGGAGACAGGGCATAGGAAGAAAAGCTATGAGTGATATAAAGGGGAAGGAGATGTGATAGAATTACTGTAGCATCACTCCTGTGATGCATCCTGCCTCCATTGTTTCTGTCAGAGCTTTGCCTTTGATTTCAACTTGAGCTGGACCTGTATTTCCACAAAAGTATCTGAATTTTAATCTCACATTCATGCTTTCTCTTCAGAAGTTAATTTCACCTGCCTTACACTCTTGAGCACTGCTGACAAAAGCCACTACAGGTTTTGAGCATTAGACAAGAAACAAATGAACCTGATCTTCGTCCTCTTTATCAAGTGTCAACAGGCATCCAGTGATACCATTCATGCAGCCCAAGAGACCATAACCTGATAGCACCTCCCTGAATTGGTCAAAATGGAGTGAAATGCCAACTAACCTTGCCTTGCAGCCTTGATGTTGACAGGCTGAAATCCCCCATTTAGTGCTGAGGAGTCAATGATATCCGACTCGAAGTCCCGGTGGTTCTTGCGGTACACAAAGAGGGCCACGACCACRGAAATGGCCAGGCACACGATCACGGCGATGACAATCCCCACGTAGAGAGCAACATCATCTGAGTCAGGAGCAGCTGCAGGGAGAGAGGCCAGCAGCCTTCAAGAAATGTCCTCCTTACAGGGACTTTCAAGAAAACACGTTCTTATTATTTTCATTTCCTGCAGATATTTACTGCCTTTTTTATAGGCTAATTTAAAATCCGTTTCCAACACCRTATAGCAGGTCTATGCCCTTTTGAAGGAAAACAATCCTTGATGTCTCTCTAAYTTGTGTTCTGACTCTTTACCTATCCACTTGTTCATCTATTTAATACTCAGGCTGTGAACTACTAAGCAAAACATGTAATAGACCTAGTCTTACGAACCAAATTCACCCTAGGAAATGAGATTACRTCTTAGTGACATAATGTCATAATACTGGTATTTAGAAGTTCATATGATACCAAAGTCACATGGGTTTTAAAACTTCAAAAGCCTTATTTTTACTTTAAAAGAACTAAAAGAACCTAAAAATCCCATTTTCTATGGAATACACCTGGAATATCAGGACATATTTCTGGTTGGTTTGGTTGGTTTTTTTTGATATGTAACCTGTCATTACTCCYTTCCATCCATTTGCCTTCAAAAATACAAGCTAGTAAATTAGTAAAGCAGAGAATCAAGCATTGAATTCTCACAGYGGCATTAACACATACATATTAAGATAAAAGCTGAAGTAAGCACAAGAAATAATGTGGTAATTTACCAAAAGGAACCAAAATTTATTAGAGCTGTCTTGTGRGGAAATGGCTATGATATTTTTACTAGCTGCTTGTACCCTATCTTCAGCACCAATTCCAAGCTAATCTCTAGCATCATTATCCACCAGACATTTTTTTCCAAAAGGTCTGAGTATGTGTTCAAAAATTGATGTATTTCTATACAGTGAAGAATCCCATTTTTAGAAATGGCCTAATGAAAAAAGGAAGTGCAAAAACAAATCAGATTCTTTTAGTACCCCATTTTTGTTGGTTTGAGACATGTGAAATCACTTTTATTTTATCTCTTTTAGCCATTTAAGCCAAGCTGCCCTCCAGCTGCAGAGGTGAGAGCTGGCAGATGCAGAAAGGGACTGATCAATCTCTGACAGCTCCAGGCTACCAGACCTTCAATTTACCAAACTTGAAACATCCCATTTTTAACCCAGCAGTTAAGGAAGCAGAACTCCTGAGTTCCAGCTCAAAGACAAGTTACCCTTCCACCACACTCCATCCAGTTGCTAAGGGAATTTTAATGAGAAGATGGCTCATTCTCTCCAGCTTTTGTCTCTGAGGCAGCATCTTCTCCCATTTCCCTTGTGCACAAAGGCCCTTATAATCCTGTGTCTGCTGCAAAGCACCGTGCCTGCTGTCAGGCAAGCAGAATGTCACCCTGYTGAATAGGTCCCTTTTTTTGCCTAGTCACACTGAGCTCGCCTAACCGTAAAGCCTAACCCAAGGAAGAGCATCAAATTAGCATCCAGGAACATAAAATAAAACATTAAACTTACAAGAAAATCCATATTCATTCTGGGTTCTCTGTTCAGTTGAAATAGGATAAATGAAACCTTAAAAAAAAAGAAATTAAACAAAAATGGGAACAAAATCAAATGAGGAGAACAAAAAAATGAAGCATGAAAAATAGTTTAATAAAAAAAAAAAGGAAAAGAAGGAAAAGAAACTGATGGCACTTTAAAATTCTGATACAGCACAGAATTATGATTTTGCATCCCCTGTCTCCTCCAGAGCCTTACTAAGAATTAATAAGCAGGCAGATTGAATTTCTAAGCCAAAATCGGTCTCGAGTCACTAACTTTGGAGTGCTTAAAGTCTTTCTTTTATTGAGCATAAACTGTAATGGATCTAATTTATTTCAGACATCTAGGGTCATTAGCATATGGAAAGTCTTTTTATCCTTATCCCTGCCATATGCTTTAATTCCCAGGACATGTTCGGTGAGGCTCTAAACAGTTTTTATATTTAATTATAATAGCTTGCTGTTGATCTAATAGAGCTAAAGGAGACCTGTTGTCACTGGTCAGAGGTTAAATTCTGATTCGTGGAGCAGTTTACGCACAAAGCCCTCTCTCTGTATTTCCTTAGAATTATTTTGTCCTGTCCTTAATACATGCTCAATAGGAATTCCTTGGGGAGTAAAAAATTTGTCAGCAAACAGTAAACTGAGTGGTTTCTCTTTGAAATCATTACAAAATCAATAAGGCCCCTGGGGTCAGAACATTATTTATTTGAAATCTTTGCAAGCACCATATATCAACAAAATCATAACACAATTTACAGCTTTATTTCAGGATGGATAAAGAAGCGACATCACTTCCTTTGTCTTTTCCTTCTGCACTCCTCACAGCACCGCACACTGGAGCCACTTAGTTCAGACATGTGAACCCACTAAGCATCTCCCATGTGGCAACTGAGTGAAGTGCTCCAAGTCCCATCCTGCTGGAAAGGTAAATGACAAATCCCAACTAAGCAGGGGAGTCACTGTCTGGGGTGGGATTAGAGTCAGTGTARGAAAGAAGCTACCTCTCCTCCATCACCTTCCCTTAAGTTCTCCTGGAGGGAATTTCACCCCCTCCCTTTTGATCTCACTGCAAGGAGCTCACGCAGCTGGGGACTCCCTGCAGGTGAGACACAACWGGAAAATGCACTCCTGGTGTGTGCCTAATGCACAGGACCACGTTACAGGCAGAGTAATAATCCCAGCTCCCAGAACCACTGAGCTTGGGTGCTCTGTTGTGAGCATCTGTTGTGCTCTACRCACATCTTGCTGCCTTGCTGTATTTGTGGTTAATGAAGACACAGTGTATCCCAAACACAGGCATAGACATACCTCCTTCCAAAATTTCCAGGCATKAACTACTGCATAAATTCTACCTTACCTGAAATCCCAGAGCAAAACCAGCTGATTTTTGATGATGATGTTTTCTTCTGGGACATCATGGCACAAACTATACTGCCTGTAATCTCGGTTTAAAGCTTTACTTCACATCAGGATTCCAGCCATACCGGTGTTTTTAGAAATATTATGTTCTTACATTCATTTCCCTGCCTTTGAGACAAGTTCACCTATGTGTACTCTCAACATGCATATTCAATCTTTTGTTAATAACTGCCTTCTCTTTCTACTGGTGTACTTGAGGTGCTGGCCATGAAAAGTCTGGTGAGTAACTTCTGAGGGCTTGAGTGAGTGCTCAGCAGGCCTGGGCATGAATTTACAGTACCCTTGTTACTCCCAATTACTCCCCAGACGAGTGCTGAGGCTCATAATTTGGTAAAGGTAAATTTCAGCTATAGCCTTATGACCAATATTTCCTTTGCCAAGACGTCTCTGGAGAGACCAAGAAGCAGGAAGCAGGAACTTAAAGGCCCAGGGAGAAAGTGCAGTTTAGGCTGGATGCATTTCTGAATGACTTTTTGCCTTGTATTTAAATCAGGGAGAGCTGAGGATGTYTCCTTGCATTTCATGTGCCCCAGCAGGTTCTCAGGGCAGATGGAATGGAGCAGCCCACATCCCCTGGCTCTGCATCACCCATGGAGCTTGAGCTCACCTGTGCAGAGCTGAAGAGGCTATTCCTCTGTCCTCACATTGCATCTGAGGTGGTCAGTTTTGTGTCCAAGGCTGTGCATCACTCCTGCCACATCTGAAGGGATCCAGCATCTGCCACTCAACAGGCACAAAGGATGGCACTACCTGGATTGGCTGTGATGTTACAGAGAGAATTCTTTCCTCACCGGAAAATGGAAATCCAGATTCAAGCTTTTACAGCAAAGTAAACAAGCAYGACCCTCAAATATTCTAAAAGAAATTTGCCTCATTGCAACCTCTCCACAGACCCTGCAAGTCACAAATACATATTTGTGGCCTACAAATAAAGTTCCACAGATCCCCTTACTGCTAACAACAGACAGCACCCCTGCAGCTGCGTAACAGTGATGCCAATTTCCTCCACAGAAATGTTTTGTGCACATGATTATTTATCTATTGAAACAGGAGGAAGAGACAAGGATRCTACAGGCTGCTTCTGCCATTTGGGAAGGATGTTTTACAACAAAATTAGCTTTAAGCACACCTCCAAAAAAATAACACTCCAAAAGGGAGYGGGCATTGCAGGGGCAAGGAGAAGTCCTGCAGCCCTGCACTGGTGATGGACAGGAGGCAGGCTTAGTGCCAMAATCGCAGCACAAGAGAATGGGGTTTTCCATATGAAGCTGGTTGTCACACTGGTCCCTCTGACTATGCCTTCAAACAATGAAAAAAGGACATTTTCATCAGATAATGACACAAGCCTGCTGGGATTAGTAACTGAAATAATGAAGAATGTCTTCCCTCCCCTGTTCAAAGTAATTGCAGTGAAGAGAGATCTTTTCCATGTTTTTTTTTTTCTTCCTCCTTGTATTAACAGCACTGCTTGGCAAATACCTAAGGGACTTCTAGCAGGGTGATGAACATTTTTAATGAGTGTCAATTTAGAAAGGTGCTGGAGGGTTTTACTCTAGGAAGGCTGCTGACTCATACTTAGAACAGCTGGTTTCACATTGAGCTACTTTGAGAAAAGTAATTTAAGCTTCTTCCTACAGCTTGTTGGGAAATATATATTTTCAAGAGCGCTTCTGCTATTTTGTTGTGTAACTTACTGTTRAATGAGTAAAATAGCAATAATCATACTTTATGCTTGCATAGTACCTGCTGTTTGAGGCTCTCAAAGGCTTACCAAAATGAGTATTTGTTTCCCTCACCCTATGTGAAACCTGAAAAAACAGTGGGAGGCTCAGGTTAACACACAGAAATTGAACCACAGTAATTGCATGGTAAAGGCATTCAGCAAAAAGCTTTTAGTTAAGTTAATGTTTCTCCTTGTATTCTACTTTATAGTCCAATTTATGTTTGTAAATATGTTTTTTTGTGCTTAAGAAAGTGTTTCTATCAAGTGTCAAATCTGGGGTTTTTTAACTAATTTAATTACACTGGCACAAATCCTTTGTACAAATGCAGATGTACCAGTAAAAAGGTGCTTTAAATAGACATGCTAGAAAGTATGAGAAAAGCAATTTAATCACCTTTGTAATGATGCAACAAACTGGGAAAAGCAAAGAAGGGCATACGTCAGATTGTACTTGAAAAATTAACCAAGCCAATGTTGACATATAGAAAAGACTACAGCAGGCTTTTTATCAATTTGCTTTAACTCAATTTAAGCATCAGTCACACTTGGCACTGATTTGGGAAATTGTGACCATTTAACTGAATAGATTGTGAAGCTCATTTAATTAGTTTGGTGCAGTTTGTGAAGGCAGATGATCCCCAAACACTGGAAGTCTAGCCTGAGCATTCTGGTCCCACACGCCTTGTTCTGACCTTCTAGAATCACGTTTGTGCTGGAGGCCCCTGGAGACAGAGAGGCTGCTCTGTGTCACTGAATAGCCCTCAGCACATCTGCATCTGACTGTCACCAAAGAGTCACCAAAAATGACTGTTCTAAACYCTTCTTCTTCCACTGGGAAAGAATCAACTCCTCAGCATATTCATGGGCATTTATACACACATGGTGCTCAGCCTGGGAGCTCAGGATCACGACCATGGGCATTCTGAAATCCTGTGTTTGATTTTGCCTAGAAAGCCATGGGAATATACTGCCTTGGCCTGTGAACTGGGATATTTTAAAGAGAATTTTCATCCCTGTGTTATAAAACTCTAGGTCACAACTTCATGCAGAGAGAACTTTGTAACTGGCTCCCCTTTCTGGTCTGTAATTGGTTTTGCTAGCTTTCTAGTYATGCTGACTTTGTATTAATGAATATCAATTTTAGAGTGAACTGATCAAATTATGAAAATATTTTACTCTGCTGCTTGCAAAAAGTAAAATATTTAAGTAAGAGAGAAAAAAAATACACAGTTTTTCATTTGTATTTTTCCTGCCTATTTCCCCCTTTCTGGCAACTGTAGAGGTAAAACAGTTGAAGTAGCTGAAGATGATATTTCTGGCCACTTACTTACTCAGGTTTATACAGTTTGGGTCACATTTATGRAAATATTTACAATTACCCTGCAAAGAAACAGTTTTATAGCATTAACTGCCGAGGTCACAGTTAATGATACATAGTTTGAGACTATCAAGATCAGTCAGAACTGGAGACCTGCACTTTCATTTAATAAGGTGAAGATTGCATAAAGCACACCATAACTGCTAGTTTATTCAATGCATCATACTTTAATTTGGCACCACTTGCTTCTAATCTATAAACTCTCTTTACTTGCACTGTAGTAGTTTCAAAAACAGCTGAGCTCAAGTAATTCCATGGTCCCTTTGAAAGCCTGGCACATGATGTGCCTCAAGAACATCCTGTTGCAAAGAACTCAACTGGTTGAGCATGACAAATTGTAGCAGCCCTTTTCCCCCTTTTGGCTCCAAAATCAATGCCCTCAAATCACCTCTGAGAAAACAAGATGCCAAACATTCAACTGCTGCCTTTCTTTCTCAGGAAACAGAGAAATAGAGACTGATTCTTACATGCAGATTCTTAACATTTGAAGGAAGTAGTTCTTGGATGATTTGAAGTAGGTATGTGGTGTATAAAACGTGACATGAAACAACTGAAACAACTCAGTAAACCTTTTTGTTTCATTGTGATACATACACATCAGATGAATTCCAGTATCTGATAACTCAAAGCCAGCATGCTGGTAACTATTTTTCATACCAGACCCAAAAAATATGCACCAAATTGCTTCTGTTCTTAATTCCCAAGATGAGGTCTTCTTTCAGCATTAAGTCATATTACCCTCCTCATTGGGCCAGCTCCAGTAGCTCAGAATTTAATTTAAATTCTTTGATTTTTGCTGGAATTTTCTATAATGAGTCTCAGTCTCAGAAATTATACTGGAAAGTTTGAATAAAATCGGTTTAAGAACCCTAGTAACTTTTTCTCTGGTTGTTAATTTCTAGTTCAATGGATCTCAATTAGTAAAAAAATCCTCAACTCCCCCCAAGTATTGCTGTTTCCAAATTCCAAGTTTTAGAAATTCAGCCAGTCTCCCTTTCCTTGTAAAATGCCATTCTCAATTCCATGTCGGCCCAATTTCRGGTTTCTTTGCACTCATGGGAAGAGAAATTCATCAATTCTATATTCTGAATTACATTATACAGAGAGGGTTTTGAGACAAAGAAGAAAAAGTTATATGTCCCTGCAGTGTTTGCWGTGCTGTGACTGTGACCTTGCATTACCAGTCCTGTTTCCTTCTGCCTTACCTCACTCACCATCATTCCTACAGCTATCACCASCTTGCTTGAGTTTCTTCAGTACTTTTAAAGGAAATTCTACATGATCAGTACAGTGTGCAAAGGCTCAAAGCTTTCAGAAAAGATTTTCAAGGGCTTTCAAAATATTAATCCAGATACATTGCAAGGCTTTTGGTCTCCATCTAAGTCCATCTAGGTTTCCATCTATGATGGCCAAACAGTCACGCATTCCCAGCTTACAAGAAAGAATTTAGGAGATTTAGTTTGACATTCAGGAGTTTTAAATTGCTTTGTGCAAGTTCCACTGTCCAGAGGATGCACATTTCCAGTATTTTCTTTTCTACAAGGAGCAGAGTTAATGGTACAAGAGTAATCTTAGAGTAAACCCCATATTCTGACTGTTTAGTGTCTAGGCTTCATGTTCACTTAACATGTGCTAATGAGATTGGAAAAGTATTAACAATAAAATTTGAACTCTACTTGCTGTTAATTGTTTCTCTCCCATACTATTTCCCAGGAAACGTATCACAAACCCAAGAAGACGTGACATGTTATACCTTACTTGCGGTGGTTAAAAATTAGAAAAAATTAGAAAAAAATTAGAAACATTYTTCTAATTGATTTGAAAGCAGGCATTCAGGGAAGAATTACAGGGCAGAGCAGCTTGATGAGGAAAATTAGAAAAAAACACAAAAAAACCAAACCAACCACAGAGTCCCTGGCACAGCAAAAATCTTTCAGACAGAGAGATTTTCCATAGACAGAAAGATTTTCCCTCCATACATTTTCTATTCTAAAGAAAGACCTTCATGTCTATAGTAATGATGCTGAAGGTCAGATAGGATATCAGGCATCCCAGAGATAATGCACAGCAATTTATTTCCCTTCTGAAGGACTAATTATTGGCATATTCAGGGTGGGCTAATAAACAGGGAGTTTGAGGTTTTGTGACTGATTATTTACTTGGGTATTATCTCAGATCTCTCCTGAGTGGGTGAGTTCAATGGGGACACTCTCTTGTTCTCTCCTTGAACAGGAGTTCATGATATTCTGTAATTAAGTCTGCAATTATATTTTCATTTTAAATTAGATCCTGAAATTTTTTTAACATTGATAGAAAGGTCTTGTCTGAATTTAAACATGCATGACATCTATATGGGAATAAAGGAAGATGGAAGAGAAGGATAACTTATGGCTAAAATTTGATGWGGATTAGAATATCCAAGTTTGACATTACACGGTCATCTGCAGTTGAGGACTTTGACCATTTAGTTAAATCTTATGTCAGTCTTTAGTAGGACCTCAGCACTGGGTTTGTTATGCATGTTTGACAGCAAAAGCAAACACATGCCTAGCACTGCAATTCACTTGATGTGTATTTGTAAATTCCACTCTTGGATTGACTGAATGCTAGAGAGACTTCCCGGGGTTCACTTTGCTGTAGTGGGACAAGAAGGCTGAARTGAGGACAAGGGACACCACTGCAGAGACGATACATGGCAAACAGCTAGATGAAGGAAGGGACAACTGGGAGAGGATCTAGGAGAGGGGATCAAAACTGTTAAGAATGCTGGACAAAAAGAGTCATGGAAAGCATGAATTATCCACACGGAACAGGTATAAAAGTCTTCAGCATATTTGTATGCTCACACATAAGATAACTTGTACTCCTCAGCCTATAACCTCAGAAAGTCCAGAAACTCCAGAATCAGCTCAATGTTTGTTTCCTAAATTCTAGAAACTTCCTTCCCTAGCACGAGTTTTCATCTAAGAATKCTGCCAATTATTTTGTTAGTCCAGATTTAGAAACAGAGAGCACTGAGTTTTACTTCTGATTGTTTCATTTACTCCTTGATGAGCCTTCAGGTGCTCATTTAACTTTGCCCTGCCTGACACCCTGACAGAAAAGTAAAAAATCATGAAATATATCCATCTTTGTATATGACAAGGTAATATAAAYGTACATTATTGTCTTTGTATGGAGTGGTTTTCTTCTACAATTTAATCGATGTATCASTTAGACTTCATAAGATTTGAATTCGTCTTTCATCTATCTGAGTAACTTTTTGAGCTTTTAATGTGTAGAGGAATAGGGAAGAATAAAAGAAAACCTAAGAGGATAAAGAAGAATGGAAAGTAGAGATGGACAAGGTTGTCTTTYTTCTCCTCTATGCATAGCTATAATATTTTTTTAATTAGTGCAGATTTTTGAAAACAGCCTAGAGATCTTACAGCACTTGCTTTCTTTAGAAATAATGTGGAGGTGGCTCTTTCTGAGCTGGTTTGGGTTAAGACACAGGGATTTCAATGCCCTGGGTTCTGCCTGTGGCTCTGCATTTCTACTTTCTTCCAACACTTTTATCTGCTTCAAGCAGCTGGTTTTCTAGGCAAGAGCTCTCAGTTGCACAGGGCCCATCAGAGCACGGATGCTTCTCAGCAAGGGGTTTTTCACGTCACTACAATAAAATAGATATGAGTCATAACTCTGAGATGTGTGCATAAACTCCCTTGGCTGCCACACCATTACATAGTAGCTGGATAGAAAATGGAATAACACATCYCTTTACTCAAATCAAAAAACAGCATTATGGAAAACTTCCTCTAGGAACAGATGAGATGCCTGCTTCAAATGAATGAACTCCCCCTGCTAGGCCAGAACAGACCAGGTGGCTGTGTCATTATGYTGACAGCCTGAATGTATTAGAAGTTCTCCCTTGACCCACATGCTCCTAATAGAAGGTTTTATTTCATTCCTCTGCACACACAGGCTTCTGTTGCAGTCTCCCTCGAGAGACTTCTGCTCACCTTCTGGAGCCTGGAAAACATTCCCCTGCTCTTTGCACACTGATCCGCTCTGGTGGACCTGTGGTCYTCATCAAGCTGCTCTGCCCTGTAATTCTTCCCTGAATGCCTGCTTTCAAATCAAGCCAAAAGGGGAAACCAATTCTGATTCCATCAGAGTTTCTGACATGTTACATTAACCAAGCAGGACATGTGCAGAATATGGATGTTTTGGAAAGAAAAGATGCTGGTATCAGGATGGACTTTGCTTTCCACTCAAGACCTGTATAAAAAGAGACAAGACTGAAAAAGGGAAGCATTTTGCCATTTAATGCCCAAGCAGGATAAACTGCATCTTTTTCACTTGCTTAGGCACTATCATTGCAAGAGGGAACCTTACAAACTTCACACTGCTTTTCTGAGGAGGATTTCAGAGCACTCAGAAAATACAGATTTGCTGTCACCACATCACATCAATTCACTCTAGACTAGAAGGCAGCTTTTCTAAGAAGGAGTGGMACTACTAGTCTGGTAATAACATCTTCACCACGRTATGGTGTCTTTTCCTCCAGTGGTRCCTCTGCTATTTGCATTTCCAAGGAGTTAAGCTGCATGCAGGGAGAAGACCAGAGTGACCTGAGACCTAGTCCAGAGTATTGCAGCAACAAGTGAAGATATTTTGAATATTTTTTCCATTTTTTTTTTTAATTACAACAGCACATAGTCTTTTCATGCTCAAGAAACAGAGGRAAATTCCATACTGAATCTGATGATCCTTGGCAATGATTCCCAGGTGGAAATTTCCTTTTGTTCCTATTCARTGATAGACTTTTATTCCATATTGTGAGACTGTATAAAGTAAGCAATTTTATTTCACAGAGCAAGAGTACTATTTGTGTAACTATATAACCCAAAGTCCTCAAGAAACAACATGTGCTTCTGTATTATCTTGCTTGTTGCTGTAAGAGAGTTAGCTTTGTGTTTTGGGGAAAAAAATAAAATTAAAGCAGAACTTAGCCAGCCTTTTATGAAAAGCCACAGTGGTTGACTAAAGCCAAAAGTGAGCAGRAAAAGGGGCACTGGTTTTCTCCCTCTGACTGAGCTAGTGCCAACCCTGCACATCCCCATGCACATCCAGGCATGATTTCAGAAAAGCCTAAAAGACCAGCAGGCACCAACCTCATGCCTTTGGACCTGCTGTACTTACTCATTCAGGTCAGGGACAATACAGATCTGAACACTGTCACTTCAGATCTTCTACAGAAAGGATATAYGTGACCTGCTGTGAGCATGAGAGCTGCATGTCACAACTCAGGTAAAAAGCCTTCAACATAGCCATGAAGCACAACTAACTCTCCTCATAGTTTGTGCCCCTATTCTTGACTATCAGCAGAATTTTACACATAATGCAAAGCAAAAGCAGCAGTTTTGTACCACACAAGTGATCTCRAACTCATTCCAGACTGAGTCCAGCAAAACACTTCTCCTGGTACATTGCTTTAAAAATRTTTGTGACCTAGTGAAGGGAACTACTTGTACTGAAGTTTGAGGCAGCAGGAGWGTGCTTTGCTTTCTCACTCCCTGCACAAAACACCCACCAAAGTCATTAGGTGATACGAGTGAAGGGCTAATTGCAGTGCTTCAGTTTACAGCAATCCCCTGTGAGACGCAGTGCGTGCCTCTAAAAGTGTTGTTCCTTGCACTGAAGTATTTACCACAGTACTCACACATCAAGTGGGAATAATGCAGCTATGGAGGCAATAATGCAACTAGCGTGGGTGGTAACCAGCCAATTCTTCTCACACCTACAGCAGATTTTGTTCCAGAAGATCTTATTAATGCTATTATGGGAATTATGAAATTGTTATAATGGGAACTGCTAGACAATATTGTGTACTTGAAAACTTAAAATAGCAATGACTGCCCTAAATTTTCACTACATCTGTTTTACCTCTTCAATTCAGCCTGCTGGCTCTCTGTGGGCTCTCTAGTTTAATGGCTGTTCATCCCTTCATGTTAAGAGAAAAACACAAACTACTGGATATGGGAGAGTATGTGTGTACCAGCAAGATGATTAGTCTGAATAAATGCAACAGCAGAGTTGCATGAGAAATGCCACAGTCAGTGGTAAGCRCAAACTACAGCTTTGGGTGTAAAATACTGTAATTACAAGGGATGGAGAAAGCTCCACTGTTTTTATCCCCACAGAAATCGATAGTGGTGCAGAGTTGTGCTCTTTGCTGGAGCAGGGGCAGTCTGATGAAAGAGCTTATTGATTTATCCAGCTGATGCTACTGAAGTGAATAATAGACTGGAAGAGAAAGGGCTTGTAAATGAGACTCATTCAATCCAGCATTTTCCAGGATATCTTTTACACRCAGCTATATAGAGATATATATTTACAAGTGAGTTTTTGTCAGAGCAACAGGCTAGAGACTCCTGGCAGAGTGTCTGCCTACTAATTCTTTGACCTCAACTACACCCATGGTGTCAACCTTCGTGCTCTCACTAAAGACTGGCAGCAAGAAGGCAGCACCAGGGCACCTAGAAGCAGGATTTGATTATGGTGCAGGTAAGCAGCTGGCCAACAGATCTCCTGGGGGCTTGTGGCCACAGAGAAAAGGTGGCTGAAGTTTCCTCCATGCCACATGTGCCATGCCAGACCCAGTGGCACGAAGCTGCTGGAAAAGACTGTTTGAATCTACAGGTGCCCAGGCTAAGAGAATTGTCAGTTCCAGGCCAGAACCCCAAAGCCTCAAATAATGTGGAAAGAGGCATTTTGTTATAGGAATTAAAGGAATGCTGTGCGTCCTCCTGGCTCAGCAGGCAGATTTTCTAAGAATTTAAATCCACACAAGCAAAAATGTAAGTGTTCAGATTGATTTTGCATAAACTRAGAAAGATAAATAAATAAAAAGAGAGGGAAGGGGAGAGAGAGAGGGTAAGCAGCAGGCACACTGCCACAAAGTACAGCAAATCAATCTTCTCAGCAGTGATGGATCAGGGAGCAGGACTGGAAGTTTTACAGGTATATGAAACCCTGAGAGTATAAAGACACCATTAAAACACTGCCATTAAATTCCAGCACTGAAGGATTATCATGGCCCCTGGAGCTAAGCAGGTCATTATGTGACTGCATATTTTTCATTACCATTTTTTATATACATATATATGAAGCAGAATAGGATTCACAACAGTTTCACCCTCTCTCCTGCTGAAGACCTCTGCTTTATACTCAGCATCCACTTTCACAAATAAAATGCAATATACCATCAACAGATAAATGAGATCCCTACAGGGCTTTTATTCTGCTGTACTATTATATCTACTTTTCCACAAGATTTCTGCTTAAATGGCTCTCTTTATGCACATACACAAAGATGACATACACCTGTCTAAATATAATCTGATAGTGAAGAGCTCTTCTGTGTGGGGAAATGCATCTTTTCCTCCTAATTTGCCATAACAACTTATTAACACTGCTGGAACTAGGGGTGCATTAGCTTCCCTACAATAAAAGTCACCAAGGTGTTGTATAGTAATATGTAGCTGGATTTCTTTCCTTATCCTTAGAAATTAAAAGGAGAGGAGTTCTGAATGTTACCTTTCCAATTTCACCATAAAAACAAGTGTTTTGAGGTATTACAGCTTTATAGACCACTGACATTGACTAATAGCTTTTAACATGATGGAAATGCTTGTGTGAGCCACATTGAGGGAGATATTTGTAAATCTGGGAAACCTCAAAGTAAATGGTCATGCTGTGCCATAGGGTAGCTCAGAGATCACTACCAACATAGGAGCTATCCTATATAGCCCTTATTCAAAGAGCAGACCAATTTTATTAGCTGGTAGTGTCATTTTCTGTCATCATGAATATTTCAGTCAAAAGTAACCTGCCTCAGAGAATAAGAATTCTTTACTCCTTTTTTCATGATAGAACTCAAAGCGTTTTATGATCTGCACACAGAGGTGCCGGATGGGTACAGCCACAACTCTTTGGACAACAGAGAGCTGGGGCTTGWCAGAGAAGTACTGCAGAGAGACGGGATGAAGGAATAGGAAAGAGTTGTATGTGAGGATGATTCTGGCTCACTAATGAAACGTGAAAGGGAGTTTTGATGCACCAGCAGAGCAGAGAAGACCTCATTTTTGAGAAGGGACAAAATGTAGAGCTGAATAATTGTTCATCAGTGTATGTCAGAATTACTCTTAAAAACCTGCTTTTCTCTGCTTTCTTTGTTAGTCAGAAAGACAGGACCTCTGCTTGAATAGGCACAGGTGGAATAGACTTCAGTGCTAAAGCTGATCATCAGGAGGCTGCAGCATGCTGGCAACCAGATAGGAAGTTTGCATCAGCACTGCATTGATGCGGTGTACCTCCTTCCACCACAGGTCACCCGAAATTGAAAAAGGAGCGTAACTAGTATAAATAGAAACACATGCACTCACCATTCCTGACAGTAAGAAGCCAGAAGCCGATCTGCTTGGYGAAGTTCACTTTTTGGAAATGCTGGCTTTGCTCCAAATGCTATATTTTTCCATTTGCAGTGCTGTAAGAGCCACTGCCAAGCTTCTCTGGACAGATGCTGAGCCAATATAGAGGGGAGGGCAGTTTGTGGGGGAGGGAAGGCAGTAGAAGGCTCTGGTATGACTCTTTCTAATTCTTCACTGTTCCATATTCTAGGCAAGAGGAGTGGGGGGTCCAGGCTGGTTGAGAACTGGTCCCTAACTCATTTCTCTTGCAAATGGTTCTGTGAGTTTAGGTCATTGATGCTGATCTGCAGTTATTTCATGGTTTGCCACATACATCCCAGATCCTGGAGAGAGCACTTACCCTGCATGCASAGCCCATCCGTGCAGTTCTTGGACTGCAGCACCAGCCCCTCGCAGTCCTTGCCCCCGTTCTTGGGAGCTGGGGCCGTGCACTCTCTGCGGCGCCAGTGGGTGCACTCCGTGCCACATGTGGACCACTTGCTCCAGGACGTCCACTTGCCATCCACTGAGACAAGGAGAGGACACAACTTGTTAGGGGGACACACAGTGAGACCAAGATAGAGCAATGCATGTGCCAGTGCACACCAGCCTGCCAGTCTGCAGCTCCCAGCCCTTCCTGGCAAGGCAGAAGGATCATCARCCTGCTCTTCTACTTCTGGCCTGTAAATGCACATTCACCCCCACATCATCTTTCTCTCTGTCCTGGCCCCATTTCTGGTCTTTCCTCCCCTTTACATAAACTTCTAACCAATTTATCTATGCTCAAAGTGTACCAGCAACAAGTCAGGAATCTGTGATTTAATTTTGTGGTGGGGGGTGGTATTTTTTACATAGAGGTTAGACTTTTCCAGAAATTCTTCTTTAATAGGAAGATATTTAATATTTAATATTCTCTATTAAAAGAAATCTCTAGAGGCACCAATTTATTTCACATGAGCAGAACCAGGAATGTGTTTAGCACCTTTCAAAATCCTGTAAATTATTTTCAAAAGCACTAAAATGAACAGCTGAAGAWTAATATATAAAATTATTCCAGTGAGAGAGCTGGATTACCAAACTTGACAAGCTGAAGATGGCCTTACTGCCATCGATTAGAGTGGGTCAGTAGTAGGAGAGCACTGGACAGTAGGACAGATGGCAGAATTTTATCAYAAGAAGTCAGCAACTACATTGCATGTCCTGAAACAATTTTGTATTTTCCAGAAGCTTACATTTAAATAACTTCCAAAAGTATGAATGCACATCTCTTTCCAATAAAAAAGCCTTTGTATTTGACGATTGTATATGTCAGGTAAACATCTGCCTCAAATTTAATAACCACATCCCAGATGCTTTACTTGCTGAGACAGCTGGACTGAACAGACATTGCAAATATATTTACATCACAGTTGCTTTCTATATTCAAATCTCAATTCTTTTCCAGAGCTTTCAACCTTTATCTCCTRCATTTTGCAGCTCTGAATGCTCCCCAAATCTCCCCAATTGCAAGAGCTGAGACCATGGTGCAAGCAGTGTGCAAAAGAAGGGCTGGAACCTGCGCTGCTTGATATGACGTGCTCACTATTTTATCTACTTATGCACTACATTTGAATGTTAATTCCCTGAGACGTTGGATTAATTATTAATGAAAAGAAAGCTTTTGCAACGAATAGTGTTCTCCTGAAATGACTGATGACAAAGTATTTGTGTTTGCTGTTCATACTGAACCTGGACACAGAGTGGTGCAAGCTATTTTCTGGACGCTCTGACCCTCGCAGAAGGCGCCGCCGTTGAGCGGGGCAGGGTTGGTGCAGGTCCTSGTGCGCTTCTGGAAGCCTCTCCCGCAGCGGCTGTTACACACGGACCACTCCGTCCAGGTGGACCAGCCTCCATTCACTGCAAAGCAGGAGAAAAACAGCATGGTCACACAGCAGCCCAGTCTGGGCAGCCCCAGGGAGCTTCTGGCTCTGTGTCATGAGGCCTCGAACAGCGGCCACAAGACATGGCATGAGAAACAGCACTGAACAGGCACAAACCCACGTCTCCAGCACGCCAAGTGCACGCCAGAATTCACTGTACAAGCTGAAGAAATGCTGATGCTGAATGAAAAACATCACTTGATGACTATTAGGGTTGGCAGGTGACCTGCCTTATCCTGAAAACCGACCTGACCCAGCCTTAAGCACCTGGTGGAGTGTGTATGACCAAAATCCCTGCCGGTTCAGAGAGCTCTGGCAGCCAGAAGCCCGTGCTCTGAAAGCTGCACCATTGTCCAGAGGGAGATAACCTGCRCTCCCACTCATGCTCAGATGCACCCATCACCTATGCATGCTGAGAGACACCCCCCCCCCCATGCTTTGATTAGATACCAAGAATTTTCATTTCCTTTCTTTCAAGAAGGTGACTTCAGGATGTCAGGACTTCACTCACSCCTCTGTGGACATAGCTGGTGCATTCATAAATGTCTCAGCACCTCCCCAAGCTGTTCAGAATGAGCTAATGCTAAATGCTTTCCTTTCTGTTGGAATTTGGGAAGATATTTATCTCTGGGAAGTTATTTATACTGACTCTCCTTTTCATCCATCACAGTATCTGGGATAGATGGAGGAATTAAGAAGGAGTTGCGCTCTTCTACGTAATATTGTGATTGTCAGGTATGGGTAATAACCTATTAACTGCTYGGATTAACTAAACCCAAATGTTTGTGATATGACACAACCCTTAAGCAGCTCTGGCAGCAAAACCCATAAAAATGCCTGCTCCCTACACATGTCTCTTGAATACACTTTTGAAAAAAAATTCTTTATATGTGTGAAGAAGGGCTATAGTATGCCTACATCTTTATGTTTCTGCATTCATGTCAGTTACAAAACATGGTGCTCTTGCATGGTCCATCCCTCAATACCAAAAGCACTGCTAATCAACTCAATTCAGTCAGTTTTCTATAAAAACTGAAGTAAAAAGCCCTCATTGTAACTTCAGAGAAGCAACTGCTTACAATTAAATCTAACTGCTACCCTGAATATGAAATGAATATTAGGGATAATCATAGGGATTTTTTCCTACTTGTCTATCCTATAATTAAGCTGATTGTAAAAARCACCAGTTCAGTCAGCTGGCACATAATCAGAGCAGGTTTTGTTCTGGTGGATGCCCCCACCTGGAATGCATTTGAGGAAGTAACTCTGCAGGGGCAAAGGCTTGGACTAGTGAGGCAGAGCTGCAGCGCAGTACAGGCTGGAAGAGACCCCAGSAGGGAATCCCATCCTTTCCCAGCCAAAGCATGGCCTGCCTCAGTCATATCARGACTGTGGATGCTGACACAGAATAATGCTATCCCATGCTTTATATTCCCCTGATGTTTAGTTTTAAGCTAGGCTGTGTGCCTACAAACTGCAGTGCCTGAATGTTTTGCTTCTTTGCTCTTGGTGTCAGGGTATGTTTTGGAAGTAGGTGCCAAAAATAAGCTTATTTAAAGAGCTATAAGAAGATGGTGGATTCTGATGAGCTCTGATACTCTTACCAGTCACTGGAAGCACAAACTCTCTACCAGTTTCACTCTTATTTCAGAAAAGGGTCACTAAGAACATGAACTGTGTTGGTAATAAGCCATGTCTTGGACACTCCAGCTGGAGGATGTGCCCGGGTGGCTCCTTGCTGTTTGCAGCCAATGTGTGTTACAGCAAGGGGAACAGCCACCTTCTCTCCAAGGAGGCTGTTTGTGCAGGGGGCTCTCCCTCCTTTAACACCATTGCCTGTCACCAATAAGACAAGTCATCAGGCTCCTGAGGGATTTCAGCAGTGCCCCCCAACTGCAAACCCCACACTCCTGAGGGATTTCAGCAGTGCTCCCTGACTGCAGTCCCCATGTGTGGCTGCAAGTCACCAGGCAGCACAGGCACTGACTGAGCACTGACTGCAGCCAGAGCTGCACAAGGACATTGTGCACCCCCCTCCTGCTCTGAGTGTGCATCCATCCACCTGCCACAGTACAAGGCATCACCTACCATAGACTATCACAGTGGCTGTGGTGCTTTTCCTTTTGGCCACRATGTTTTTTGCAACACAGGTGTAGTTGGCGGTGTCAGAAAGCCGGGCTTGCTTGATGATCAGGTTGTGATCAATGGTGATGTAAAAGTTTCGGTCTTCCACAGGATCAATCACCTCTTCATTCTTCAGCCATTCCACCTTGGGGTTTCAAAGGGCCAGAGAGGAGGCAGTGAGTCAGCAACAAGTCACACCAATCTGGTCAGACACAGTATCTGTGATTGCGTTGCTCATTCCAGAAAATACTATGAGCCAAGGCACGTGATGAAGGACTCACCTGATGAACGTCACCAACTGAAACAAAACATCAGGGCAGAAAAACAGAACACTCTTCATGCCTACCCTTTCCTTCCAGCTCCCTTTCATCCCACCCACTCAACAGCTGTCTTGCCTTGCCTTGAAAACATCAATGCATTTTCAAAGGCTGCCAGGTACTGTACAGGGAAAAGCTGGTCTGTGCTTTCAGAGTCAGAAGCAAGGCAAAAAGAAAGGGTGATATCTTAGGAGCATATCTGCAAACAGAAAATTCTCCTACAACACCAGAAACCCTAAATCAGCACAGATCTCACCCATTGTTTTCCATACCTTGCGTAATCAGGCAGTTAGTAATGCAGTAACCTTGTAGGTACCTGACCTGGGTCTAAAACCATGAGACTCTATCCTAGAGTGGGTAGCAGTAACAAATCACAAACCCCAATATTTTTAAGTACATTTGCACTCACAGGCACATTGTCTGGCTTCAATGAGAATGAAACAAAATAGTCAGTTACCAAGGAAATAGGAAATCACAAGGACATCAGTGCTTATTTTTCCTCTTTATTTGTGTAAGCTATATTTTACTTTAATAAAGCATGATTTCCTTGGTTGCACAGGAAAATATTTTTAATATGAGGTTTTTMATCTAGACAATATTCTCTTTATTGCCTTCCTTAGAAAACACCCTGTTATATCCCAGCTGACTGCTGTGAGCCACTCGAACATAATTTGGCTGCAAATCTAGTAGCTCGTTTTCATTTGAACTGGGTGCGCTGAAGGACAGGACTGGGGCCCTGGATGGATCAAAGCTGGGCCTTCATGTCACTGGATCCCTTCAGCCTGTGCCCAGGATTTAATTAAAGAAAAACATAACCACAATCAACCCACTGGACTCATGAGGTGCTAGCTGCCAAGTCCTTCTCTCACAAGCCCCACTTTTCTAAAGACATTTGAGGAACTACCCAAGCATTGACATACYTCGCAAGCCACCTGAGACAGCTATACAGACTGCTCCAAAACATGGTGAGAAAATCAACAATTTCTCCTGGTGTTCAACACAGAGGGCTCAATTCACCCCCAGACAAAGCCAGTCAATGCTGCAAGAGCAGTGCTGGCAGGCGTGGGCTTGGATTACAGGTGCCCACCACCCACTCYCCACCTTTAGCCCTGCCTTAAGCAGCTCCAGCTCCCCTACTCCAGTTTGGGTGGATGCACTTCAGGTATGAGCTGCTTCCAAAGATTTACACCTTTAGTGAATGTAGAGCCACTGCTGCAAGGAAGGCTTGATTTAAACCCCTCTTTCACAGCACATCACTGTGGGATGTGGCAGCCTCACAGCTGTCGATACTGCGGAGCTGGAAGACAGTGTGCAACAAGGGCTCTGGAAATGGATACGTGTGTCTGCAAGGAACAGAGGAGGAAGAAAAAGACATAAAACTTTGGAGGCTGTATTTCTGTCACTATCACAATCATGTTTCCCTGTGGAAGATACAAGCTCTTGGTCAATAATCTGTTTTTCCTCGACAGAATGACAAAACTTGTTTTTTCCGCCTTTCTTGAATCCTAATAGGTTTCAGGCGTAATCAAGACAGACAGATTCCTGTTCAGTCAAGGGCAATATTTAGCTCCTTCCTCACTTGGAGGCCGAGTTTGCATGAATTCTAGACTGCAAAACAAGCCAGAAGCTTATCTCCATCAGTGGTATGCTGCCATTTAACTGCTGCCTCTCACACAAAACCCAGGTATTTCTTTGATTTTAATGCAACTGTTTATTTCTGGGATGGTTATGCCAGGGCTGTAAAAGAGGCTACACACACTGGCAGAGCTGTGTACATCCCACTTTCAAATCTGCCTGTACTCTTCCTCTGCTTTGCATACTGAGGACACCAGGACACCAGTAAGGACAGGACTATAGTCTACATGGTCTAAGTTTAAAATATTTCTGGTATGCCCATCCAAGAATATACTCTAGCAGCCTTTGGTACGCTCAAGGCTCCATGTCCAAGCACATGGTTCTTTTTTCCACTACTCTGCAACATTTTCTCTCTCTGCAAAAACACACATACATATTCAATCTGGGTCTCAAATGAGTAGACAAAATTAAAGCTGTAAGCATTGAATTCCCTATCATCCCTGCAAAACCACCAAAGATAATATGAAAAGAGAAGTTGCCAATATAAAAAAAATCCCAAAACAAAGCAGCTCTGTATAATTCAGTATATTGCCTCTGGCTCTACACCAAATCTCTTAGGAAAAAGATCCTTTATCACCTAATGTCTCACAGAATTTACTAACAGTAAAAGTTTGAAGAACAACAGGATGTCTTTTTTTTTCTGCCAGTACATCAGTACTGCATGTGCAAATCTAAATGCCATCTCTTTTACAAGGTATCTCTTAAATATATCTAATTCAGTCTTCTGGCATCCAGGTTTTTATGGTGTCTTTTAATGTTGCAAACTCTAATGTCAAATCTGAAGGAAGGAACTGATGGATGATTTGACAAGCAGTGGGAGTCTCCTTTCACACATATTTTAGCCATCAGTAGAGCAAAACAAAAAAAAAAAAAAAGAACACCCTCCTAGTGGTTGTATTTTCTCCCTCAGTCCTTGTAGAAATTGGGACTAATTAAACAAACTACAATATGTGAGACTGTTGTTGCTACTTATCTTCAATTACTGTTGGACCTATTTTTTATGATGCAGGTGACTGCAGTGCTCAGCACCTCCAAACCTCAGGTTATATTTTTTGGAGGTAACCAGAATAGGTGGGAGTAGGGTTGTTCTGTCACGTAAGTAAGAACAGATCAGGTGTCAAATACAGAAGAGAAGCAAGCAGAATGAGACAGTTTGATTTATGAGTGACAAGTATGCAAACTGTTTCACAGAAGTTAAAAGCAATGATCTCTTTTGATRCCATGTCATTCCCCAAGGTGCAGCCCCCTTGCTGAAATAGCTGTTAATCCAGTCAGTGTAGAAACCTATCCTGAATGTAATTCTGCAGCCTGAATAATAGTTACTGGCAGCTAAGGCACTGGACACTTGTGTGCCAGAGACCTGTACACCTTCAGGCAAGTGAACAGAGGACCAGCAGGATATAAATGGGCTCTTCAAAGTGCACAAAAGCCTGACTTCAAGGTCATACTAAATCACACCTTCATGCCTCCACTTTTCATCTCTCTTCAGATGTTCTAGAGTAGATGTTTGCTTCTGCCTAAATATTAAGGATGTATATTTACTGGCTATAATCAGAACAATTCCTGAACATGCACCTAGCTCTATGYATTCAATTAAGTCAGGCACATCCCTCCAGCTGTTAGTGATAAATGTACTGATGGTCATGCATATATGTAGAAAAAGCATGGGATCAGCTTTTTTCCTTACCCTAACAGCAATCATTTAATTGGCAAAAATTATGCCATGAAGGATGGGGTAAGTGTATCCTCTGGGGGATGACAGCTATGGAAAATTACAACAACATACACGTGTTTTTTTTTCTCATATACTAAACCCCTGCAACAAAGTAGACACAAAATCYTTTTTCTTCTTGCTAGTTTTCTACACAAGAAGGTGTTTTTGTTATATGTTTGCAACCTGACTAGCAAAGGAAGGCTGCTCAGTTGAGGTGGGAGAGTGTGAATGAAAACCTGACCAACAGAATCTGCAGATGCTGAGAAGCTGGAGCACACTGGAGCCAACTACCTTTTGGCCAGAGCTCCTTAGCACTCTGGATGCAACTTGCAGTTCCATGAGGCACAGGGATCCTGCCAGCTGTGCTGGAGCTGCACATCCAGGGCTGCTAGTGGGCTGGCAAGTGAGCCTGCAGGAGACTGAGCCGTCCCTGTGGCCAGCGGGGGAAGGCACGATCCAAGGCGTCCCTAATTTAGAACAACATACCTTGTAGTGTCTTTTCTGTCATCCTGCTCCCTGGTGAGAGACAGATGTGTTGTCTCTAATCATTCACTGATTGGTATCGGGAGATACATTAACATAATTGGCACATTTGTTCTAATTAACAGAAGGAACCTGCCACATGCCACCCAACATGAAAAGCAAGACCATCAGCAAAAGCAGAAAACTGCAATAACACCTCAGCTCTACCTGGGAGCTGGGGCCAGCCCTGTGCTGCCACAGGGTGTTTACAGCAGCAGCACACACAGAGACTAAGACTTGCAAAGCCAGACCAGGCTTCTGTGCAGACTAAATGAACACAGGGAACATAAATCACACAAGCRATTACACACGCAGGAAAACCTATTACAGAAGCTACTTGCTGATACAAATTTAGCCATACCRAGTTACCAGAATTCCTAGGCACTTAAATCTCTTGGCACACTTGCATATGCGTGACTGTTTTAGAAACTGGTAGAGCAGAAACACATCTGCTCTGAAAGAAACCCAAGGATGGAAAAGGAATATGATCTCATCTAGATGCTGCCCTCTTGATCATAAGAGTGGTTCCCTACACGTCTGGCAATCTCAAGAGCTAAGTCAGCAGGGTCTGAATTCTGGATCCCCATTGCTCATTGCCTTCTCTGCACCAGCCTGCCCCAGGGTCACCTTCAGAGCAAGGAGCACCTGCTGAAAACAGCAAGTCTTTTACCCTCCAGACACAGGCAAAGCCCGCCAGTGCCATTTTCCACAAGAAACAAGATGCAAAYATCTGGGAGCAGGAAGAGACTTGCCTTGATGAAAGGCAATTTGTAATTTTGGAAGGCGAGAACATTGCACCAGTGCCTTGCCCATGCCTTATTGACACAGCAGGATTGCTTTCCATCTGGCTCCCCATGCACTCTGGATTGTGGCTGGTGTTCTCTGCAGCTGTGCCAGCTGGTCCCAGTGGCATGGCTTGCCCTGCTGAGCTGGCATCACCTCCGACAGCCACAGGGAAATCTCAGCTCCCTGGCTTCACCTGGATTGTAACACGCACACACACTCCAGTAATAAGGTATTTGTGAAACAAACTAACTGACTAACTACCAATTTGGACACGGTACAAGATGTCTATGTGAGACTGAGAAAACTCTAGCAGTTTTCATATGAGCCAGCAACAATTTTAGGTACTGTGAGACTTGAGTGCCTCTTTGAAGAATGTTATTTGATTTTGGATCTGGTTTCATCCCAGCAACTGTCTGCTGAAGGGGATGCTGTCCTTTATGTACTGTTTACTGGAAAGATATTTCATACRCTTTTAAGATTGAAAATAAAAGGAAAAATAAGTGATCTCCAAAGCAACTGAAATTACAGCTCTGAGAAACTGCAAAACATACTGAGAATGAGACAGCAAATGCAAACCACCATGGTGTTTTGTTCAGTTGTTCTTATTGTGCTTCTGCTGCAGATAAGGAGAATTGCTGTTCCTGCTGTGGAAACACTTCCGTAATTACACATATATCCAGCTTTCTGCTTGCAGGGTGTATGTACAGATGCTGGATGTCTCCAGCCCCATTACAGCTTTGCTTTATGCACGACTGGGAAGTTAAGCCTCAGAATAAACTTCTGAGATGGAATGGTAGCAGCAGATGGAGAACTTTATTCCACAGTCTCAAATTCAAAAACAGATCATGGCATTATGAAAATCACAGCACCTGCTATGTGGCCATCAGAAGCTGCTGGGCTTCTTTTCCCACCTGAAAGAGGAGCTTGAACTGGAGGCCCACAGCTCACATGTTGACTGGCACTTTTGGCACCATGAGGGCATATGGACAGATAAGTTGTGTTAGCTAAACCAGAATCCCAGAGCCGTCTGCCACAGAAAGCCAGCTGTAGAAAAGAGGATAAGCTAGCAGGGTTCATGTCAGAGCTCTTGTAGAAAATCTCACATTGTAATATTTCATGTAGGAACTAGAAGTCTGACTGCTCTCCAATCCCACAGATCATCCCTGCCTGAAGTGAATCATACAGTAACTGGACACACTTTGGAGCATGATCTGGCATCAGTGGAACTGGACTAGAAAGGAAAAGTACAGGGGTAGGTCCCATGGACAAGTCAGGTCTCCAAAAGAGCAGTTCTGCTAGAAGACCTATGCTCCTTTGCATGGGTTTCTGCACTGTGGAAAAGAACTGGTAGAAATGCAAAAACAAGGCTATCTAATAATCTAGTAGTCAGGGTACTTCCCAGGGAAGCACAAATCCAAATGCAAACCTGTCCTTCAAGCAGGAGGTTGTAACCTATGTCTCACGCTTCGCAAGAGTGACTCGACCACCCACCATTAGGCTGGGGGGTAAAATGTATGTTAAGAGGGACAGAAACGTAGGACCAGGTGCTGACAATTGCAGGGTGCTTCATCCTGTATTTTTGGAGGACAGGCCTGCATGGCCAGACCTTACCCAAAGGCTCTCCAAAGCGAAGGATGAACAGCCCTCATTCATTTTGGACTGTGATCCTTCTTTACACAAACCTGCCTCCCCCTCTCTTCCTCTCCCTGACATCCAAAGGCAGTTCTGCTGTATGTCACAAGGCACTGCAAAGGACAGTGCCACTTTTCAGCAATTAGTATTTGTGGCTACAAACGCTTCTACTTGTCCCTCCTGGAGCTGGTATTCCTGCTGTGAATATAAAACACTGTCTCAGTAACACACACTTGCATGGAAATGTACACACATGAACCCTCAATTAAGGGATAATTGCTGCAAAACATAAGAGGCTTCAAGGAAACAACACAAACAGCAGTCATATTAATAATCAATTAGAGGGAGCTGCCCATTTGTAGAAGTCCCTAGCTTCCACCAGCCTTTGCCTGGGCAAGAGCTGCTGAATAAAGTTTGTGTCACAGTCATCTTGACTCGGCAAAACACWCTCTTCTGCCTCTTGACTCAGTGATCCTTTCCCCCTTGCTCTAGTTCCTAATTAAAGCCATGAATGTTGGATAAATATCACATACAGTTTTAAACCCAACTGGGTCACCAAACTGTACACTACACCCTGTTCTGCAATTCAATTACTGTGTGAAACACCTCAATTAAAATTAAAGTAGCAATTACCCCCCTGTTAAAGGCTCCACAAACCATACATTTCAATGCAAAAGTTCATCTGGCAGCTTATGGCATCTTAACCAATCTTACATCTCATTTGTGTTTTGATCTATAACCTACCCAAATGAGCTAATTTGATGTGACTCAGTGTCTCTAACTATATTTTATCACATGCAATATGATACCAGTGTCTTTCAAGGAACAAATTAAATGAGCTGAGGGGTTAATTGCTRCCAACTCAGCCATTACTGTTGAAGCGTCACAGAATGGGATCCTTCCTGCCTTCTCAGGTTAGGTTTAGTAAACTACATACAGAGAGCAGAGTGGAACTGAAATGGATGCTTCTGTTCATGCTGGAGAGCTGCTACTGTCTGATTTCCACTGAGCATGAGGCTGGCAAGTCAGACGGCTGATCTCACCAGCTCACCCTACTTCTCTCCACTGGGGAAAAGCAGAAGGAAGAGAAGCACAGAGCTAGGGCAGGGTGCTGTTTGTGTCTATGTCCACTCATCCTTTTCCTCTTTTTGCCACAGCAAGAACACATGAGCTTGCCCCTTTCCCCTCAGCTATGTGCAGAAACCTCAGTGTAACAGCACCTGTGCTGGTCCTTCTGCTGCTTGCCTGGGCCATGGCCATGCACTGGAACAGCCCAAACTGTTTTTACCTGGGTGGTTCAGAACCTGTAGGCTTGTTGAGCTTGATATTGGCTATAAACCTGGGAGTGGGGAGGGATACCAGGGTGCAGCTGACACCCACACTGGTTGGAGCTGGTGGGCAGGGGTGCATGATGGCAGAGAAGCTGATATTCCTGTTACCTCTGTTTATATCTCTGTTTTTCCAGAGACCATGGAAACCCTCAATTCCTTATGTTGTCCCAACTGAACAAGGAGATGTACTTTGATTTGACCTCAGACCCTGAGGCTGGTGTATATTAACACATCTGTTTGTATTTGGATTTTGACTTTTTCTTTTTTTTTCATACTGCCCATGACCTGAGCCTGCTTTAATGCTTGTCATGTACTAGTGGATCTGAGGGACTGGTAAGTGTTGCTTTAAAAGCTTTGCCTGCCCATCTCTGTCTTTGTCCCTCTTGCCCTCTTGAGAAGCTGTATGTTGCTGTGTGGTTCAGCTTTTCAGTACTCCTAAGATCTGCTCTAGCATTGATCYGTAAGAGCTTGACACAGTTAATTGCAATTAAATATGCTGGGAATGATAAGCCTGAAATCCCCGGATACTGAAAAGAGGACAGAATTTATCCCTGAGCATGCTTGTTCTCACCACTTTGAAATACCAGGAAAAAAAGAAAATAAACTAAACACCCAACATGGAATGAAGGGGGAGAATGGAATCAAAGAGAAAAAGCAAGTGAAAGACATTGGGACTCTGGACTCCAGCACTGCACACATTACACTGAAGGTGCATTTTGTACAGTCTCACAGTGTAAGCTTTTCTTCATCTGTTTCGGTGTTAATACAGTGGCTCCTTCAGAAACCAGTAAGTAAGAAAAAAATCCTAAACAAAACACAGTTTCCAGAGTGTGAAGAATCTAAAGCACATGCTCACCAAAGCATTTGGAAATGCTGCTCAGAGCTGCAGCATATGCACTACCCTACTCTACTTGGAATCAAAGCAGTGTTTCAACAAGACAGAAAACAGCCTCAGTCTGCTGCCTGCCTTCTCMCAAGCCCTTCTAATAGTTACCCATACCATCATATCAGAAACTTCTCCAAACAAATAAATGAAGTCTTAAAGAACTCATTCATCTTTAAATTAAAATAATAATGTAATCCTTCAATCCACCAAGTTATCTTTCATCTCTCCTTTTTTTTTTCTTAAATTTATCTTACTAGCTTCAGCAAGTGGCTGTAATAAAGTGTCAYATTAAGGTATTCATATTCATTAGTGTTCAGGTCTTTGTTCTTTTAATAGTGTTGGAAAGAATCTACAAAGAGGCTGTATTAGGCGGCTGTCCAATCTGGGTGTTTGATCTCTTTCTGACTWCAAAAGTCAGAAGAGGAAAAAAACCCACATTGAGAATGGTTCTTTTGAATGTCAGATAGGGAGTATAAGATTTCTGAGCCTGCCAAGTGTTAATTGGTGTCTGCCCTGACCATGGTACAAATAAGATTCAGAGTCACTCAATGCACCATCACGAAGGGCTATTGACAGAGCAAGCAGGATACTGCAAGGCAGGAAAAAGCACAACTGCTATGGCAGCAGCTCACAGAGGATTTTTTCAGAGATCACTTTCCAYAAATCATGTTAAATTATGCAGTTTGGGTCTCAGCCACGCGACTGGGTATAACAGATCTTTCTGAGGGAACAATTGGCCTGGATGCTGAAATTCCAGAGCTGCCTGTAACACTGCACAAAAACGAACCGACCCGCCAGCATTAATCTCTGCTTCTAGCAAAGGTAATGAAGTTCCCCAGTACTACCCTGCCCTGCCTGAACAACACATCCCAGTGCACAAACTCCTGTCAAAGTACAACAAGATGTTGATTTGATGCAAAGAAACATCAGAAAGGAAAATAAAAACCTGCTGCTAAGTTCCTGATGAAACCCAACTGATTAATATTACAGTTGTCAGCAAGCTGGCTCGGCAGACCTAAACACTCTTTTCAGTTTGGGAGATCTTAATGGGGAAAGAAAACAGCCTACAGACAAGAAAGTGGGAAAAATCTTCTGTGCTAATTATTCTTTCTGATGTTTGTGGACAYGTTTCTGCAATTCTGATTAAATCTAAACTTGGGTTAGATGGAGAGGTAACACTTTAAGCTTCATCTCCTGAGAAATCAGCCATGAGCGCTGAGTGACAACCACTTTTCTACTTAGCCATGACAGCCTGACTTATCCTAATGCAAATTGGCAACAGTTTCTTCTGTGCCTGGTAGAGGAAAACCGAAGAGAATTCAGATAGGGGAATTACCGTCATTAGCAATCAATTTTTCTTGTAACAGCCACAGTGGATTTAGGATTTCAGAGGCCTCCCTGTGACTCAGGGACCCCCCTTCCATGAGCTATGAGTCTGAAGCTGGAGGCACCGCTGCACTTGGGGAAGCTGCTGCTCACTGCTGTTGTCAGGCACAGATTCTGCTGAAGGGCAGGCTGGCTGCTGCAGGGGGAGAACACGCTACCCACTCTGGGTTTGCTTAAAAGCCAGTAGGAAAAACAGCTAAGGCCCTGAAGATGGCTTATCAGGCAAATACATCCTCTACTTTCCCAAACCTTGTACTGCTTTACCTGGGAGCCTGTGTTGTACCACATCCTCTCGTGCCAAGTTGGCAGGGTGGTGCATACACATGAGTGGAATATAGTCTGTCAAACTAAAAATTAAAACATGTTTTAAAGGGGCCCCTCAGAATAAGTGATTTTTTTTTCTTTAAAAGCAAAACAAAAGATAGCAGGCTGGTATTTATATGTTCCCCCATCTACGTGTCCTCTGGATGCCAGATACAGTTGTGATTTTTCAAAGGGAAGAAAAAATTGAAACCAAACCACCTGCAGCTCTGCCCAGCAAGGCACCACAACCCAAAGCCATTAATCAGGTCCCAGTCAATCTTGCCTATGAGCAGCAGTCAGTCAGCTTTCCATTAGCACCCATTCATCACACCGTGCTGTAAGTCACTGCACCATTAGCCACCCATCAGGCCCTACTGAGGATGTCCCAGTGCCAGACCCTGCTGCTGTTGCTCACCTCAGCTACTGGGATGCCTTCAGGGGGACGGCACTGGAGCAGGACCTCTTGCTCCAGGGACACTTCTTTCCCTAAGGGCTCCTGCTCAAAAGTTTTCCGGAGATCTGAGAAGGGAGAAGAAAATAAAATAATTAACATTATTATGAGCCTGTCATTTATATTATATTTGATTATCATACTGGATAAATGCAAGAGACAAAGAAAACAGCAGTTCTATTCCCTGTAAAATAAAGCATTAAAAAAAGTCTGGGTAATGTTTTCACTTCATTCCAACATTAAGCAAAGATTTCATAGTGTGCTTAATACTTATATTGGGGTACAGCATGTGAACCCAGTGAGGAACCAAGGCATCCTGTGGAAGGTCATGTCCAGACACAGAAAAAAAAGTGAAACAAGTCCCTTCTTCAGATTATTTTTGTTTGATAAACTATACCAGTGAAGTACTAAAGAAAGTTATGGAAAACTAAATAAATCTGTAAAACTACAGCATATCAACTGAGTTGCCTTAAACTCATAGATGAAAGTGCTCAYCCTGTGATTTAATGTACTTTTAGCTCATAAGCATTGACTTTATAGCTTTAGCCAATTTGTCTACACCTTATCATTATCCCTGTAGCACTAAGTTATTATTATTAATAATAATAAYGTAGTAATAATAATGATAATAATAAAAAAGTCACTTCAAGGAGTTGAACCATGTTTGGAACCCTCCACAGCACCACAGAACTGTGGCAGACTGACAGGGCATTGAATGTACCTCCAAAGATCAAACCAGTTCATTGTACTGGACAGATGCAAAGTCTGGCTTTTTTGTACTCTTCTGTAACATCTTTGCACTGATGGTAAAATGGACTTGAGAAGTTCCCTCCTTATCACTATCCCTGTGTTTCTGCCATGGAGTGCGACCCTCTCCTCTGTGCCAGGGAGGATGTGGCTTTGGAGAGCTGAGCATTCAGTCCCAGTAGCTACTGGTGATATTTCTCCCTGCTGCCAGTTCCTTCTGCAAATGCATGTGAAGCCATGCTCAAAGTCACATCAAAGAGCTGGCCTGACTTCAAAAACTTTACRACTCAGTTATTTTTGTTTTACTTCTTGTTCTAAAGTCAAACTATTTCCGTACATCGGCTCACAGTGAGGTTGCACAAACATTTGTGTCATATTGGCAACAAGACAAAGTCATATGAGAACAATTTAAAAGCCAGATATTTCATATTTTGAAGCCATAACCTATGACTGGGCTGGAAAACAGATTACTGAATTGAACCGGTTCACAAATAAACCATGCAAAGAGTTATTTTTTTCCTAGATTACCTCCAAGTCCTGATTAAGAGCTGACCCACAAGGAACTGCATCAGTGCTAACAAAAGGCAAAACCTGGGGCTGGCAAATGCAGAGATGGAAAAGGAGATGGGGTGGCTGCCACCAAAAACAACTCCTATGATACCCTGAAACTTTAAATAGCCTGAGACCTCTATCTCTTATCCTATATTGGGAAAACATAACTGTTCAACTACCTGGATTTCAGTATCAATTCAATGGTACCATGAAAAAGTTGTCATAGCTGGAGATGCTCCTTTTACCTTGATATAGTGGCAAACTTCTGACATCCAAGCATTTCTCCAGTGAAACTGAGGTATCTCAGTCCTTCCTCTGCACCACAGGCATGAGAGAAGCAGCCCTACACTTGCTTTCCCACCAGCAGCATTCTTGCTCCCTCTGGCACACAGGGCAGGGATACTGAGAGCCCCTCTGATGGGACAAGTTTTATGGCCACAGTTTAAGGCACCAAAAGATAAGCTTTGGTACACCCTACTGCAGCAATGTAAGAAATTGCTGCCTCCAGCTCTGTGCTTGGTTGGGATTACCTCCTGTCAAAAGGAAGCTCATGCCAAAGTCACAGCTACACCTCACTACAAACCCCATCCACCATTCCAACCTCAGCTCTTGCTGAAGGGRGCTCTACCCTGCAACACCAGATAACTTTGGGCAAAGAGGAGGAGCAAAAATCTGGACATGAATGTTTCTTAGGATGACATGGAAAATTTTGCCAGGCTGTGCCTGTCAGCATCCCTGTCACACTGGAGTTATTCCAAGCCAGTGAGGCTCGTTCATGGGACAGCAACCACAGCAAGTCTCTGATGTCTCTACAGAGTTCMCAACACATTGCCAGCACCAGAAGCTTCATCCCACTCTCTCTAACAAGCCACCCAGCGGACCTTTGGGTTCTATGGCTCCATTTGAGTAAATCTGACACTCTCCAGRTGCCCATGGGTGGGAGTCATTCCAAGGGCAAAATTCTGAGTTTTGGCTTGCTGCAGTTCTGCACATTAAACATGGAAATGAGCAGCTCTTTCAGGAGCTGGTAGGTTTCTTGGGAAGTTACATTCTTCTTTGGGCYCAGGCTCCTCATCCATCCTGTGGACTTGATTGGTATCTTGGGCACACACAATGTCAGGATAATGCAGTTTSCTTCAAATTAGCAAACAGCTGGGGCTATATTGCTAGCAGTACCCATAAGATCATATTATTGCTAGTTCCACAGATATCTTCAGAAGAAAAGGATTACCTCTCCATCAGGTATACCTTAGTGCATTTAGCAGGTACATACACATGCACAATGCAATTATTGTGCTCTAATATCATGGTTGAGAGAAAATGAGRAAGTTACTGTAATAGTAATAGAAGCATATAAGCACAGTATTAAATAGYATATTAATAATAGCTTTCAGGTGTTCAGGCTGAAGACAGTAGAGGAAGATTAGATAATAATCTGAATATTTTTCTTGACATGTTGATTTACTGCCCTACCTGAAATATTTAACAGAGCTCTAGTTCTACATTGCCTCACATGCACAATAATCACCYCTCCCACAAAGCACTTGTCTTTAGAAAAATCCCCAAGTTTTAGTGCATGCAAAAGTAAATAGCATTAATCTAGAAATGTGTAATAACAGTAAAAAAATCCCCCCTTAGTATCTTTGTTACCAACAGCTGGAATTGCTGGGTATGAAAAGCCCCAGTTCCATGGGAACAGTTGCAGTGGTGCTGCTGCAGGTGAGATGAACTCTCTGGGTCCCCTGCTCTCCTGGCTGCTCCACCCACAGGKCCTTGCTGTGGGAGGATGCTCTAATGGCACTGTTGGGTTCAAGGATTTCAATGATCCACAAACTAAAAATACACTAAGTAGAGCCTTTGACATAATAGGCAGTAATGTTCTCAAAGGAGCCATCAGATACTATTGAGTAAATTATACTAATTYGGCAGGGGTGAAGGTACATGATTGTGTATTTACAAGACTGGGAGCTCTTATATCCTGTTGGCTCCCTCCCATGTGTTCACAGCTTTATCCCACTACCTCCCACAGCAGCCATGTCACCTACAAATGGCTCCAGATGGCAACAGTGCAGGGCCCTTACGGTTAGTTGACCTAACCAAGCATAAGGTTGTCTGGTTGTGACACACACGAGATGGGTTTTTAASTGATGACAAAGCAAAGGGCCTGGAGAAACATCTTCCTCATCTGCTGTAACTGTCATGAAACACCCTGCTTGGACAGCACTGGGTTTTGAARTCACTGCTTTTTCTCTATGGCCCTTGCTCTGATTTCTGTGGGTAACAATGACATCCCTCTAATTCTCCAGTCTTGAGCTTCCTTTGCCATTTAACGATTTTAGTCATCACAGAAACCTCACTCTGTCAGCTGGGAGTGGGTGAGCTTGCTAATGTACTGAGGGACTTTGGATCTTTCCCAAGCAGAGTATTTTCAATAACACTTTTCAATTTCTCAAAGTGTCATATAAGTTACAATTGCTTGTGAGSAGGGACAGAAGGGATTAATTTTCCCAGAAAATGGTAAGAGACTAATAAAATACATCCCAAAGAAGCTTTAATAATCTTCAAAAAATATACCTGGAAAAGCAAATCAATAAAACATTTGATCCAGTCTGGATCAGGACCTCTCTGTTATGAAAGTCTCAGGTGGGCAGCAGCCCTGTTACTGAGATGCTGAGAGAGCACTTTCCCTTACCTTCCATCAGGGGGACAAGAGARAAAGCAGCTGTACTTTCTTTCCATTATTAGTTTGGTAATGTAGAATAACCCTATATTGCTGGTGTTAGCAACACCCTTTCTCCCCTTCTGCAGGTAACATTCCCCATAGTGGAACGAGCTGTAGTGGACAGTGGTGCTGAAGGGCCCATCCTGTCTTTCACCAGCTCTCTGACTAGAGGGATGTCACTGCCAGGCTCAGGTAACAGCCTGCACCCCCACCAGGTGCTTTACCCCACTTCTACCTTCCCTTCAAGGCCRTGTTCATAAAAGAAACCAAAGGCAGCAATTAGAATTCTGGTCTGYCACCTTGAGCCAGACTATTTTCCTTACTAAAGCACAGTCCTAGTGAATTCAGAGGGGGCTCTTGTGGCATATATTGCAGCACGTTTACAGCATACTTAYGCATGGTGAGACTTCCCTCTAAGACTCCTGAAATACTCAGCACAGCCCTCTCTGATAAGGACATAAGGCTGCATAAGAGCTGCATGGAAATAAGGGAATTTTCATAAGCATAAAACTAAAATAAAGTAACGGGAAATCAGACTCTCAGGGTACACCATGTTGTTAACTTCAGAATTGTTATGCTTTTTGGACAAAGGGGCATTAGATCTAATTTTTGATGCACTGCTAAATTACTCCATTATACATTTAACACATTTTTATCTCAGAAAACACTCAGAAGTTGGAGTTTTGCCTGCAAAAGGTAATAGATTATACAGGAAGTCATTTCCCCCTTCCTTTTCTACCTGTCAGCTTCTAATAAAGAGCRAAGAACAACCCTATTATTTTTTTTTAATCAAATATATTTTATCTCTTTGTTGTTCTGGGTTTTTTACTGTGATGTGTGGGTGGGTAAAAATATAAGGATATCTTTTATCATTTCTGAGAAATGTGATAAGAGGCAGACCAGGCGCTTCAATGTGGTGCTAATGCAAGGGCGACTAATGAATGAGCATGAAAAACGGACACTTGTCAGCCAGGAATTAGATGCAAACCAGACAAACAGAACAAGGCAGCATTACTGTCAGGGAAAGATGGATTTCTGCCCTTGGTAGACCTTTTAGACTCTCTTCTTCTAGTAACTCCAACATCAGMTTTCCTCCTGTTTACTGAACAGGATCAGAACAAACAATCTAAAATATGAGCAAGATTTAAGAGCACAAAAAGAAAAAAAGACACTTATTTTTTTCTATACAACTGTCATATTAAATATGGCTATTGAGAGAAATATGTTCAGTGTGTGTTTTCAGAGAAACAAGGGTTTAAGAATGTGAAAAGACCTCCAAAAAAAGTATTCCTTTCCGTAAGGAAGAAAGCTTGCTTTATATAGGTAAGTATATACAGACATCCACGTAAAACCAAACACATCAAAAGCAAAAAATACAATAAAAACACTAGAGAAAAAGTGAATATGGCTTGGTAAAATTTTAGCTGTTATTAGAGGACCAATATGTGATACGTAACCAAGATTTCAAGATTTCAACCACTTCTTCCTCTGAGAGTGTTCTAAAGAGGCAAGGTTCAATTCTGTTTTAATTTCACYTGGCCTAATAAGAACACCCAAACAGAAAAATAATTGTGGGAAAAGACTGGTAAAATGCCACTGATGTTCTATACAGTGAAAAATAATCCACATGCTTGTGAAAACACATCTCAGTGCATTTATTACCAAACTTGGATGACTGATTCTTAATTCCAGAAACATGACTAATATTCTAAAATGGGCTTCTTCCTCTTCCATCACTTTCCACAATGTGGATAGAGTTGAGAGACATCTTTTTGCTTAAAAAAAATTCTAAKAAATACTGAATTGCAAATCTAAATGTAAGAAACCCTGCCCTGTCAGGCATAGTTTGGCCTTGCTTTGTTGTTCACAACTGAGTCTGCGACCTTTGCAAGGGGATCAATCTCACTGGTGGGTAAGCAATGGAAAGGTTAGGTAGAAAAACCTCTTTTTTTTCCATTTTGTTCTTGTGTGGTTCCAGCTCTGTTATTAATTAGATCAAACCAGATTTCCAGTGAGACAATCACAGGAGTGTCATCAGGGGATCCCCCTGCAACCTCTAYCAATGGCTTTTCTAAGCGTGGTGTCTTGCCCTGCAGAGTCCCCTGCGGTACCAGCTGCACGCTGGGCGTTGATCAAAGCCTCCTGCCCTCCTCCAGAGCACTGATGCTCACAGAATGGGATTGCAGCTGGACAGGGCTGGGCTCTCAGCTGTCCCATGCTTCAGCAGCTAGAGCTGAAGACAGAGGAAATAAGTAAACACCTCAAAACTCTGTCTTAATTCTCAATACACAATTTTGTGCTACTCTTTCCTTTTCTAGAGGGGCTGTTTCGCTTCTGGTCAGTCCTAAAGACAAATGTTGCAGCACCATGAGGCTGACACAGCCACCTTTTCAGTCTGCAGAGGAACATCACAGATGGTGGAACCTTCCAAAGATGCCTGACAGCTCGTGGCTTGGGCTGAGCTTGTCTGTAGCCCTCCGGTGGCCCACATASTCAGGAAGCAGCATGAGCTTCCAGGGCCAAATAGCTGAGGGGGACTGCAGGAGCTTCTTGAAAGTGCACACCTTGTTTTGGGGATGCAGGCTGCTCTATCCACTGACCTGGGCTACAGAATGAGGAGAGGAACACCTTTTGCCTGCACACTACCATCTGCAAGACACTCTGCATGAGCCCAGGACCTTCTCTCCTGTTTTACTTCCTTTGTATTTTCAGCCTGAACAAATGGGAGGTGCAGACTGGCCAGCCCTCATTCTGTCAATGGCATCTTCATCCAGCTGGGGATAACACTGTACCCCAATGACTCTAGAGACTCACTGCTTACAGATCTGCAAGAAARCCATTTCTTTCCTCTCCCCTCTTTACCTCCAAGGTAATCCAGCCAAGTGCTTGTAAGACTAAACCATCTTTTGCAACCCAGCTTCCTTGTGGGCTGTGCTTATAATGAAGAATGACCCACTCAACACATTTTGTATTGAAACAACTGTAAAAAATACAAGTAAACAAACTTTGTCAAGAACCCACTGAGCAGATGGGTTCCCAGGTGTACATTGATCACACTGTTCTCCTCTTCTTCTATTTTTACTTGATAGTTCAATATTTTGATGTAAGCTTAACCTGAAAATCAACCTATAAACTTCATTCTATTAATTTTTTATTTGGTGATGGAAGATGGACTCCTAAGTTCTTGTTTTTCAAATAAATCTAAATGTGATTTCAAATGACCTAACCTCAACAGGTGACTTTTTACACGACAGATGTGCTAAGGGTACTAAAGACAGACATTAGAAACACCAGGTGTACATTACAATTCACATGTAGAATTGAACTTACAAGACACTGAAACACTAAAACTGAAAACTCTTTATGTAACTGGTGTTTTGTTGTTGCTCTTCTGATGCACTAACATAACTCAGACAGCTGTCTGGTGACTACTAAAATACAAGCAAAAATTTATTAACTTCCTGGCTGGATCTATCAAAACTAAGGCCCTAATCAGACTGTACTGAAAGATGATAATTTATTAGGCATGACAGTGTAGGTAGGATATTCTAAAAGCTCCTACAGAGAGATTAATTTAATGTTAATTCAGTACAGGAGTTTCCTTTTGTTTTTTAAGCAATGCAAACATCAGGTCCACCCTAATTTATAGAGCCTTGGTTTTTCCATACAGTGCAATGTAATTTCTATTTATTACTGTTGCAACTCATTCTTAAATTAGGGAGTGGTCATACCTGTYAATTTGGAAAGTGGTACAGAAGGGTGCTTTTCAGGAGCACGAGCAGAGAGGCAGGTAGGACTGGATGTGCTAAATGCACAGTTAACCTCTCTGCTGCCCTTTCTGTAATCTGCTGCTCTTCAGTAATCTCAGCTCAAGACCACATGCCTCAGTCATCCCTTTATTAACTCYAAGCAGCGGATATTGATTAGTAGCAACTTAAATGGCACACAAGGAAGGAAGGAATTAAGGTCCTTTCTCTGCTAACTCTCACACACACTTGCCAAAGTACACAAACCGCATTTTAATGTTCTTAATACTGGATATCCTGGATGTACCTTCCTATTAACATTTTCAGTTGCTGACCTTCCTAGCTCCTTTCTGCTTATCTCAACATCCACCCAACTTTGTTCCTATTGCAAAGGGCTCTAATGCTTTAGTGGCTGCAGAATGTGTCCTCACAGCTCTGCCTGGATCAGGTAGGAGAAGGGAGGGAAGAAAGGCACTGCAGGCATGTGCCATGGAGCATGGGCCCCAGTGCTACAAGGTGAGATAAACAAGTATCACTAAAGAATATGTGATTGTTTTTCATATCTTCTCCTTTACATAACTGCAAACCCCTTGTAAGCAGAGATAAACCATCAGATGAACCAATCTAATTTTCTGTACTGCATTTATCTTATCAGTATACAGTATCTGACATGCATATATTAACTGCATGCCTTTGAAAAAAATGTCTGGGAGAATAAAGGCTTTCAGATAAGTACATGGGAAACCAGTACAGAATTAAAAAAAAGATTAACAAGCACAGTTCCTTACTACATCAGGGCTTTTAAAAATCTTTTTTCTTGTTTTTTTTTTTTAATTCTGATTTTAAGATAGTGAATAAAGGAAAAGAATAAACTATTCACATCCATTACACCAAAAAAGATAATAGAAGAAATAGAAAAATGTAGAAAAAAGGTAATAGAAATTACAGAAAAAGCTTCTATTTTCTCATAGATGTTCAACAAATCCAAAACCTGGAAGCAGATTAAGGGCTTAAATTTTTACTATATTTTCTCAAAGAGAGCATGGGTTAACATCATGAAGTCAGTGAAGTTACAGCAATACCAAAGTGGTGCTAATGAAAAGTGAGTTTGCTCTATGCACAGGGGCTCAAAGCAATTTGTCTTAGCCACCCCTTTATTATCTGATMTAAAAATTAGGTCAAATCCTGCAGCTATTATTTAGTCTTTACCAGATGTATGTTCCAGTGGGTTTAACTCTACTTTTGGTTACATAGGGTCAGATCTCATTCATTGTTTTAACAGGAATTTTGCCCGTTCAGTTTTATCTGCTCAATGGCATCAGCTCTGTTACAGAAAATTCATATAAAGCTTTACATTCAGCTGCATTTTTCACATGCTGAAGGTAAAGCTGCCCAAAAGCCCTCCTTTCTCCCTCTCTCTACAACAGGAAAAGTTTTTAATTGAGCAGGAAAACTGTATCAAAACATATTAGTGACTTCTAAGGCTCCTCATAGGATTTGCCTAGAATAAATCAGAAATGTGCGAATAAATAGGAAATGTGTTTTAGCACTTTCCTAGGCAAATATCTTAGAAAATTTACTCTATCTTTCCAGCTCCACCAGGATACATACATTAGGTGTCACTACTTTGTTGGTTTCTGATCTATCTAAAATGGCAAAGTGAAAATTAATCCTGACAAATCTGCTGGTTTAAGAGGATGAAATGCTCAGCTCTGCTCTCATGGGGACACCGATGCCCCAAGACACTGAATTCCGTGAAACAGGAAAAACATGCCTTTGCAGAAASAGCCTGCACAGAAGGGAGTCATTTCCCAGCACAGGCGTGATCCAGGAGTRCAACAGTGACTTGCTGTTAAATGCTCTGAAGACTTAAAGAAGCTGGAATGTTGTCTTTAAACTCAGGCTCTTTTCCTGTCTGTATTGCCAGCACGGGCAACCTTTGAACACCAGCAGCATCTTTAGTCCATATTTATAGATCATTCCTTTCCTGAATAACTGAAGCTCTTGGTCAAAGCAAAGTTGCRATTGATTTTCACAGAGAACTTTCATTGACCAGGTTGTTATGTACTTTCTGACACATGCCTGACCCTGTATTAAACAAACACAAGCTGCTTTTCCAGGATGCACATTTTTCACACTTTCAAATTACTTTTCAGTTAATTCTATTACACGCTCAGTGAACAGTGATGCTGGGTGCTATTTTTCTGTTTGTTTGTTTTAATGGAGTGCAGCTCCAGCCCTTGAGAGGACACAATAATTCCAGAACCAGACGTAAGGGCATAAGGGAGAAAAAACAGAAAATGGATAAGGAGAAAAGGAGAAGTAAATGAACAGGGAGAGGGAGAAAGGGGAATAGAGGAGGAGAGGGAGATGGTGGGGGGGGAGAGAGAGAGAAAGAGGAGAGAAGCTTTTCCTAGTGTGCTAGATATGGCGAGTATGCTACAATTGCACCTGTCAAGATAAAATCACCAGGTTCGGGTATTAAGATAAATAATTCCACTTAAACAGTTTACATGCTCCATTGGCCCCTCACCTTTCCCAAAGGTGTCAGTGCTCACTCTTGTGCCAATTAAAAGGGAAGACTGCACTGGTGACAAATAAGCAGCTATAACTACAGACTGATGTGGAGAGAYGGACTCTTCTGTCCCTCTTAAGATYTGGACATCCTTGATTTCCTGGATTAATAAATACTGCATAGAACCTACATCATATCCCAGCCTCATGGCACACTGTGTAACCATCAGAATGCTTAACCAACTGCATTGAAAGTTAGTTATGACACAATTTTTTTTTTTTATTACCAGTGCAGATTCAGTCCTAAGAAGTCAAAGTTGTGAATACAGATGAGTGTTGGTGTAACTGAGGTTAAAGCAGTGGTCTTGCAGACCAAATGACATCAGAAAGTAAGGTATATTYCCCACMTCATCTTTCTGAGTTCCCAAAAAKTAGGTTGGATTTACCTGAMAAATTTATAGAAATCTGTGSATGGAGAATTTTGCAGAGAATGYGCTTTTGTTGCTGGTTTAAAATCCACTGATTGAAGGACTCATACTTCAACCCTTAATCCCAGGGACTCTAAGTGACTTGCCTGTGTCACAGCTGTCCAAGAATCCCAAATTCAGGGACAAGAGGTTAAGAAAACTTCAGTAAAATACAAAGCCACATTTGAGTTACAGGCGTCTAAAATTCCCTGGTGTTTATTTAATTAGACTTTTCTGGRAGGAAAAAAAAAAGCCATTGAGACTCTGGAAAAATCACTGAACTGATTGTTCTCCTCTTTCCAAAATATAGCAARTAAAATAAGCAAACTCTGCATTATGAACACCTTCAATAGAAATGTGGACACCTGGGAATGTCAGTTGATATAAAATAACTTGCATTGACACATAATGATTAWGTGTTATATAGGAATTAGGTGTTCAGGTATGCCAGGACACAAAAATTACTTAAAYATCAAGTAAAATACACTTAAGTATATATAAAATACTTCCAAACTGTGTTAATTTAATGGTCATCTGTCAGGGGCTACCTGGCAGGACATGAGAATCTACTGAATGAGTTAACTGCAGAGTCATAATCTAAAAAACCTGTTCAAACATTGCTAAGCCTCTCTGAAGTGCTGACTGCTTGGAAGAAAAAAAGAATTGAAACCACTCTCTTTTGTTTCATTACAAAAAAGGAAAATCCTCAAAGTTTTGAAAAGCCTCCTGCCATGAGAAAGCAATATGCACACGTGTAATGGCATTTCTGCTTTTGCAGGAAGACTGTCTTGTACAATAATCTTAATTCCCCTTAGCCCTGGGGAAATTCTTCTCTGAGGGCAGGCCTATACTTAAAAGTACAGGTCCCTATTTCCTATTTTACTTGGAATAAAAGCTTTCAAAAATGGGTATTTAAATAGCACCTCTAAGATTTGTATCTAGATGTTTATACAGAAGGTACCTCCTCTTTGAAAATTTAACCAAGTAGTAGTTTCTCAAGAAGAGAAGGAGAATCAAGCCCTTAATGGAGAGTTATAATGACAGAGAGTCCTTCCTCTAATATGTCTGTGAAAAGGTTTATTTGGCTGGAAGAATTCTCTTATCCTATTATAAATTGTTAGGCACAGTGCAGGGAATATAAGTATGCTGCAAATCCAGCTTCCAATGACCTTTTCTCACAAAATGTGTTTTTGCTGAGTGAAAGCAGTGGAAGAAAGGCAATTCTAGATGATATATTTTGTTCCTATTATACAGAACAGTATTTCATCATGTGAAAGAGAAATGGGAGTCCCCAGTGTGACTACTCTATTACAAAGAAAAGCACCTCTTTGAAAATTAATGAACATTAAATATTTGTACAGTCAAATGAAGATCTGTTTTCAGGGAACTGGTTGCCCTGTGTTCTTGGGGTCTAAGCTGGGAATGGTTCCAAATAAATACTGAGACTAGTAGCCATGAATAACAATGATGAAATACTAGGGTTCAAACTCATATTGCCAATCTGACCACATGATATGCTAAACACACACTTTTTTCTTTGCTGAGGAACAGCAGCTCTATTCTCTGACTGCAGTGATACATATTTTCAGCTTTACAGAAAAGAGCCTGGGTGTGCTGGTGGGCACCAAACTGACATTAAGTGAGAAATGTAGCAAATGTTAGCAAATATGGCTAATGATGTCCTGGGCTGTGCTAGAGAAAAAGCACTGACAACGAGTGAGCTGATCTTGTCCCTTAATTCAGTCCTTGTGAGATCACATCTGAAGTGCTGGGACCAGTTCTGGGCTCCCCAGTACAAGAGACACAYGCACATACTGGAGGCAGTCCAGCAAAGGGCCACAAAGATGACAGCAGCAGCTCTCCTACCAGAAAAAGCCAAGAGAGTGGGACTGTTCATTCTGGAGAGGAGAAGGCTCAGAGGGATCCCATCCACCAGATGGGAGAGTGCAACAAAGATGYAGTCAGGCTCTTTTCAGTGGAGTCCAGTGATGGGACCAGAGGCAGTRGAAAGAAGATGAAACACAGAAATTTCACTCTGAACATCAGGCAACACTATCTCATTGTAAGGGTGACAGAGCAGTGGCATAGGGTGTCTAGAGAGGTGGTGGGGTCTCCTTTGTTGGAGATATTCAAAAGGCATTTGGAGATGGTCATGGGTAATTGGCTCTATGTGTCCCTGGCTTGAGCCAATGGTTGGATCAGATCACCTCCAAAGGTGCCTCCCAGACTCAACCATTCTGTGGCTCTGTGAAAAGAACAGCTATCACCTCTTTCCATAGCTTGCTTTGTTAAGGTTCCTACTCATTAGCTTCAGGCACTTGTATGGGGACATWAAACTGCTGTACTCAATAAATACTGGTTTTGATGCCACACACAGGAGAATGAGGTTTAGCTCTTAAGACGAGAATAAACCAAAACTCTTGTGAATATTTCTGAAGGCCTCAGTTTCAGTATGCATCAACAACTGCACAAAATACAGAGTGGTTGGAAAGGAAACATCTCCCTGGAATGGCAGAGACTGCACTTGTCCTCAGGTAAGCACCACCACCCCCGCTGCACAGCCGAGCACTCACAGGCAATGCGGACGTAGGCTTTGCGGCTCTTGGTGGTGCCCGCAGAGCTCCAGGCCACGCACTGGCACCAGTAATCCTCCGGCCCGAAGAGCTCCTCCACCTGCTGCCGCGAGATCTCGATGCTCACCTCCCGCACAATCAGACCTGTCAGGGGGCAAGGAACACTGGTCAGTGCTGGCTTACTGATGGACAGAAAATGAGTGTCATTGCAGAAATCTGCTTGCAAAGCTGCTGGGAGACCTTATATTTCTCTACAAATATCTACTCAGCAACACAGACTGTCATAAGGATGCAAAGGGAAAGTAACTCCCACTTTATCTGCATAMTGAGAGATGTGGGTGAGTGAAAAACTAATTGCTGAGATTTTGACTTTCATCACATACAGCATGTATTTTAGAAAAATTGGAGAAACAGCACCTCAGCTAACATAAATTGTACCACATCTCTAGGATAATTTACATCAAGGGACATTCCAGACCAGTTTTATTTTGATATATCATAAAACCACATAATCATTCAATTTATACKACTTCCTTAGCCCTTTTGTACTTCATCTCTTTTTGCTAGACAGACACAGCACAGGGACAAGTCCTGTTCACTGTGACACTGAGCTGCCAGGAAAATGGATTTTAGGATGGCAGAAAATGTCCCGATACTTCATAACAATAAGCACATGTGCTGCAGTATGCTTATTGCAAGCTTATTGCCTTATACTTAAGGCAAGTGGTGCCTTATTAGGGCACTACAATTGTCATATATGCTGCAGATATTGGGATATTTTTAAAGGGATTTTATAACACAGTGAAACACAATTCAGTGCCTGACAGTCTCTCTGGCCCTGCCCTCCACAACCCATCTCAGCACAACCCTCCCCCAAACCCACAGCTGCATCCACGAGGACAGTGACCCACTTGCCATCCTCCCAAGCAGACCAAGATTTGCCCACATTTCCCACACAGTGCTCTCTCTGGGGAAGCCTTTTTGCTTCTTCTAAGTGCAAGGAAATTTTGCGGTGTCTCAGACACCACTGTCAGCATCACTGCAAAATGTGTGGATCCTCTAATGACAACCACTGYGTTTCACACTGACACAACCCCCTTCTCTGCTTCAAAATGCACTCCCTGGTCTAAAGGCTCTTAAATACTGGGTGGGGGTGGGAGAAAGTGTTTACACCTTTTCTCAGCATATTTGCTCTTTGCTGATGATGCCAAATTGACATCATTGACAAATTGACAAATTTCTAATGCMTATCTGCCTGTAGACAACACCACTGCCATTTCAAAGATGCACTTTTGCAAACAGCCTTGAAATTCACATACAAATCTTTTGCGTAGAGATTGATTTTCTTTTTCTTTCCAGAATTGCCAGGAAACTGAACTGAATTATCCTTGGATTAGAGCATGCACAGTTTGTCCCCATCACCAAACACCAAAGGGCAGGTCCTTCTGCTGAGCACAGACTTGAGCCTGTGGAGGCCAGCTACCCTCAGCCTCCTGCCACAGGGCTTACAAGGGGATATTCATAAGGTGAATGTTCCCAGTTGTACAGCATGGCGTGTTCCTCAAGCACTGAAAAGCAGGCCAGCCCTTTGATTTGCCTCCAGCCTCACAGAGGCTCCATTCAGGGAGCCAGTGATTAATTACTGTTTGCACACAGTTATGCGCTGCCACTGTGGCTGCATGCTGCCTGCATCCCAAACTTGGGCAACAACCTMGCAGCAGAAAGGAATTAAGGCATGTAACACCACAGACTCTTCTGGTGGGGATGCTTTCTAATGAGATACATTTTCCTGCTAGAGACTATCACAGTCCAGCTCCCTTTTTATTTCATTATCCTTGACATCTTTAGCCATTGAATAATCAGCTTCTTTGGGGGAAACACTTAATAGCTCTTCTCTTTGAAATGAAATACTCAAAATATGGTAACAGCACTCCAAAGAATGGAAATCAAAGCAGTGCATGGGAATTTGATATKCAGTGAATACTGTGTTATAAACTTATTTTGCTTTGATGAGCTAATTTGGCTCYGAGAGGGGTCTGAGGGATAGCTTTTGTCCTGGTGAGAAGAGCATGAAGAGGGTGGGGAGGAGCATGTACCTTACATCCATAAAAATKGTTATATTTTCCCAGTGCAACTGCTGCTAGCCTAAAGATTCAGCTCATTCCCCCAGTTTTTACTGTACTAGCCCAGGGAGCTTTTGAAGGTTACAATATTATGTTTTTATAATAATGCTGATTATGACAGAGCTTGATGGAGCAGTGAACTTTGTTACCCAAGAGCCAAAACAAGCATGCTCATAATGACCATACTGGTTAATAATGATTATGAAATAGCTTTAACATTCAGGACACAAATGCTGTTTTCTGATTGTCTGTGGAAGATACAAAACTATACTACAAATAGCTGCTCCTTATGAATGCACCAGCAGAACTTTTCATCTCAGACCCCCTGAGATGCTTTCTAATTCAAAATAACAAGCTACTCCTGGTAAAGCCTTTTGGGRTGGCTGAGAAGTACTGACAGGTTTCAGATTATTCAGAGTAATTTGGTCTTTGAGTAGCATCAACAGTTGTGCCATGACGAAAGAGATGCACACCTTCTTTCTGCAGCAAATAAATTCTACCTCTTTCTGCTTACAAGCAAAAAACATCATTGTGTCTTGATCTCTAAGGTAAGCTATGGTTCCTAGAGTTCAAATGTACAAAACCAGTTGWTGGTGGTGATTATCTGGGATATAAGAACCCATGGCCAGAACTCGGAGATTTGATTCCACCACTGTTTCCCGGCACAACCCACTGGTGCCTTATTGCACAAACAGCAATGCTGATTTAGGAGAAAACCCTCACCAGCTGAATCACACCCATCCTCACACCCTGGGGCAAGCACAAGGGGACATGTTTCCCTTGTTGTATCAGCTCACAATCTTATTCCTTCTGCTAGCACCCTCCAACATCACCCAAACAGAAAATCCCTTTCTAGGCTATATTGCAAACACTGCAATTTGCTGAGAAATCTCAGATAGCAGCTTCCTTGTTACCAGCTGACACACTGCTGTACATCAGATTTCACAGAGGAGCTGGCATACTCTGTCTGCTTTCATTCAGGAGTGTATTGCTTATCCATCTCCCATGGGCACCAAGTGCAGGAAAACCCTTGCATGATGACTTCAAACAGAGATCTTCATCTTATCTCTGTTGGACCTGCTTCTGCTTCTACACTAAAGATCTACACTAAAGAACATTAGCTAGAGGAATGGAAAAGAAAAAAAAAAAAGAAGAAAGGAGAAAAAAGGCTGAAAAACCTGTGTCTCAACATTTCCAGACACTGTGGCATGCTGCACCTCTGATAAACAGGAAACTGTTTATCAAATTGCTTGATTATCAGTGAGTGCACAATCCCTGAGAGCAAAATTAGAAGTTGCTTTATAAAACCAGTCCCTGTGTTTTGCACAAATACACTTAGGACAAGACAGACTAAGAGATAAGCAATAATTTATGCATTATATACCTCCCTGGTACTGGCCTTTGTCACTGTGCTAAGTAAAAAATGTCACCTTCTCACAGAAGGGTAAATCCTTTACCTTATCTTCTYCTTTAGAAATATACTGAATTTTTCAATCTCGTTCTTTATACAGCTAAGCTATATAGCAGGTGAAGATACACAACATAAATGTGGGGGGTTTTTTTTAACACTTGAGTAAGCTGCACATTTCCAGAATTACATAATAACCTCTTAGATGGTGGAATAACCCACAAGAAGTCAGGATCTTCCTATTTCAAGCARTGTCATAACAAACAGAGTTGAAGGGAAATAACAGCAATGTGGGCAGCTAGAAGGCTTGACAGGTTCCTTTTATAAATCCACAAAGACCTGACCAAAGGGATATCCCTGACATGCTCAGCATACAAAGCTGAGAGAAGAATAAGGAAAACGTTCAGAGTGGTGGTCTTGCAAAGTCACCTGTGATGGAGCCATGCTTTCCTGGGAACACCTGCCTGCCTACCAAGTGTTGAATAAATTCTGTGTTTTGCTTTGCTTGCACAGTTTCTGRTTTACCTATTAAACAGCCTTTATCTCAGCCCATGAGTTTCCTCACTTCTACCTACTGGATTCTCAGCCCCATCCCACCATGGGAGTGAGTGAGTGGCTGTGTGTTGATCAGTCACCAGCTGGACCAAAAGCAYGACAACCAGTCTAAGACATTCTTTTGTCCTAGTAGTTTTCTGCCCAGTTCAGGGTGGAGGATAGCAATGAAGAAGGCTCGCGACATTTGTCATAGCTGTTCTCCAATTATGTCCCAGTCCAGTGAATTAAGAAGCTGTCTATACGTCACAATTTTTGCCTACTTACTACCACAGCTTTTTCAATAAAATAAATGTATTTCTAGGACTAATACAACTTGTTCTCTGAAAAGGGGTAGGAAAGAACCAGAACTTTACTTATTTCTGTATTTGCAGGCTATGAGGGATTAATGGGCAGAGAAAGGCAGAGGGTGGAAGGAATCTTTCTCAGTCTGCCTACTACTAATAAGCACAAGGAGAGGCACTAGCTCATGGTGTATATCAAAATCGAAGTTAATACCCCTCATGGAGCAAAAGGAAGTGTGAAGAGGGAATCATGCYTTATATGCATGGTCTTTTATTATAACTGTATCCTAGAAACACAATAAAGCAAAGACACACTTCATACACATGGTCCCCAAGTGCTTAACTAGCTGGCTATACAAACTGTGAGGTAGATTATCTTCAGAGGCACAAATTTTATCTTTTTTAATGTATGCAAATGCAATGCAATTGTAGATATTATGGCAGATTATTGATAACTGCAGTTATAACTCATGGCTTCCATATTGCATCCACTGAAGTAATTGRCAAATTTCCCAATGATTATAAAAGAAACAGATTTGCTGATCAGATGCATTTCTTTCTAGGGAAAAAAAAAGTCTCAAGGCTCTATGACCACATAAGACTGCACAAGACAATAAATGATCACCAAAACCATCAGAAAACAGAAAATTATGATCAATTAATCAAATGTAATTATTCAGCCTGGAGTCAGTGTAGGTCACAGAGTTCATATCTACACCTCACTGGGCATCATTCTTCCAAGAAACCGTTTTGATACATTTTGGCTGCCATAACTGTTCAGCATTTGATATTAATACCCAAGACCTGTGAAAATACTCCTCAGGACTTTGATAGAGCAATTTTGGTGAAAGTGCTACATTGGTATGTGTTTGAACCCCCTGGCAGAACAGTAAATAGGAACTATTTAGTTGCAAGACTAAATTGCGCTTACAAGAACTCTAAGAAACTGCATGGATACTTTGTTTTTTTTCTCTGTAAGTAGTTCAAACAGTTTCTGTGCTTTTGTGCTTTCATTTGCCCAAAAGGCATTTCATTAATTAGTAATCACATACGCCAAAGAACACATTTCTCAAGGAGATGGAACTTTATGACCTACTGGTCTGGAAAAAGACATTGCAGTAATACCTGCATATAGATGGCAGGTATATCACAGCCACTGCCAATAAGTATGGAAATACAGCCCATTTTCACAAAGGTAACTTGCAACCCTTTATACATTCAATTTTGGAAAGTCAGTTCTCAGACCATCCTCACAAACCTGATTATTTTGTGCTGTTAATATTCTCCCTGCTTAGACAGGTCCAGGTTCCCCCACATGAGTGAGACCCCAAATGTCCCTTCCCACTGCTTGAGGGGACACAGAGGGCTGGGACAGTTTCTGATTGTGTAAAGAGGCTTTGTGGAGCCAGCAGCAGACCAGCTCTGGGGTAGGGGCATTCCTCTGCACACCCATGAAACACCCATGCTGGTATAGACTCAAATTATGTTCCTCATGTTCCTCATCTGACTTAAGAGTTCTAACAAAGCCTCACCAAAACACCACTTAAAAGAATAGCATAGTTTTGCCTCATGAAAGTRGCCAAGACCATATGTCAAAGTGGTATGACTGTAAACAGATTTAATAAAAGAGAAAGAGATTGGCTTCTTTTCATGTGGTCTTTTGTCTTTTTACCTTTAGTGGTAAAATATAAGTGACCAAAGTCAAGAATTATGATCTTTTTCTTATGGATAGCCTGGAATGACCCATCCGATTTATTTAATTGTTTATCACAGGTGTTATCAACAATCTGTGTCTGTTTGCTTTACTTGGTGAAGTAAATTTTTCACAAAGGTAAAAAAAAAATAAAAAATCAGTGCTATGCAGGAATTTAAATTTATTTACCCTCTTGCAGAGATGGATTCCTCACAGTCAGAGAGTTATTCCACTAGAATATATCAGAGTACTTAAGCTATAGAATTTGATGTTTAAAAATGAATAAATAGGCTATGCACAAGAAGAACAGCTTCAAATATTAAAGTTCTTGCTGAGAAAAATGTATTCTGTGCAGCATAATGGGACTGAGATGATAGCAGAATAGCACACTTTGCCTATAGCTTATTTTCTATATAGAGTACCTGTAATCTTAACAAAAGACAGATAGACAGATAGATATCCAGAGATAGTTTAAAAGAGTAAACATCTTTTACACCCAGTAATCCTTCACACTGTGACTGCCTACACCTGGTTTTGTCTCAATACGGCGCTTTTACATAAATTGAGGCTGGTTGGCAATATGAAATAACAGTGTGAAGATCACAAACWATTTTCCACGATTATTAGCCTAAACATTTAAATTAAAAGCTTCCAGCTATTTTTGGTCTTTAGGAAACAGATACATCCTGAACTCAAATTAACACAGGTGAAGGCAACAGTAATAAAGTAAAGATTGCTCTAAAATCCAKGTCATGTTTGCACTGGCTTGCATCCCCTACTTTTGTTATCTAATTACCACCTAATGGTATTGAGTTAAGCTAAAATACCAGCTACCCTAATATTTTTTAACCGACTGACTTACACAAAATTTAMAAAGGGCTGTCTTCAGAGGGATTTGACTTTGAATTTGAATTCTGAATTTGAACATGTATTCTGTTTGGGTTTTGTTTTCTTTCCATGAAAACAAGGTGGTTTTGTTCTTTTCCCAWTAACAACTGAAGGACCAAGTTGTGTAAGATGCAGAGGAGATTTCAAAACAGAGTTCTTGGATGCTGGTGGAAAACAAACCACGTGCCCTGGTCCCTGCCAGCATGGTAGGGGTGGCCAGTACAGCCCTGCAGTTTGTCCCCTTGGGAGGGTAAAATCGCCCCTCTGCTATCTCCTCCCYTGGCCAATCTCAGCAGCTGATTGCTTTACATCACCCTTGAACTACTGCTGTTTAATACCTTGGAACCGCATTGGATTGCTTGTTCTCAGCCTACAAACCATTCAGAGATAAAAGAAAAACACCTCCCCCTTTGTTTCTTAATGAAGGCTATTTTCTGGTTGACAGCAGTTTTTGCAAATATGTACAAATTGCTTCAAAATTCATTGCTCTCTTCCACATACAACAATATGTGCCTACAGTTGCYGCATTTTTTTTTCCTTTTTCCTGGAACAAAAGCATTAAGCTCCAGTGTAGCAGGACTCAAAAAAACACCCCTTCCTATAAATATGTATTTACATTTAACAATGGGCATCATAATTTCTGAACTCACAGAGGCTGAAGTCTAAGAGCAGAAACAATTGTGAATTGAAGCATTTTAAACCAAAAGTTACCCTGACACTAAGAAACCCCAGGTGGTAATCCCCAAACAATTCCTTGCCTGGCTGGTGCTACTTACRGGGGGTGGAAAGAACACAGGTTGTCCACAGAGAAAAGCAGGAGCATGAGCTCTGAGCAGCTCCAGCTCTTGGGTCATAGCCCAGTCTTCCCTTCTTTTGATTGAGGAACATGCAGCTGAGAAAAGATGTTGGTTTAGTTTTTTTCAAGGGCCAGGAGAAAACAAGCCAATGGTTCATGTTTTACTTAAAGCAGCAGTTGAGACTTCACAAAGAAGATCTGCGCACTTTTCATTTCTGGTTCAGAGGATTTACATGCTCTTTTTAATGATCTGGGCCTTCAGCAGTGGGTAATGCTTCCCAGTCCCCAGCTTAGTGCTCATGCAAAATTGAAGCACTTTTGAGGCAGTTTAGAGCCTACAGATGAATCTCAATGTGCAGGCACAAAGAAAAAATGGTTTAGCACTTCACAAGATGAAGCAGAGGAAATTATGAAAAAACAACAACAACAAAAAAGAAATCTATTGAACTTCAAACATCTGGGAAGCCAAATGAGAACATCTGAATTTTGAACAGCATATTTACATTCCCTTGCATAGTGAAGGGGGGGCAGGGAAATGAACAATCAATGGGTTTGTGTGTAAATTTATGTATAAAAATAGAAATCAAGTTGTTTATTTTACTGGCTTACCAACTTAAACGTGTTACAGATATAAAATATGTATCTGCCCATGTATGTATGTACTACATCCACTCTGCATGGTTTTGAGAAGCAGAGACAACATGAAAATGCCTTATTTCTGTGAACTTGATGTGATGACACAGTTCAGTGGCTGGTGCAGCTATTGTGGGAACAAGGACAGTCTCAATGTGACACAAGGGGTCACTCAGGAGCCTCCTCAGCAGTTGTTTTCCTATTTTTTTATCCTGCAATGTGCAGGAACAGCAGGCTGGGGAAGAATTTTAAGACCCCCATCATTTTTTGCCATTGTTCTGCATGCTGGGGATGGAATTTCACAGCTGACCTGGGTATCTTGAAAAAAAAAGAGAAAACTAGAAAGAAAAGAAGAAAAAGGCTAGCAGCTGCTTTAAAAGCAGCTTTGTCCACTGTGYTGTCAAGTGAAGTGACTTTCTCCAGACAGAGATGAAGCTCTGGGAATTTACTGTCTAGTCCCCCACCCASCATGTTTTCAGAGTTGTGCCAGGGCAGCAGTCAAAACACCAGCCCCTGAACACCAGGAGGTTTATCTTAGTTTGTAGTGAACAAAGGAATGATGGCAGGAAGGCATGCAAAAAGGCAGCCTGGTGGTCACAGAAGTCCTTTGGGGTGTACACCTGGGTACCGCACAGTTCATGATACTTGCCAGCTACAGGGGGCACCAGGAATGTAAGCAAGTTCCTCTGCAGATCTGTGTGACTTTGACATGAAAAAAAGACGTTTTAAATTATGTAAGCAAATGCCATCAAAGTWTCCCTGTAGGTCTAAATGCTTCCTTTTACTCTTTTTTTCCTAAGTACCCCACCACTCTGAATTCCAATATTGGTTTCCACCTTAGTTGAAAACCAAAARCACTCAACCTAATTCCCCAAAGCAAACCTGATCTACTTCCAGGCACTGCTGTTCCTCAAGGCTGGCAGTCCTTACTCCTCCTCAGTGGAAGGCACAGCAACCAACCTAGGTGCAGCATCAGCACTCAATACAGAAACATAATTCTACAAGTCACTGGGAACTCAAAAACTGCATTCAACCAACCAAGATCCTCTCTGAATCAAAACCTGGGAGCAAAAAATAGAAGAGGCTGCAAGGGCCTAAAGATTTGTATTCAGGGAATAGAAGACACAGAAGTGTCTGACAAAAGACTCACTTTCTACTCTTAMAATCAAAGTAGGAAGGGGACGAGAAGTTATGAGGAATTGTGAAAGGCATTCCAACAAAATCGGAGAAAGAACTGTACGTAACCTTGCAGGTGAATGGCAGCTCTGCTGGTCCTTTCCACATCATGCTGCTCATTTATGTACAAATTGGGAATGCAAGGGAATGACAAAATGAATACAGGCAGTGAACATGTAAAGGCAGCACAAAATTAGATCCTGTGTGGGTCAGAGCTGCATGTGACAGGCACCTCTCATTCCCTTCATAACATTAGCGATGATTTGGCACCCTACCTGCAGAGCAAAAAAAGCCTCGCTAAATYGGATCTATGTGCAAAGCTTTGCTCCATACAAATGCTTTTTTTTCCCCTAAAAAAAAAATTTAAAAGTTTAAAAAGGAAAGGATTTCTCCAATGTAGTTTTAAGGAATAGGAATTCTTCAGCTGATGATTTCTCTGCCTAACAAGCTGATAGAGGAAAACAGAAGATATCACTCAGGTTACTGAGACACAAGCTTAGATAGACACCAAGGGAGTCTGCAAAACACTTAAATGTTTAGCACAGTCATTAAGACYCCAATGTCTCTAAGGAGTTTTAGACTACAGCCAGATCATCTGGTTGCATCAGACTATACYTTCTTTGCATAGAAGTAAAAGTCAGGTATAATTTTTACTTTCCATTTCCCTGAGTATTTCCAGGTATTTTTGTGAAGGAACTACAGCTCTACTAGTCCTACTCATTCTCATATTTAATTAATTGAAAAAACTACACTTACAGGATGCAAGTGTTCCTGTTCCACCTGCTACTGACTGCAGCACTTCAGCTTGGCAGTACACAAGACCTTGTCTCTGCTCTTCTTTTCCACCAYGCTCTTCTTTTCTGCCACTACTGTATCTAAGAAACAGCTGTTTTCCATTTAGGCCCGTGGGTGCAGGATGGAGATTGGGCTTTGGGACTCACTTCCAAATCAAGAACACATTTAYGAGCCTTTCAGGCATCAGACCACCCTCGCCACAGGGGCTCCAGATCCCACACAAAGGGCTCAAAAAGAGCTGGAGGACATGGATGGAAATAGGAAGCACTGCTGTGCAAGTTGCGGCTAGTCTGAAGGGACGTGGGTGGACTGATGTCAGAAGATGTCTCTTGGGGAATTAAAGGGATTATGAGTATATAACAAAGGATTTAATGAAGGAAAAACTTGGAGGAGAGAAGATGTAGGACGGAAATATTCAGGGGGGTGTCCTCAAATGCTTCAAATGAATGCAAGAAGCATCCATATTCCTCTTCTAATTATTTTAAATAACTTTATTTCCTGTCTCAGATTTGTTTTTCTAGAAGCCCACAGGAAACCTCCAGGACAATTAGGCAAACAGCTGCAGATAGGAAGTTAATGCTGCAATAAGAGATAAATATCCTAAAGCTTTTATCTTTTGGTCCCAAAGCACTTTGCAGAGGTAAATCACAGAGACACTGAGTGATTTGCACAGATAGATGGTGAGTATACAGAAAATCTGGAATGGGCAAATGACCCTTCCCATGGGCCCATCATTACTCAGAGGAGGAGCATGAGAGGGATTAACTTGCAGGAGGAGTAGCTCCCCCTGGGCCCCCTGTTAGCATGCCTGAGTACCCTGAAGGACAGAGCAAGGCTGGGAGRACCTGCCCCAGTCAGCTTAGCAACAGGAGGGCAGAGGGTTTGTGATGTCCACTGCTGCTGCCTGCAAAGGGGGCTGGGCACACACCCCCACAGTGAAAAAGCTGCTGCAAAGGACAGCAGTAGCAGAAGAACAGGCAGGTCCCAATGGCTATGAACACAAATAAAAGATGTCTTGTTCTAAGAGCTGGGGCAGCCCTCCACAAAGGCTTAGAGGGACAAAGCCCCTGCATATAACAATTTGATTAAATAAGAAATTATTGGTATGTTAATGCACATATTGTAAGTGAATCCTGTACTCAGTTTAGTTTAACTCAAAAATCCTCAAGTCTTTTGCAGGCCTCTAAACAAAAAGGTAATCTCCCTGGGCTTAGGGGGAGTCTTGTTATTGCCATGAGATTTGCTGCCGGAAGCAAATATCAGGTCCAGCGGTCTTATTCTGTTTACAAAAGTTTATTTCCCTTCTCCAGGTATGTCCTGACCTCAGCAATTTCTTCACTCACTTCATCACAAACCCCTGCTATTTTAAATGCATATCCTAGAAAGTTGTGGCTCTCTTCCTCTCTGTGTGTTTCTTCTGAAGCTTCCAAAATTGCTATTTTTTCTATCCAAATATACTAATTGCTCAAGATAAAAGTGCAAATTTTGTCTGCTTGAAAATGTCTGCAGCAAGGTATTCCCTTGCTCTGGGTGAGAGRAAAACACGTTCCCAACAGCTGATTTTGAAGATGTAACCTTTAAGAAGAGAAAACTTCTCTTGCAGCACTGATGGGCACAGGGCTCCTCTACCACAGGAGAGCTACCTGTCAGGACACAGGGAGTGACAGGCAGAAAGAAGATGGCCCAAGCAACAGCAAGAAATGTCTGCAACTTAAATTTCAAGTAGGAAAAAACCCCATGGGTTTCTTGATATGTTTTATAGAAGTAAAGAGCCTGTATTTCCCCAGAGAGTTCCAGTTCTATGGAGAAAGTGAGTTATGTGCTTCTTTCTGCACCACCTGCAGCCTTTCAGACCATACATACATAAGCATGTTTCACTTGCAGCAACTTTCCTGAGAGGGTACAGACTTCAAATTATGAAAGAAAACAGATTGTAGTATCAGCTCTAACCCACATCTCAAAACTATTAACAGGACTATTTGGGAAGAGATATTCTGACACATTTTTAAATTTCCTTGAAATGAACTGGATTAGGACAGAATATTGAAGGAGCAGAGCTAAAAATTGGCAATATGTTGCTGAGAAATAATTATTTCGTATATGGGTGCTTGATGTCTGTAATGGATTTGATCCAATGATAAACGGAAAATAAAATGACTTCTGACAATGGTGAAATGAAAGCAATCCTTATTTATGATGTGTGCCTACCCTAACTAACATAACCCCAAGGTATTCTACCCCAGAGAAGCAAAATATTGCAGGCTAAGTCTAACTGCAGCACTCAGCATCACTTGCTATATATTTAGTGAATAGGGACACTGGCCACATTTGCTCAGAAAAACAGCTTTTTCCTTATCCTCTGGATTCTTCARAAATAGTACAGAAAACAGGAGGCTACAGCATGTCAAGATGCAAAAAGAGATTAAGCAAAAAAGATGTGCATGCAGAGAAAGAAAATAGCTGTAAGGAAAGGAAGATCTAGAGGTAAAAGAAATGAGTAAAACATTATCCTTTCACATCTCTCCCTGAGCTCTGCTTACTTGGGGACTGGGGGCACTGGAATTTTGTATTTGGGCTGCCAAATAAGTTCTTCAACACTGTTATTTAAAGACATCCAATACTAAGAAATAATGGCTTTTCCTTTTAATAAAAAATACTAAGATAAATGAATGCAACTTCTCAAAATGAGAGGTTCTATGATGACCTTTGCTGTATAATCAGAAGTCCCAGCCAAAACAATGACTTTTATCATTAGCACAAAGTAGCCTTCTAATACATGGTGTGACAAACACAAAAACAAATGGCTTTCATGAGATGTACACACAGAGAGGAAGATGAAGCAACAGAGCATTTTGCGCTGGAAGTGATTTTCCCGCCTCTCTACATGGTGCCAGAAGAGCACAGTGACTGTGAAGGCTTCCCCACTGCTCTCTTGGCTGCAGGATCTTGTAAGAGCTGTTCTAAAGGCATAAGGGCAGATGTCAATCCTTGATCTTTCTGTTGAGAGGGTGATCTATTAAAGACTTGGCTAGCTGGGTATCTACTCCCTCAACAGGCTGCCAAACCCATGGCTTAAGTTAACAAACTCCTATTTGCCAGATCAATGCTGACCCTATGTCAAAAGCTTGGTCTCCTTTCATTGGATCTGCAAGTCATCCTAAAATACTTTACTAATTGGGAAAGGTAATGGTGGGAGGTAAGCATTGGAATTTGAGTGGAAGCTACGTGAAGAAACTGAAAAAAAGTCAGCTTTCTCTCTGAAAAGAAGTGCATATTTGTCCACTCRAAGTGCAGTTTGATTAAACTCGCTTAATCAGACAAAAGGAAGGGGTCATCAGCAAAGTCCCCAAGACCTCCTCTCCCTCTGCATCCCAGGAAAAGAAGACAGACAGTGTAGTCAAACAATAATACTGGGTGAATTGCCCAATATGTCTATTTAATTAGCACTTAAAGCAYCACAAATGTTTTCTCCTTGCTTGAAGGAGAGAGAAGAACATGTCCCTGCCATTGCAGAGGGCAAGAGAGGGTTTATAGATGATTTCACCTTAATAGTCACAGAGAAAATGTTCCAATGCCTATCCAAACTAGAAAGACAAAAAAAAGCCCCAGATTTTTTTCTGTTTTTCTCTTGCGCATCACTGGGATGTGGCATYTGATATAGCAGCATTTCATCCCTCTGGACAAATGAAAGAGGTGCAAGATGCTGATTTTCTACACATTCACAATTCCCCCACCACTGCAGAACTGGTCTGTGTGTCTTGGAAAATATTTCTCCATGAAAGCACACATGCAAAATAAAAATCACAGAATAGTGTGGGTTCAAAGGGAGCTTTAAGGTCATCTACGCAACTGCCCTACATTGAGAAGGGACATCTTCAACTAAATCAGGTTGCTCAGAGCCTCATCCAGCCTGGCCACGAATGTTTCCAGGGATGAGGCATCCATCACCTCTCTGAACAACTTGGTTCAGTGTTTTTCCATCCTCACTGCAAAAAAATCTTTTCCATAGTCATTTTCAGAGGTACAGTCATTTGTAAAATGTGCACAAACTGCTCTAACAATTATTGATGCTATTGAACTTCCTGCCCTGTAACAATGGAATTTTCTTGCCCCCAAAAGCATCAGTTCTACAGGGCTCCTTTTATTTTTGTTGCTGTTATCTTTTATGACAGTCAGCCATAAAATCAAATGTGTTCCCTCAAAAGAATTCTCATATCTGTTTTTTAAAACCGGTGGTTTTTTTTTTCTGCATTAATGGGAAAATATTCCAGAGACATAAAAGCATAAAAAAGACAATGCCCTGCCCTGTATTTCATATATATAGGAAATGAAAGAGTCAAAGATGTACACTAGACATTTCCAAAGCACCCATTTGACTTCTTTATGAAAACGCTCAGCTTTTTCCATAAAGAAGAAAAATTCCAGTGATTCTGAGGATTTAAAAACAGAATGTAATGATCTTCTGTGTAAAGCCTCAGGTTTCTCAGACTCAATCAGAATGAAATATTTTGCAAGGCTCTCTCTTCAGGCTAATTTAATTAAATAAAGTGGTACTAGAACACCCTGCCACTATTATGGTTCTCATCCTGTCCAACCAGAAGGCAACAACTCCCACAGAGTTCCCAAGCATGTTCTTTACAGCAATGCTTTACCCACTGTTTAAAACAAACCCACACTGCAAAGTATATATAACTATTACTCTCACTTTGTACCTTCTCTCCTTCACAAAGAAAAAAAATACAGAGAAAAAATATATGAATATTTATTTTCCTCTCTTTAAAATTAATACATATAACATTTCTATCTATCAGGTCTCTTCAAGGAGAGCTTGGCTGCACTCTAATTCCATCTCATGTGCCATTGCTATTGCTGTGCTGTTTTCTCTGGTCTTCTCAATGACACAAACAAATTTGCCTTATAAGAAGAGTTAATCATCTCTACATAGATTTCATTCCTGGGCACAGGTTCAAAGTCCATGAACACATAATCTTTTGCAAATCAAAACCTCTTTCTCTCTTTCATGCATCATTTACAATCCCAAGGTGATGTACTGCTAGCATCACACCTGTATTTTAGTTCACTTTCTTCCTGATTACTCATCCTTTAGAAAAGAAAGCAAAAGTGACCTTTACTCTTTTCCTCTCATATTTTATTGTCTGTTTGCCTTGTTTTTCTTTGCTTTGCTTGTCTGCCTAAAGAACTGAAAGCCTGGTTCAGACCCAACAGCAGAATATCTTCTTCCTTAGGAGGAGTAAAATACCAGGAAAGAAGGAAGCAGACAGTTTTCAGTTGCTGGGATTACATGACTGACCCTGCAGAAACACTGTGTAAGTAGGATGCTAAGCTTAGAGCCCCAGGTCACCCATGGGAAGTCTAGACCTAATCTGGTTTGTGGACAATTTCTCCTGCCTCTCTAACCACAAGACAGGAGGCAGCATCAGCAGCATGTAGGTTTGGACCTAGAGGGATCCTTACATCACCCTCTGGGCAGCTCAGTCATTACTTCTGTGCCCTAGGATACAACTGCASTAGATAGTCAAAAATAGCAAAAAAACCCCAAAATAGTCTCAAAAGTGATAGAGTCCAAGGGCTTTGCCAGCCTGACTGGTGCAAGCTGCCAAGCTGATATTTCCTTCTTCGGGTGCTGGAACAAATCCTCACCGTCTCCTGCAATTTTTTTCTGCAGCTTAATCTGCAGTGAATATTGCTTYCATTGCTTTAAAGAAAACACTATTTTACCACAACCTTAATTAAATTCTTTACCTATTTCTATACCATTTATGTACTACAAGCCCTAGATTCCAAATCTGCCTACAGGAAGGTGCACAAACACTGCAGCTATGACATGCMTTAACCAATATTCTGGCAACAACCAGGCTGACTGACTAATTTGGATTTTGATGACAGTTTCATTTTAAAAAGCTATTAGTGTGACTAAGTTTGTGACTCTTGTGCTAATAATCTGACATGCATGGCTTCTGACACCCTCTTCTCTCCACTGAACTCCAGTAGATTATATTAATCTTTAATTGATAATGGCTCCCATTTGTATAAAATTGCTGCTGTTTATTATGCAAAATATTTGTCCTCTGAAATATTTTGATGCTTCTCTTTTAAAGATTGGCCTTTTCCACTTGTAGAATTCAATATCCCTTATAGCATCACCAAGTTTTCCCACAACTGGGTTTTTGAGAAAAAAGAATGAATATTTCACCTGTAGTGAAAAACATTCATGTTTCTAAATGGTGATATTCATGAAAACTTTAAAAATTAATGCAGTCATAGCTGTCCTTCTGTTTGCCCATCTGCATTCCCTTGGGCTCCCATGGAATAAAAAACCCTGAAGATGTATTAAGCAACATGACTTCCTTTTTTTTTTCTAGCRTTTCTCCTGCAGTCAACTTGTGGAAAAGCCAATTTTTACAAATGAATACACAGGCCCCAAGTCTAATACAGACTTTTTTTTTTACAGCCTTTCTTCCTACACCAACCTTCCCTTTTTCAAGTGAGAGTACCAAGAAAAGCTTATGCTTTTGATCTCTGTGCAAATAAATGAGCTGAAACAAATAAAACCTGGTTCACAAGAGACTTCCAAGACATCTGGTGGAGTTATTTTTCTAAGTAATTAGACCAAGTGGTGGTGCAATTCYCAAATGGAAAGTACCTTCTCACTTGGTATCCAGTTATTTCTCAGGGCCATCAAAACAGCAGTAAGTCCTGCTTCTCTCCTTGCCTGTGTCTCAGACTCTATTGATTACCAGTCTTCCCAAACACTGCTCTATTACTCAAGTTTTTAACCCTCCCCCCCAACCTTTTTTTTTTTTTTGTGCTATGAGGATCCTGTTTTACTTCCAYGAATGTCAGTGGGATTTCTGGTATTGACTGAGGAAGGATGTTAAGATACTGTAGTTCTCCTTCTTACAGGCTCTGTAGAGCAGGCAGAGCAGTGCAATGAATAACAGCAAGGTGCTTGTTCTGGATCAATAGTGCTCTAAAGTGTGCCCAGGTGTGCTTTCTCCTTCTTTCTTGCTGAAAACTGATTAAATTTCTCCTTTTTTTCTCATATCTCCACAAGMAAACATCATTCTAGTAACAACCCAATTGCTCCTTGACACTTTGGGGAGAATGTGATCCTCAGTCTGTGACAACATCACAGGGCAACCACTGTGAATTTGTGACACTGGAGAAGTGAACTGGGAGTAGACCTGTCTGAAGAAAGGAATTTCATTTTGTTTGTGCATGGTTCTCCTGGTTTTCTGGTTTCAGATTTGGTCAGGGTGCTCTACACTTCTGTTCCACTAGCTGACTTGGATGCAGGCACCACCCCTGTGCTAAGACAGACAATTTTTTAATGCCAGACATGGAATTTCCAGCTGTAACAGGAGTAAAGAAAAGCTGACATATGAAACAGCTGCTAGACTACAACAGTGGGCTTGATATTAATGGTGTTCATTCTCATCCCTTCACAACATAACACAAACTCACCAGAGGTTTCATCTACTCTCTCGTCCACCACGTGGTCCTTCTGATGAACCCACTCGCTGTTGCACTTAAAATAGATTTGTGTGGCTGGGCTTGCTTTGCAGTACAGATTCACAGGCTTGTTCTTCACAATGTAAGCTTCTTCAGGTTCAATGAGGAAGTGTGGCAATGGCTCTGGAGGATCAGATGGAAAAGTTTCTGGAAGCTCATGAAAAAAGTCATCATCTGTAAAGAAAAAAGAAAGAATCAAAGTTCAGCTGGCAGACATTTGCAAAAACTTCATGAAAATGAAAAAAGGTGCATATTTAAATGTTATCTTAGGAGCATTCCTAACTGCGGCTTAGATGCACTGCTGTTTCCAGACTGGAAGACAYTGTTCTTTACATCCTGAGCATTCTTTCCTCTCTGCAATGTGACAGGGTTGTGCACATTCACAGCCTGGGATCAGTCCTTTGTTACCACCATTGGCAATACCAGCAATAAAGCTTTGTGTTAGTGTTTGGTAGAGTTGCTTACAAAACCATAACGAGAAATAACAGAAACTTTCAGAGGCTTCAAGGCCACATTTTCAATAGTGACTTATCACACTGCATAATCAGGTGCATGCAATAGCTACCGCCAGCTGAGGCTGGTCTCAAGAGGAAACAGTACCTTTTGTTTCAGATGAGCAATCTGAAATCTGCTGAGGGCAAAAGTCTAAATGCAAGTCCAGTCTGCACCTCTTTGTTCATATTCTGACTCTTCTGCTAAGACTGCTAATGAMGATGCCAATCTGTGCTTTATTTCCTCTGTCAGTAGAACCTTGGCCTGTGCAATCCTTGCTATGGAGAGGATGTGGGAGTTGGGGCATTGGGCAGGAAACCTGTGAAATGGTGACATTTTGGGCAAACTTGGACACATGCTATTGACATAAGGAACCTCAGCACCTCTCTGGTGCTGCTGGTAAAGAATTAAGTCAATGAAAGTAGTCTGGAGAAGGAGGAAATCTGTTGCATGGGAGGCAAGACTGAAAACACCAAACGTGCATACTTCCCTTTCTCCCTCCCTCTTCACAAATCCCCTTTTACAACCCCTCTGCCCCTTTGTGCAGAGGAAGTCTTCCACATTAGAAAGCACCAAATTCAGCAGAGAATAACCTTCTCCCCATCTTCCTCCCCACCTGCCATCAGAGCACAGGAACATCCAAGAGGCTCTGAGCAGCAAAGTGTTGGGGGGCACCAACTCCTGACAGACCCACCAGCGGCAAGCTGGCARCTCTGAAGGCCTCACTCAATGTCTCCTTTCTGCCTCTGGCACAGCTATCATTATACCTCCTGATGGATGCTGATGCTGATCAATAAAACTCTACAGAACATCCAGCTGAAAATCCTGGCTTGCTGTCTCCTCCCTACCACTCTTCATGAAGATGAAATGTCAGACGGCTCCGTCCCCAAACCTGAGACCTCCCTGTGCAGGCCCTGTGCAGAATTACAAGGGGCACAACTCTCCTTCCAGATACTGCTTTTCAGAAAGACAAGAAGGAACAGGGACAGATGAAAGAGAGAGGGAAAGAAGATAATACGGTACCCATCCATGAAGCTGTCTGAAGGTAAACTGCATGTCTTTATCAGTGATGGAAATACCTTACAGAGCAAACCATTTTGTGAACCTCCTAAACTGTTTATGAAGAGAACATATGTTCACCATTTCTTTTTCTTTTTTATTTCCCACTGCCCTTCATATTAATTTAAAAATACTCCTGTCCTTCTTGGTGTCTCATTTTATAAGGAATATTAGGCCTGACTCACTACTGCATCACTCCCTGAGAGTTAATAGAAGTGAACAGGTTCAAAGATAGAAAAAAGGGCCAATAAATAAGGCCTGACATTCTTCTTGCAAAGGGAAAATCTGTGACACACTATAACACTTCCATTTCCATCTCCAATTAATCACTTCCAGATACTCGAATTAAATTTAATTTTTTATCACTTTCCCATGCTTCCTTTATTTCTGCATTTTCCTTTTCACTCTGACCACACCAGTCTCCTTCCTCTGCAATCCTATTTCCTCTCCTCATTAGGGATTTCTTCCTTGCTCCATTTTACTCCCTGTTTTTTTTTTCAAAAAAATAGACGAGTTACAGTAAGTTAATGGGAGTCCTAATTTGGTTTCATGACAATGAAATGTCTGTGAACTGAATCAAGAGGCTTTTTGGCATTCCTCATCCCCTTCCATGCACACCTCCCCTCTCTCACACGCTGCTGCATAGACATCCATGACACAGAAACATTWGAGATGAATCACTTCCCCTGAATTGCCACAGGACATATCTTTTTCTTCTGGTCATTTAATTGCAAATCAGCAAGTAGACAGATGGAAACTAACAAAGCACACATATGTTTTATAATTAAACAAGTATTGCTTCACTAGTTTCTGGTAACTGGAAGAACAAATGTATTTATTTTCACCACTAAATTTCTGCGCGTTATCAAAGGCAATAATTACAATGCCTGACCAATTAACTGCACCTTATCAAAGATAACTAGAAAGTCTAAAAGGAGGGATCAGCAAGCTGCAAAAAAGAAAAAAAAAAAGAGAAGATTTTCAAAATTATTTTTTAATCAGCCTGGAAAATGTGTGTGGGTTTTGGCTTTTCCTCCTGAAGGTAACTGCTTATTAAGTTTAGGTATTATTTGTATGTATTCAAAGTACTGCCCAGTACATTATGATCCAGTCTCACATTTTGATTGTGGTGATAGCTGCTTGTCTCCATCAACCTGGCATCCCAGAGTCAGATACAACAAGCCTGTTTTCTTACTGCCTTCTTGCTGTGATTCCTCCTTACTCTTCTTGAACTACAATAAAGCTCAGCTTTATTTTTCCACACTCTCTCATTTCTATCAAGAGGCATCTGAACCACTCTTAAATKTTAGGGATATAGATGGAAACCATTCACAAACTGTCACACAAATAGTGCTCAAAGGCTGCCTCGTCCCTGGAAACTGGCATTTAAAACCATCACTTTCAGAAAGAATTTAAGACAGTAGCTAAGAAAGATTTTTTTTTTTTCTTTTTAAACTTGAGAATGCTCATACAATCCCTGCCCTCATACTGCTGCTGTTAATAGCAACAATGGTGTTTTTTTAATAGAGCAGTTTCTCAAGAGGAACATATAGAATATCACCATGACTGTGTTTGGCAGAAAAAGCAGCAATCCCACTGTTAAGCCAGTCTGCCTCCATTAGCACTGAAGGACCCTTGCTCCTGCTTTTCACTGCTGAAAGGCAACAGGTGGCCTAATCCACCTSTGTGAACCACAGTGGGAAGTCACTAGGTGTTTCCTGCATCCCCCAAAGAGACGGGGTCGGGTGCTGCAGGGAGGCAAAGCACCCGTCCCCTCTTACCCAGGCACACCAGCTGAAGTGGCAGGATGGTGCTTTACAGGTAGAGAGGGTATGYAGCTCCAGTTCCCCTGTGCCAGGCTGTGACACTTGCTTCTCAGGACGAGAATCTTTTGATCCCCTCACGATGGCTTGCACATCACACCAGGCACAGCTGTGTCACAGCTTAGGACAGTCAGCCAATCGAGCTGCTGATCTGGGACAGGGCTTTGAACCATCAACCTTAACACACATCTTGGAGCCAAGTCTTGCATTTCATTTTTTGAATYATAGCCATATGCTGTCGTGCTTTCACTGTAATGCTTGCAGCAAYGTGCAAGAATAATTATAATGTTAGTGTAATTATATAGCAAGATATTACTAAAAATCCGACAGAAAATGCCAATATAGGACATTTGACTGTGTTGGGATTTTTTGCAGTTCTCTAGAGCACAAGACCCAGTACCACCAGAGCAATCTTATGAATCTGTGTTTTCATGAGGACACAGTTTCTAACAACCAAATAAACATTTCCATCAGTTTCTCCTGACCAGTTCTACTTAAACACAGGTCATTCCTGTGAGTCAAACTGACTTAGATTTYTCAGGGATGATTTTGTTATCACCGTGAGGCCTGTTGAGCCAATGTCTATAATTTGGATAGGGATTGTCTCTCCTGGTGTGCTCCATTGCTGCATGAGGGGATAAATCTTGCCTGAGACTTTGATCTGCATCKTCCTGACGGTTATTGCCAGTTATTTAAAATGCTCATCTCCCAACGGTGCAGCAAAGCAGCAAACTTTGTAACTCTCTTATTAAACTCTCCTAAGTAGCTAGACTTTTTTTTTTCTTTTGTCTGGAGGAAAAAAGCTAATTAAACCATTTGGGAGCGATCTGGAAGTGCAGATACAAACAAACGCTAAAAATTCACATACTTGATTTCCAATCATTATGCCAATGTCACGTGCAGCAAGTTCCCCTCACAACTTTGATCAAACACAAACACAAGACACACATTGTTCTCCCCTGTTGTAACAAATMCCCTTCTGTGCTCAGTAACTTTGAGCTGCAAGTTTATTTCTGCAGTATGTCACATTCATCTTTATTTTCACATAATAAAKTGTACAGCCCATCTGTTGTTATTGACTGATTTATATTAGCAAGACAAAAGACCTGATTAATGGTACTGCTAAACTGGTTCCAGTCATGCAATTCATTCATATTAAGAAAATAAATTTTTAAAAGCCACTTTAATCTATAAACTTAACTTGGAATTTTTATTTTAGTTCCTGGCCCAAATTCGGATACACTTTTATTTGCCTTCTGTAGTATCTGAMAACTATGTTTTTTAAAAGCAAAGTCAAAGGCAAATCTATAGGAACAGGGGAAATGCCACTGAAATCAGCATTGCTACAAACTGGCATGGGCTGTCACATGTAGAAATTTTAGCTTAATTTTAGTTCAGTTTTCTTTTAAGGTAAAACAARTCTTTGCCTAAGTCAGGAACCTTTTGCTGTTAGGAAAGGTCTTTCTCTTTTCATGCATTTGCCTGTAAAACTGTACATATTATAGCTCTTCATGCATAACACGTGAAAAGAGAGATTTAATGGCATATTTCCCCTTTTATGGATTAGTATCCCTGCTCTAATCTGTGGCAGGAAAATATTGTGCTCCATACACCAATCTATTCATCTCTAGATCACTAATTTTATTACTATATACCAAGCTTTAATTTTCATCAGCCTAGCATATAACTCAGTATATATCTGAACTGCGAGACTTGAACTATTATTGCTTAGATGATAATATATTGGACCATTATCTCTTCATGCGAGACCTGAAGCAAATTCTTCTCAAATGGAATTTACTTCAGAATGATTCAAGAGCAATTTAAAATGAATGGCTGCAAAGTTAATTCTATTTGCATTTGGATGCCCATCACTCGGCAAGACCATTCCCCGAGTGTTGCAAGAAAGGCAGCTGGAGTTTACTGTATGGATGGGATTTCTGCTCAGGTTTTAACGTTATGATTAAAAAGCTTTCTAGAGCAACAAGTACTGTTTACTGTGAAATTAACAGCAGGTGCTAGCTCAGCCAGACAGCTTATCAGGATGGAGGTAAGGRTTTGGATTACAGTGCACACCCTTTCAGGAAAGGAAAATTGCTCAACTGGAAGTCCTTTAGTCACAGGGTTTTCTATCCTCCTAGGAAGGGCATGCAGTGCCACCAAATGGGAAGCAAAAAATACTGTATGCCATTGAGCCTGTCTTCACCTTAGAGGCCCTTAACACCATAGAGCTATGGATCCAACATTAGTCCAAGTTGAATAAAAATTGGGAGGAAACAGGACTTATTTCTAAGAATCACTAATGAACAGTTTCCATTCCAAAAGGCMCTCTCAACCCTGCCTCGGCCTTGGAGACCACACAGGAACAGAGAATGGGCACAGCAAAGTGTAGCCTGTGCCCTGATACCTGGGGAGAAGGAGAGTGGCTTTCTCAGCACTTACCCTCTGTGAGCCCTACCTCTGGTTGATTGCAAGCTGAGCACGCAATAAAGCAATCACTCTTTATTCTTCAGCACCTCAGAAGGGAAAGGTATCCTAAAAAAGCCCAGAAAGTCTACAATTTTACAACAGCAAAATATTTGGCCAACCTTGGAGGCTGGCATATGCTTGGTTGTAGTTGAATTCACTGGCAGGCCTTTATGTGCCTGAAGATGAGGCTTGGTTTTGTGGCAGCCCACAAACCAGATCCTTGCTGAACTTTGCTGGACCCTCCTGGGAGCAAGGTCAAGGGAATTTCTGACTCAGATKTACTGAGCACCCACAAAATTAAATGCTCTTTGCATCAGGGAAGGCAGAGTACAGGCACAGTCTGAGAAAAGCGACAGAGAAATCGATAGGGCATGCAATGTTCATCTTTTTTGGGTGACTTCAGTCCAGAAACAGAAYAAATAAAGAACACATTGAAGAATGAATTTTCCCTGCACCTGCAGCAGCTCAGCAAAGACTCTCCTAGCACATCTCAGCTTAACAGCACATCCCCAGGAGATCAAATCCAAGCTTTGCTTGTACTTAACAAAGAACATATGCACTGAGCRGCTACATATCCATCAGAAGGCTGCTGGGCAAAAGTCTCCCTCTCAAACACAGGAACATCAAAGAAAAGGCAAACACATCCTTTCCTGTCCTTCTGTACTCCTAGAAAAAAAAAAAAGGAACTTTCACAGCAGCACAGGAATCAATACTTGATCCATGGTCAGCCAAAGGCACAACTTGAAGCCCTCAAAAAAACCCAGACAATGGGCATCTCAGACACTGGAAATTCTGGATTATTGGCTAAAGAATCCAGAAAGGAGGTTTCTGATATTTGGACTCAGTCCTACTTTACAGGTCATCCTAAATAAAGAAGCCATACCTAGAACAGTAATTGTGCTTGTTATGCCACCATACTCTGGCTAGCCTTTCTCAGGAAGCTGTGAGGAGCTGAAGGAGAGAAGGAGACACCATGCTTTCCCTTTTAACAGCACTGCACAGTCTGCCATTACACTGGGGGACTGTGAAGGGTGGGAGCTGCAGCTCAAGAGCAGGGAGGTTTCACAGTCAAAGAAAGAAGCCAACTGAGAGGCTGCTGGTGCTTCCCCCCAGCAAGCCTATGTGGAGTGGAGCCCTCTCCTCTTGTGCACTTCTGTGTTCCTGTTTTATGTGAATGCTGCATGCCCAAATATAAAGCCAAGGGTAGAGGAAGATGAAAGAATAAATGGCTATCACTCAGCCACAGACCATATGGACACTGCAACCATGCTGCCTACAGCAACCAGCATGTCCTCCAKCTCCCCTGCTCTGATAGTGCCATCTCCTTCTCTCAGCCCAGTGCTTGGAGTACATCCTGCCTGGCTAACCCTGGTAAATTGCACTGCTGTTAATCAACAGCTAATTCCAGTGGAGTCAAATACAATCTGCATCAGAGTAAGGAAAAGGAGAATCACATCTAGATGGGAAAATACTGTAACACCTTTATAAAGAGTTTTGCAAGCTACATCTTACCACTGGGGAAAAGGCACCTTCCACCAGTTTGTTTAATTCATAATTATGATTAAAGTTTCTGCTTCTCTTGAAACTTTAACAWCAACCAGATGAGAAGAACATTGAAAACAGAACTGTCAGTGCTCTGTAACAGAGGGAATTTTTTTTATAAATCCCACTGCTAATTCAAGACAATACCTGCAGGTATATATGTAGACATGACATTTAAGGTACTGTATCCAGAACATTATCATTGCCCTAAGACAAACTCTGTCAGACTACCAGCTGCTGCCTAAACATGCAAGAGATGGTGGAGGTACTCATTAGCATTGGACTCAGCCTAGGAAAATGCCAAAAGATGGTATGGTTTCATGCAAGGCAATTGAAAATACTTTCTGTTCTCATATGAAGAGTACCAAGCTGTTCTTTGAGCAACAAGGTTTATGACACTTGTTGTCAGTGTAGGAAACTTAATGCAGTAATCTGCAAGCTCTACTTTCTATGAGTCTGCCTAACCATGTAAACAGATGAAAAAGGTTGGAGGCAAATCATCAGGGGCTGAGGCTGGCTTATGAGCACTGAGAACATGAAATGGAAAGTGAAGAGGCAAAGGCTCTGTTTCTTTGCTGCCCTGCCCTGAGTACCAGCAGTCACAACCCTCTTTGCAAAAYATTAATTACTTCTGATGGAAACTTSTTGTGCTTTTACAGASCTRCTGGATARGGTTGGCTCAGTTACTGTGCCACAGCTCTCAACAGTACAGCACTTGAAAATAAAATGCTTGACAAACAGCAGATAATAWCAGTGACATTTCAAGGTGATTACCTTGTGGAAGTTTCTGCCCTCTTTCCACTTCCAGGGTTGTCAAACATTGGAACAGGCTGCTCAGGGAAGTGGTTGAGTCACCATSCCCGGAGATATTTAAAAGATGTATRGATGTGGCACTTAGTGACATGGCCTAGTGCTGGATTTGGCATTGGTGGGTTAAAAGCTGGACTGTGTGATCTTAGACGTCTTTCTGACTTAAACTATTCCATGAATGTCTGATTTKTTTAAAACTAATAAAATATTCATGCTTGGAAGAAAAAAAAAGTGGGTTACAGACTATCTCCAAAACTTTATCTCCTTGCTCTGTCATGTAACAAACTCACAGAGAAACATGCAAGGGTTACTTTGCCAAGCACTCACATCATATTGTAACTGTGAGCTACAGRCATTTAATTGGAAAATTAACACGGCTCCTGTTGGATATGGTTGTGCTGCTAGAGTTCAAGCCTATTAGTGCTAGTTGTGTTTTCTCTGATACAGATGCAGCATATGAACAGCAGAAACGTCACTGCCAGCCCACAAGGTTTTGTGTCCTCCCCCTTAAGCGTTTTTCATTTTGGATTCCAGATTGTGATGGGTCTGTGTGATGGYATGAGATCCCCTCCTAACCACCTGAAAAGCAAAGTCTAATTTGAGACACTTCTGCCCTAGCTGCCATTAGTGGTCATAATGGTTGACACAAGGTCAAAAATCATGAAACCTCTGAGGAGCATCATTTCCTCTTCAGTGTTAGGCTTCACTTCCCTTTGACACATTAGTCCTGAAGCAGCTCCAGGCTCTTGACCCCTTCTTTAACCCTGATAACTAATTAAAGATGGACAAGGCTTAGGCTAAAATACTTTTTGTTAAACCTATTCATTCTCAAGTCCCCTTCAGGCATTCTTTGTCACACAGGACAGAGCCTGCCATATTTACATGAACATGAAAGAAGGTGCCTGTTACAATAACACAAAAAAATCTCCTTTTACAAGACCTGACAACCTTTGTGGTTAGATGGTAGAATGCATTTTATAGCACATAAAATATMTTCTCAACACACACTGGAAACAAGTTTGCTGGGAATAGTCCAAAGCATACAATTCAGGAAAAATCCAAGGATAATTAACTCTGCACACATTTTTAGAATTAGAAGTTCAGACTCAGGTCCTTTATCTGACTGCTACGTCAAAAGTCTGAACAGAGTATCTCAAACATGATAAATGATAAATTTTTCATTTTACCAAATGAAAAATTGATCCCACTTTTTCTCATGCTCTTAAGGCTCTCTCATGTAGTGGAAACAAAGAGCTCAGGCCAGAGTCATCAGCTGCAGGAAAATGGATTTTAGGGCCAGTGGTAAATAACATTACAYAGCACAAGTTTGTTTAATAGAGGAAAGCATACTGCTACCTTGAGTGAGGATCTGTAACTGAATGTGGCACTTTACAAATACTTTCTCTGCTTTTTATGTTGTTTCATATTAATAAGTAAGTTTGCTTCTTGCATCAGTGTGTTGGGGTTAAAATGTCAACCTTCTGTTCCTAGCAAGAATGGTTATTTTTACCCTTACTTTTCCAATTATTAAAACTGCAGCAGAGCTTTGCTCCCTGCTTTGTAACAGTTCAATGAAAGCATTTTTGTCTCATCAAAAACTGATGATCCAACATCTCCTGATTAATAAAACTGAGATCTAATGGGATGTCATGGATCCTAATTTCATGAGCTATCTGAAGTGTATTGTTAATCTAGATAGTGGTGTCACTGCATCTCAGAAAAACACGGGACACTTAAATATACCTAAACTAATAGCTCAGTTGCATGGCCACCTGGTTAAGGCATTGAGCTGAGACCCAGGGGACTGATATTCTTATGTAACCTTGAGGAAATCTAATCTGCCAGGTCCAGGGTCCCATCTGCAAAATGGATGTAGGACMTCAATAGGACTCTTTGTTCACTACCTTCAAACTGAGCAAACAGCTCTGAACTCAGATGCTTCTTCAAAACTTCTCCCAAATGCATGCCAGTATCATCTGCTGAACAGCCAGCAGTTATAGAAAGGATCCCAACCAAACTGTGTTTATAAAATGACTAGGGAACAAAATCTGTCTAYGCTGGAGCTGATGTAAAGTTTGCCACTGGTTTCCCTTTGCATCAATGGAGCAGCCTGGCCTTGGATGCTCTGAAGGGCTCTCTCCATGGGCTAGGGGAATACTGCTGTCCCCAGACAAACATTAATCCTCATTAATATCTACATAGTCACTATTTCTTTTCATGGTTCTTAATGAAATTATTATTTGCCTGGTGCTGGTTACCTAATTTCATCCACAGCAAATTTTTCAAGAACCATAAATTATTTTGTATGAGGCTGATTTATCCCAGCAGAAGTCTAAATTGAATTAGAAATCCATTAGCTGAATTCTAAGCAGGAGCTTCTGGGGTGAAGGGGAAAGGAATGGGGGGGAACTTGGGAATCTGAACACCAGATGTGGAAAAAGGGCAAAATCCTTAAAAGAAGTAGAAAGAGAATAGAAAACATAAATATCTTCTTATTGAATTAAACACCTAGGTATTTATAGAGCCAGATGGAAAAGCACAGATTATTGCCTAAGATCAGAAATATGACTCAGACATTTATTTATTTATTTATTTTGACTAGCAATTGGTTTGGTAAGTAGATGAGATTTTGTAAGCAGATGAAAAACTCTGTTCCACTCGAATATTAGTTTCCATCATGAAAATACCAACAGACAGTGTGTGCTATATATACTAATAAAGCTAATAATGAGCTGTTCAACCAAATTTTAACACAAAATAATCAAAGGCATTCCTCCCTCTGAGGGAAAATGAAAGCAAAAAATGTTTATTTGCTTTGGAAACATACAGGATGATTTCATCAGCTATCGACCTTCATTCAGAGCCTGCTTATTTGAGGAGACACATGAACAGTGTATCTCACTGAGCACATGTTTATTTCCAGGTGAACGTATCCTCTCCTCTTGCCACTCTACCCTTACCATCAGCAGACAGAGCAAAGGAAGGATGATGCGAGGTGAATGCTGGAAGGTCATTGGTACTGACACCCACGCTTATCCTTTCCTAAAGCTGGAAACTGCGATGGACAAGGCCCACAGAGGGAAACTGCACTACAGTCCCTCTCTTATGACTTACAGAAGCACTGCATCCACACAGTTCTTTCAGAAATTGGTTACAGACAGGAAATCTTCCCCTGCAGTGACTAATTTCATTCACATCCCTTAAGTCCTGCTGATTTCACAAACTCTAACAATTAAAAGCAATAAAAATCTAACCATTCAAAGTGAAGCCTGAGACAGCAGTCTCCTGGCTTTGGTTTGCCTCCAACTCAAACTTTAGCTCAAGTGTCTGAAAACTATCACCSTTTCCAACATCAGGAGCACCCAGGACAGCTCAAACAGTTGTTGACCTGCAAAGTGCACGGTCACCCTTCCCAGCCACCACTCTAGCCTTTGCCTCCAAATCTTTTCAAGCTCACTCCATGGACACAAACAAGAAAAATGAGGGGAAAAAATAAAGAAAAGGAAGTCTTCTGAATATTCAGTAGTCAAAGTTATGACTGGAAATTATAGCTAAAGTAGAGAAATCCCCAGAAAGTGCTGAGAACAGATCCAGCACTGAAGTTCTATGGAAAGAATGTTCAGAGACCAGCAGCTGAAGTTTAACCCCTGAATCTCKGGATCACACACTGACTTGCATCCCTCCCTTATCTGTTTAGTTCCTTGTCTGCTACATCCATTTTTAATGTAAGRTTCCTACAGGATCTGCTAGCTTCTGATAACATGATGTGAACAGAAAATGCCACTGGAATTGGGGCTTCAGATCCTGCAAAGAAAAAGCCTTGCTACCAAGTCACACTACATTTCTCAACAGTGCTGTGGATTGTTTTGGATGAAATCAGAACTCCGCAACTCACACCACAGGTCAGATAACAACATTATTGTGTTTCAGCAGCTGAAAGGACACAGCAGAAACAGAGRAAAAGGGCAGCTTGGAGTGCCTCTGGCTCAACAGCCTCTAGSAGCAGGAATAAGAAACACAGAGACACCCACCTCTGTCTTGCAGATGCCACAGGATATAGCACTGCACAGCATGCAAGACAAGAGCATTTAGTCAAACTGGCCCTTAGATGGGCATTGCCTGGATCAGGACACAGCAGCATTTACAGCTGTTGTTGTCTCCCTCGTGTCTAACGAAAGCAGCATCATTCAGAAATGGTGCAGATTATTCCAAGGAATTGTATTTGTCTGTATCTCAGTCTAGTCCAAAGACTGTAAATCTCTGAGGTCTCAACTCCCTCAGCACAACTAGGTGTGCTGTCTGTGCTAGAGCCTTGGTCCTAACAGAAGCAAAGAGATTCCTTTGGTTTTGATTTTTAAAATACAGATCTGCACTCAAAAAGACAGAGCAGCAGTGTTAATGATTGAATCTAAAACATAAAGAGGTACTGGAGAGGAATAACAGAAATGCAATTWAGTTGGAGGCTTTGCTGGGCATGTTTTGTGTTGCCATATCATATTTATTTATTCAGCACTCCTCAGCAAGTCAGCTCAAAGCTAGGGAGCAATGAATCAGTACTCTAATCTCCCTCCCCATCATCCCCAGCCTTTGTGAGGAAACTGATATCYAGCCCCAGCTGAATCTGTCGAGTTCTAATCATAAACACCATCACTACAGAAACACAGACCTAAGCTATCAACTGACTTAAGTACGAGACTTATGTATTTCAATTCCACTTTAGTTCTCATTTCTTTCTTCATCCCTTTTCTTAGGTTTTCTGTCATGTTTTTTTTCTCCTCCCATTTTTATCTTCTTTCTTGCCTCTAGGCTCTCTTTTTTTTTTCTTTCTTTTTAAATTCACATCCCTCCCATTCATTTGTTTTTTCAAGTAAAGCAAATATGAGGTCAGGAATGTCTTTATGTTGTTACAAATTGATAAAGATTAACAGCCAATAAGTGTAGATGGAATGACTGGAGATAGAGGCCTCACAAAAGCCAACATCAAAACTAAATACCTGTACCTACTTTTAAACTCTCAGAATAATTAACAACAGATCTAATTTATCCACATTCAAGCAACAGTAATAACATTYTACCACAAAGGAAGCACTGATCCTCCTTTATTTTGGTATCTAACCATAGACAACAGTTTAAAGTGGTTGTCCAGTTAGTTTAAACAGCTTTTTCTGCTCTTCATTTGGCAAAATTGGCTTGAATAGCACAAGTTCAATTTGTACTTAGGTAGCCTCATCCAGTGGGTTACTAACTTGTGACTAAGAAACTGCAGTAGTATTACATCAAACATATCTAAATATATAGCAGAAGGTCACATTCTGTGATTGCACTAGGCTTGGGGCAGAAGGGATAGAAAACATATAAAATTAATTGCTAGCCATAATAAGTGGAGATTTTCACCAAAAAGGTAATTTGCAGTGGTTCCATTTCATTCTCCAAGCCACATTTCCTTTTAAGTGGCAAAATTACAGCACATAAGCAAATTAATAACTAAAATAAAACAGCAGCTGTGCATTTGGGTAGCAATTGTATGGAAGGAACCTCAGAAGCTCGTTAGTAATACTTAAAGCGAGGGGTGTGTTTTGGTTGGCTTCCCACTGTACTCAGTGCTGATGCCAAAACACATTATAGTACAGCTGAAAACACATATTGTATGAGCAAGACTGTCAGCATTTTGCTCACTTACACACTCAGTTACACACACACACACAGAGCTGAAAACAGGTATTGTCTGAGCAAGACTGTCAGCCCTTTGCCTCAGGAACCTGGGCTGCAGCTTTCTGTTAATGAAAGAAATCCCTATAAACTGAGTTGCTTCTTTCCCAAGACTACTTTTACTGTAACTATTCCTGGGAAACATGTAGTAAACTGTCACTCTCCCGACACTAAACAGAGGACAGCACTTCCCACCACTGTAAATTAATCTGAATTTGCCTCYCCCCTTCAAAAAATGCCCAACTGTTACATTAATCTCTGCCAATATGCTGAACTTCGAGAGCTCTGCACAATTTACTCACAGCAGTGCCTGGTTTCTAAGTGACTCATTCTCTTCCAGGATCCTCCTTCTCTTACAGGACAGCTTATGCTCTGTCCAGGTGAGACTGGAAGTCAACTAGGAAAAGACTGTTTTACACAACAGCCAGGGAGCAAATGGGCCAAGGTACTGGGGACACACTGTAATGCTTCAGAGACACCAAATTCCCAGCTTGTTTTTCCATGATCCCACACAAGYCAGCTTCTTTCAAGTTCTGAGGATCTCCAGCACAGCATCTCTCAAACCTACGACCTCCAGGCTCAGAAAGCAGACACCCTGTGCTGTCTCCAACACCTCTGTACTTGCTGCAACCATCACCACTGCCTGGCCCTGGGGACTGCAGCACCTCCTGGCTTCATATCGCCACAGCCTGCTACTCCCAGGAGGAAAACTGCCAGCACCCCAAGAACTTGTTTAATGTATGCAAAGGTGATCTTGGGTGCAGAAGAAAGGGACTAAGTAGCAGCAAGAGCAGAGAACAAGTTGCTGTACATGACAGTTCATTTCTGGATAGCTGAGGAGATTAATGTCTTCACCTGCTGCTCATGCATTACTGTCCCAGCCATACAGAGATGAAATGCTGTCATGTACAGCAACTTGCTCTTCACTGCTCAAGCAGAGAGAGCTCAGCAGTGACTGCTCTCCTGAACCCCGAACCACAGCAGAGAATGCTTAATTAAGGGAAGCATAAACATGAAGCATGCATTGTATTTAAATAATGTACTGTAAATGCCTCATCCTCGAACAACTGGAGAAAAAGCGTAAAAACTGATGATGCCATCAACTATCTTAGCACAGATCACAGGAGTCAGCTAAGAAATAAGTCTTCTCTTTGTTAAATGAGTACCATCAAAGAATATTGTTCAAATCTTTCTTCCTGTTTGTCCCACTTTCCCTGGTGGGAATACTACTGCTCTTATCATTTGCCATTTGTAATATCTCCTACGAATGTGAAAATAACGGTTTGTCAGGTACTTTAAAAAAATTTTATTTGTAGCTTGAAGTAAATACTAGAGAAATTGCTAGTCATGTTGCTTCAACCCCAAAATGAACACACCTGAGGAATTCTGCAAGTGCACAGAAAACCTGCTCACCTAGCAGAAAACATATCTACTTCCTTGTCAGCAGTGGTCTCATGCATCTTGAAAACAATTTTTCTTTTCTTTCCTTTTTTTTTTTACAGCATGGAGACCGTGTCAGACTGGGAACTGATTGAATCAGGAGCCAAGCCTACCTTTCAGAAATCTCAGCGTAGTCTTCACTCTTCTAAATTAGCCCTAGTCATCATTTAGACAAACTTTTCTGGGTTGTCACATTGAGTTGAGATTTTTCTCATAGCCTAGGGAATTTAGTGTCAATTATTCCTTGAAAGCAGTTAGTCTAGCATTACTAGACTGCTTTGAAAGAACAAACCTTATGTCTGAAGCAATCTAACTCCTGCGCTCTCTGCTGAGGCCACAAAGGGAGACCAATCTGGATGCTGAGACTCATGCAATAGAATAGAGTTCATTAGAAAGCCAGCACAAGCACAAATTAAGGTTAAAACTCTCAGGTATCATTCAATTTCATAATAAGTAATATCRGACAAGAAATAAACCAAAAAATAAGCCATACTGCTATCTGTGCCTCTTCCAAACAGGTCKTTTCCAGGTAGTTGTTTTCATCTACATTCTTCAAATCGGAATACACCTCAGACTRTAACTCTGAACYTAATAAATACCTGACAACTAAGTTCATAAAACTACCTGAACATCTAGATCCTAGTGCATACACACTGACTTCCTCTGCTGATAAACTACTGCAGGATACACGAAATTTTGATTTGCACACCAACATCATTAGAATTCCCAGATCAGAAGTGCTTCCACCTGTTCCTGGAGCCAGAACAACTCACATTACAGCTGACAGCTCAGACAGTTTGGGGAGGGTCTAAATATATACAGGCAGCATAGATATATTCACACATATATAGATAAAGWCATGCTTTTCTCTAGGAAAAAATAATCTTGCATTAAAATGGGCATTCTTGAGTTTGTATTTGTAAGTCTTGCAGCTGCTTCCACTAATATCATGTGAAAACTATTGCCTTCATCAAGCTTAGCATTGATCCCATTATTTGGTCCAATTTTCTGAAATCACTTCTAGCCTTATTGTCTCATCAGCTATATTCACTCATTTCTCTGTTACAGGACTCTCTTGTCTTATTTCTGGGACAACTCAGGTTTCAACTGCTCAGATATATATATATATAACAGTAAGTCTTCTACACTCTGTAAATATCCCTGTTTAGGTACACTAGCAATCTTACTGAGGTTATACAGAAGGCAAAACATTTTAATTCAGGAACACCCATAGGCATCTTGTTACGTTGTGGACCTAGTAAATAAAATCCTTGTCATCTCTTGTGAGTTTTGCCATTTCTATGAATAGAATTTGCAGCATCTTCTGTTTCATCTAGAGGGAAAATGCAGGTGCAACCACATCTTGGGACCTTTGAAGGCACAAGCCAAGAGATTTTATGCTCTCCATTCATATATTCCTTTGCATAAAAACTCTAAGTACCACAACAGGGTAAACATAAACCGAAGAAGCCATCAGATGGCTAACAGCTCTTCTGCCAAATCCATCTGCCTGAACTTGATCCTTGTTGGGAATAACACATCATTGTAATTATTTATTGTATAGAATTCCTCCCCATATTCAATTTTCTGACCATGATTCTCCACAGAAGAAGTGACCCAATTGAATTTTAAAAAAAGAAAAGGAGAGAGAGGGAATTTGAAAGCTGGAGAAAATTAGCATGCAATAAGCCATTTCTTCCTGTCAATTTTCTCATCTCCTTTTATTAACAGATTTGTTTTTGAAGCAATTATACACGTGCAATCCATTTGCAGCATCTTTTTACTTGCCTCCTGACATAACCATTATTAGGGCTGTCACAACTGATAGGCTGACAGCTAGAGAGAGGCAGTTCTGCAGAGTCCTGGTACTGCCAGTCAATACCAGCTGAATAATAACAACACAGCCAGCGAGCTCCTATTATTTTTCTTTCCAGTGGCTGTGTTGAGAATGGTCCCTGCAGAATTTTGACAGAAGCAGGGAACAGTGAGGATGGTCTTCATGTGCTCCCAGAATCCCGTGCCAGCCGTAGACGCTGCTATTTCAGACACCCTCACTGGCAGGTGCCCACTGAGAGTGGTGCTGAGCTCTCAGCACGGCCCATTAAAGCCTGACCAGTACTTGGTGGGCTTCAGAAATGATTCAGGCAAATTCTCCCATATGTATGGTGCTGCTGGTCCTGTTGCTCCAGAACAAGCTGAGTATGCCCTGAGGTTTACAAAACTAAATGCAGCCCAGCTGCCAGGATGGATTCCCCCCCCGGTGAAGAGGAAAAATTGGTGAAGCTGTCTATTAATATGAAGARCCTGTGAGAGCAGGGCCAGGAGTGCCAGCACTATTTCTTCCATCATACATCACTATGGARCATTTGATTATCATTGCTATAAAGCACACTATGTGCTGACTGTACCAATTTTGTCAGGAAATTTGCAGGCACGCTGTATTACAGCTACCAACAGCTGTGTCCCATGCTGCAGTGACAACTCAATTCTCTGTGCAAGACAAGCCAGTCATGTGGGAGGCAACACTTTGCACTGCATTGGCTTTCCCTGTGCTCTCAACAGCCTAGGCAACAYGAGGCATGCTCCTGCCAGGTTTGGAAAGGAAGATTTATATTTCACATGGGAAATAAGTCCAGCCCAATGCAACACAAACCCAGTGGCAAAGTCCTGAGGGGAAGGGAGCTGTGTGACAGATGTGTACACGGGGCTTAAAAGGTTAATCCCAGCTGTTCTAGAGACGACTTGAATAAGCATGGGCAAGCCATATGATCATAGCAATAATCTTTATTCTTTCYACCCTTATTTTACCCTTTAATATTTTCAAGTCCTGAAGGGACAAAGATGACTTTTCACTGGATTCATACTGCATCTAGAAGAGATCCACCCTAAACTTGAAGCCAAGGCTACACATCTACAAGTCTTCCCAAAACCACTTTTAGACACAGATGCAACAAAGTATTTACAATTCTGGCAGGAAGACACTTGACCTTTCACTGATTATGACTTTGATCAAAAAACCATTTCTCTCTGAGACATTGCAAATAAACTGATTAATATATGGGTTTATTTTTAAATGAACCCTTCAAGAAATTTGGCTTGTGGATGTCAGACCATTATTATGTCTTGTAATTGAATAAAATGGATGCACTATGCTTCACTTTGAGTTTCATATRGATCTACAACAATATTTGAATTGTATTTTCAGGCAGTGAGCCACTTTAATCTTTATGGCTTGGATAACAAAAGTGATGAAGAAGTGACATGTTTCCCTTCAGTACATTTTGTGCCAGTCCACCTGGGATCCTGGATATTTAGCTTCCATTGCAATCTGCAGTAGTGGATTTTTGGAAGTATTCCTACCAGTGGTACCCAAGATAAATACAAGCTGTGGTGTGTCTAGATACTAGCCAGAAATAGCCAGAGACTCACTGAAATAGCACACAGAAGCTGGTGATTCTTTTTTAACTTTGAGCTTTTTTTTTTCCTCAGCATGAGCTCACAATTGTACCATAGAGAATTTAATGTAGAATTACCATATTACCAGATAGCCATRATTGCTCTGAAAGAGACAAAACTAATAATTTACTCACTGTTAGGTGGTGATTTTGAGAGTATTCATCTCCCATTATTTACAACTAAGACTACAGCTAGTTTCTGAAAAAGAGAAGTTTGCTTTTTTGAAAAAAAGAAGGCAATGGTCATGTAGAGGAAGGGCACCATAGCACAGCTCTGTCACTGCTCTCTTGATACCAAGGGAGGATGTCAGAAGCCTGGAAAAAAGAAGAGCAGGAATTTACAGTTGTGAGATGGGAGACCCTGGCAGAAGGGGAAACCACAGAGAGAAGGAGCATAGGTGCACATTGGAACCTGTGTGTTTCCAGGGGAAGTCTAGAATCATGAGAATGCAACATAATCACACAGCYACAGAAGAGAAAAACCTAGAACTGCCCTTCAAGATCAGCTTAATTTAATCCAGGACYGGGAAGGTTAAATGTTTCACTTGTAATGATAGGGTTGTTAACCAAAGGTAGTGAGTATTAAACTTGTTTGGATAGTGAGCACTCCCCTATCTTGACAAGCATGGATGACTGAACTGAAATCTACATACTCTGCATTTATAAACCTTGATTAGCRATAATTGTACTGGTTTTCAATCCCAATGAGAGACAGCTACACGTGCTATTGCTGTTGTGCAATTTTAAAACAGCCTCTTCCTCCTGCAAGTGGTACTTCATGAAAAATAATACAAGTACTATTCCAAAATATTTTTACACAATATGGAGCGCCCTTACTGACTTCCTCTGGTGTTCTGAAAGGGTTTGTCTCCTACTTCTCCAGCAGAAAAAGGCCAATATCCCAACTCTTGGCTCCTGAAATCAATAACTTATACAAACAGATGAGCTATTCCAGTGTGTCAGAATAATCTGTCCTTCAGTCTGCTGAGACTGGGTGATTTGGGCCAACATGCTAAATGTACATGCACATGAGAATATTCTGTACTTAGGCACCCAGGCACACAATTAATCTACCCAGGAGAAGGCAATCTTCATGTCCTTTACCTGTGCAACATTATGCAGACCTAGTACAACCAGTTGGAATTTCCAGTAAAACAGTCATTTCAGTAATAATAAATAATAGTGGGTTTTCAAATCCTGTTGTTGAAGGAGTCTGGGCTCAAGAATACACAAAAATCAGTCTTTTCTTGGCTCCAGGTGTCTCTGTGCTCTGGACTAAAGAGACTGCTAGCAATAGATGTCAACCATGAGGTTGTGTGGAAGCATGAAATCCTGGAAAGTCAAAACACCACTTTTTGTCCTACACCTGCAGCACAAGCACCATTTTAGTTCTGCCATTGCAACACAGCCTGGATAAACAAGAAGAGCCATTCTCTGCCTGKTTATCCATGAAGTTATAGCAGACCACCACCAAATCTCTTTCTGATGGGCAGTGTSTATCTCTACAGCATAGTCTTTGTGTAACAGCACAGAATGAGAYTGAATATATAATAAAGTTATGCTTTTTGGAAAGAGAACTGCAGAATGAAGCATGCAGAAGAAAAAATTGTCCTAACTATTTTCTTTGCTGGACAAATTGGTAGTCTATCAAGAATAAAATCAAAACTTCAATAAACTATCCATGCTTGAAATTTCTCTATCAAACAATACCTCTGAAAGTATATAATATGAGCACTAAGCTACTTTTCTCATCAAAGAAACAAGTACATGAAAGAATGAGTCTTTGAAACTAAGAAAAAGTGACTACCTGCTGTGCCTCCATACAAAAATACTTGAGTTTTTCTCCTGCCACTCAAAAAGTATTTTTGCTTATTATATTAATTTTATTCTAAGAGTTAGATTTTATCAAAAWGTTAAGAGATGAAACACTAGGTTTTCAAAGCAACACATTAAATGGCATTACCCTCACAATCCCTTACAGCCTACAGCACTGGACAACATCTAGGAGAGACTTGTTTCTAAGATCTTACTATTCTCCCCTGTTTTACTCAGTCTCTCTGTCTCTCTTGCTGTTATTTAGATGCAATGAGGTATTTCTTTAGAATCAGGATGAATAAAGGGCCCTTGGCAGAACCTCGTCTGAGCCATATTAAAAATGCTCCTTCATTCCTCAGTCTGCCGATAGTTGAGTTCCTCACCTGTCCCAAATCAATACTACAATATAGATTGTACAAACTTAGCTATTGACCGTGTGAGACTTCTATTTTACARTGAAAAATTGAGCAGAGCTTAAGAACAACCACATTTTAAAAAAGAGGAGTTAAAAACAAACAGACGACAAACCAAGCCTCTCAGGCTACAAACATTTCTTACATATTTATTAAAATCTGTTGAATTCCCATCTCTTACATCTCAGAGCCTACATGTGATGGAGTCATTAGTCAAAAGATAATTTGATATCAAGAATAAACAGGAGTAAGCACAGGCTAGAGGTGTTCACTAATTCTCAAGTCTGATTATTTTTACACGTGTTTATGAAACATGAGTTASATGTAAGTCAGCCTTTTTCTACTTAGAAAATTGCTAGACACTCTTTGGCTGAGATTTTTTTATATTAAAAATAGGATGTGTTTGAGATAGGCAACAATTTCCCATGAGAGCCTCTGTCATCACTTGTACCCCCACAAACATCCCTCCCTGCATCGTCTCATGGCTGGATCCCAGGGACTCCAGTCAGAGAGTCAGACATCTCCAAGATTTTGATCTGAAACTCACAGAATACTATTGATTTCATATAGGAAAACAGCCTCAGTTAATGCTCTATCATTTCTCTGTTATGCTATTCCAAGACTAAGGAAAGGGACAAGTTTTCAGCTGTTTCAAAGGACACTTCAGTCACAATCAGAGGGGCAAAACTTTTCAATACCAGCTGAAGATCTTGTCCCTGGAGGAGTATGGGTAAAACACATGCAATCTTGCYGCAGTAACAAGACAAGAAATCATATATTTTTAGGATGAGAACAACATTTGTGAAGTAACTATGAGAAAAATTCATTTCCACCTTTGTTCTGTAGCAAAACGTCTGCTTAATTCCACATGTTAAGACCTGAAATGCATAAAATAAATGCTGTAGAAAACATGCCTACCTTTGCACACACAGACACAAACATTTGTACTTTTGCTGCCAGCTTGCTTACACACCTTTTTAATTGATCTATTTTCTGCTAWCCTCTGCTTGCTGTCTATTGAGCAGCAGTATGCTACCTGCTACAGCTATTTCCTAAATCCTGGAGCAGTCCAATGAAACAATCACATAAAATTTTGCCAATTCCTGCCTGTTGTTTGGTACTAATTTCTTTGTGCTTACTAAGAGAAATTGCTATTGACTGCTTTCATTAGGAAACTATTGACCCTTATCCACTGGCACATCCTGGAGAAGAAATTCACTAAATGTGCCCATATTTCATTCTCTGAACATCAAGGTAGGAGAGCCATGCTGAAGGATACGGTTTATTTAATCCAAAATTAAAATTTTATAGGCTACATTACCTAAAGTAAATTGCTTAATACATTCAGTTGAACAGCTTACCAAGAGTTTGGCTTCCATGTTTTCAAAGCCTAAATTAAGCTAAACAATAGAAGACTAGACTTCCAGGAGACAAACTGTGCTATACCTRTGCTTAAGAGGCAGAATTTAGATTCAGCAAAGCAGTGATATTCAATGCATGCCTTTAAGGCAGCACAAGACCACAGTCTTTTGAGTTTAATTTTGCTTTAGTAATAGCATTAACAATATATATTTTACATACATATGAACTCTAGACCAAAGAAAAGTGTAATGACATTTGCCAGCAATAATATAGAAAACGACCAGAATACGGAGATCCAGCGCTCTCTAAAGATTTTGGAAGYTAGAGCCAACTTCAGTTCATTTGTTGTTGCTTCCAAGACAAATAGATCTAGCCATTGCAGAGCCATTTGGCCACAGTGAGGCAATCCAGCCACATTTCTCTGGGCACATTATCCTCCTTGCGCACAGAGCAACTTGGAACAYGAGCTGTGTGGAAAACATGTAAAAAAAAGCCCTGTCCAGGCCGTTTATTTTATGGGACAAAGACTGTGACTGGAACACCACTCCAACCCCTGAAGGGCACCAATGCAAAGTAACAGTTCTGGAATTTATATGATATTTCAGGCTTAAGTTTTGGCAAATACAGAGTACTACTTCAGGACATAGCAACATTGCAACAGAAACCACCAGGTTCATTTGCATCCCTGCCATCAATAACCTCTGCAAAACTCCTTCAAGCCAAGGGAGCCCTTTAAKCCAACAGTGAAGGGATACAACATCACACTCACTAATAAATGCCAATGGTACATGACATCTGCTAAACCTTTACAACCAAACCSAAATGTAACTTCTGTGTAAAGAACTGTGTCAAAGATTTATTTGTCATAATTTTGACCATTTACCTGCTTTCTGGTCACTGATCTGTCTCCCTGAACACAAGCCAGGGCAGAAGCCAAGAATGCCCATTCTAAGATGCTGAGCCACTTCCACCAGCTGCTCTGAGAGGTTAATTTATCCCTCTTTTAAACAAATGTAGAAGTSAAGAGTAGGAGAACACTATGTGTAGAGTAGAAAGCCATGCCATAAAACCTGAGAGGCACAGGAGAATTTATCACACCTTCTATGAACTTCTTTGGAATCTGTCTCCTACAACATCCATCCCCTTAAGAATTCTAATATCAAACGTGCCAAGGGTTGCAAGTAATSGAGTTTTTTTATTAGTTCACTTGGGATTGTGAAGTTCTTTTGTCAAAGTTACAGCAATCTGTAGCACAAACCAGTCAATTTTCACAGTGCACTGATATAGGCATAGGTATATAAAAATAGGTACAGCTATTTTATGTGCCAAAAATTATGTGCAGCAGAAATTTTGATTTGATCACCAAAGGCTCATATCAGAAAATCAGTGAAATGACCATAAGCCTGATTATATAGCTTATCCACAAATGAATCTCATTGAGATTTGTTTCAGTGCTTCAAACTTTTATACACGCTTCGGTGTGGTTCTATTAATGATATAAYTATAGTTTATTAGTACTTTTCTGATAGCGTTCAAATACTACAATTAAAACAAAGCCCAAACATGCTGTACAAGCACCTATTAAATTTCCCAGCACAGCAAGCACAGGGTCTAGAAAAACACAAAGGAAATGAGAGAGTAACAGAAAAAACAAAAAAACTGTGATTGCTGCCTCTTCTTCTTTCAAAACTGTTGTGCCATTTCCTTTGGCCTGAAATCTTTGAAAGTTTAAGTACAGCACTTCTTACAATAAAATGAACCACTGTCTTTCACTAAGGCATAATTATTCTTGACTCTTTCTTGTTGCTACCATTATTTAAGGGCACAAAGCCTTCTGGGACAGTGAAAATGAGTGTTACTGATCTCTGTACCAATTCACYAGCATTACAATCTTTATTAATCACACCTCTCTTCTCAACATTCATTACATAAAGGCCTGTAGATCTGCCTCCTCACTCCTGGAGTCCATAATGACACAGTGCTGCAGGTTTGGACCTGCCCCCAAATGTCCCCAGCTAGAGCCTGCTGTGCCACACCACAGATCAAGGGGAGGTGTGAATCCCTAAGCTCCACATAGCTTGGGCATTGCAGAAGTAAGCAATAAGCAGACTAACTTACTAATTGCTTTCCCAAAACTCAAAGAGAAAAAACCTTGTGAAGCTCAAATTCCCAAACGGCCAGGCAGCAGAAAAGTGCTGACTGAGCTAGAGGGGCTGTGGGACTTGATCAGGCTTTCCAAAAGGAGAGAGATGAATACAGAGCACRACCATTTATTAAGCTGGTTCCATCCCTTCATTAATCTGCCTCCTTCTCCTTGCAACCTTTCCTTGAAAAATGGTCATAATACATTTTTACAGTCGCTGGACTGTGCTGGCAGGAGAGCAGTGAGGATTAAGCAATTAATGGTTATGTGTTTCTTTGAGACCCTTCTAGGAAAGCTACTAGTGGCAATCAGAAGAATGATTACTGGCGTGTTACTCGCAATACTGATTTGTAAAAGCCCATATAGATTTAAACAGCCTGAGCAGAAGAGGTCCAGCTCTTGTGTAACTTCTGATAAGGGATTGGCAAGCTCCTGGAAACTGATTGAGAAAACCTTCACAGTGTACTCCACATGCACTGCTTTGGAAGATAAGACACCAAGGAAAAGGATTTATTTTCACTTTCTCAGGCATGTTTTAAAAAAAGCCTCACACTGCAAAGGGGGTAATCTGTACCTACCCATTTACATATTTCCAAGGCTTGTCAAAAAGTTACGCTAGCTTACACCAAAGTTTCTGCATTTTTTGCAAAACACACCATCAAACTGGACATAATGATACTACAAGGGCAAACAAGACAAAACAGCAGCAGATGTTGTTTCTGTGCCCCTCTGCAAGAATTCCTGCCAGCTTGCTTTTCCTCCTCAAAWTCTGCAGAAAAAGTTGGGGCTCTGATGTCACCTTGCCTGAACAGCTCTGGGCTTTTTATGTTGTCTGGTATTATTATCAGCAATACAATAAGCACAGCTACATCKTCATCTAATGCTATTCACTGCATGTACTTAGTGTCTGCCTGTATTATGCCATTGTAAGTGGTGGTGGAAGAAAAGAGTAAACAAGAGGAATAACAAACAGGATTTTCTTGGAATAATGTTTCTCAGCCTTAGACTGATAATGGGCTGCAGCCAAATATATTCCTGTCATCACTGGTACACAAAGCTGCCTGGCTTTGTCACATTTGTTTTACTAATTGAACAATCAATTATTAACATAGATTAGTTTCACAGTCATAAACAGCATCACATACAGACACCTGATTATTATGAGASAGTCTCTGGTCCAATTTCTATTTCCTCAAGCAATAGCCCCTGGTTTCCTCTAATGCTCCTCTCTTGTACTATTGCAGCTCCTTGGACTTTGTCACCAAGAAAACCACGCACTTTGACTCCAAACCCAGAGTCTCTCAGTGGGTGCATGCTGCAAACAACAGGGAGCCTGCCTGACAGATGAGAATGGCACAGCCCTGAGCYTCACCTATGATCACCATCAATTTGATTTTACACTCATTAATTATGCTGCAGCCACCAGCRGATCTTCCTGAATTTCCCTCYAGCACTGCAGCCCCTCTGCCTGTCCTGGGGGAGGATGAGCCCTTGCTCCTTGGGAGCAGAGAGCCCACTGGCCCTGAGCTCCAGCTGCTCAAGCAGGGCTGAAGTTCAAGCCTGGGGCAGTATTTGTGCCAAAGGATAAAACCTCACTCAGCTCAAAGCTAACCCCACAGGCTGTGTACATGTAGGCAGGCATCAGCCCACATGGATAATGATTTTCAAAGCAAGATCCTTCTGTTACCAGGATATGCTTTCTGACAGACAAACCCCACTTTTTAGTACCCTCGCTGCAGTTTTGGTCCCACCTGGATGTGTGTGAGCAGGCAGGCAGAGAGGCAGGCACTGCTCCCAATGTGCCCCAGGCACTTTCAGAGGTGCCTCAACAGATGGAAATTCATTGGTGGGAAATGAAGGAAGGAGAGCTGGGTTGGGAATAAGGTAAATCTAGAGCCAAGTTCTCCCGCAAAACTGCTGAAGGCCATAAACTTGAAGAACACAAACCCTATGCTGGGTTTGATGTGTTTGAGGCAGCCTGGCTTGGCAGTCTACACTGAATTCAGCTCTCCTACGTGAACCCCATTTCCAAACCTCTGAGCAACTCTCATAAAAATAGGGCTTAGATGCACAAAGTGTACAAAGACACTGAATGTGCAGGAAAACCTTAGGAAGTGGGGCCCAGTCCAGCAGTTTAATCGATTAAAGTGCAGAATATCAGCCCAATGAAACAGCATTTTGTCTCACTTAGACTGGGTTTTAAGAGACTGAAAGTAKTTAATCACTGGTTTAAGCATTCAAGCACTCATGCCAAGTGAGCTCTCAAAAAACTGAAATACCACCTCTAAGCAGTCTATTTCCTTACCTAGGTGAGCATGCCTGGCTTCTCATCAGTGCAATCCAAATAAGTAACAGATGGTTAAATGCAGGCAGCAAAATTTGCAACAAGTGACAAATTTATTTTGCCTTACACCYACACTTCTACAAATTAGTACAGGAATTTTTCTCTCACAGTGTCCTCTAATATGGGTGTTTTGGTTKTTTTTTCTCTGACACTTGTATATATGATCCACTGAAGCTCAGAATGAGAAAAATGAAATAAACCATTTTTTCTACATGTTCATAAAATATTGATTGCCAAAACAGGTAAGATAGAGTATTATAGAAAACTACACCACTTTTATTTGAAAGGTAAGAGCAGTTATCTATAGTGCAGGGAAAATGAATTTTAACTGATTTTATTACAAAAGCAGCTAAAGCCAATTACTCACTTTCTGTTTCACTTTTCCAAACTCTGATTCCTATAGAGGAATTCAAGCGTTCACCATGCTTAAGCAGCTTTTGGTAACATGGTTAGCAACATTCCTGCTTCTTTCAGGCCATATATATTTTGGACATGATTAAGTGTTCCAGAGCCTTAAATGATTAAGGAGACAAAAAGACAAACACTGACAAGTAGGAAAAAAAGATAAGAAATGGATTACTCTCCAAGACACAGAAAACTCTAGAGACCCTGGGCCTTCAAGTTCATTTAAACATTAACRAACTTTACATTTCAAATCATATCTAGGAGGTCAAGTGATAGGATTACATGGCTAAATCTATAAGCATTGATTTTGTCTCAGTCACAGATGCACACTGTGCAGTGTTGGAAAATCTGCTAAGATAARGTTATGACACATAGCAAATACAGCATGCAGCCTTGGTTTAGATAAAACTTTGTGTCTTTAAAAAATCACACTCACTCTCCCAAAAAAATCCCCCCAAGTGCCACTTCRTCTGAAAAATTAAATTATTCTACAAGCAGGTGCAGACCATGCCAAACATTGGTGTTTTATTTAGAGGTTGCTAAACAACCTATGTGAGTCAGTGTTGTCAGAAAACACGTATTTCAATTGTTTGTGAAAATCACCATGTTATCTCCATGCTTTAAAATCATCATATTGTTTTGTACAAAACAGAAGATTTGGGCTGCCTATTTCAGGATGCTCGTATTATGTTCCAAGCTCAAGCAATCCTATGAGTCATCAGTGCAGCATTAGTTTCAAAGCAGTATGTTTGTGTAATTAGGTTTTTGGCTACTATGGAAAACAATATATAGTTTCTCAAACAATGGATTAATGAACTCAAAGCAACTTAAGAGATACAACTTCATGTCTTTCTCCATTACTGTCTCCCAAAAAAAGCCCTGAGGAGCCCTTGGTGACAATGATAAACATGGGAAGTGGATGATGTTGCATCATTCCTACTCAATTTCTTCCTTCTGGTCTATGTGAGCTCCTTCAGCATAACCAAGAACTGCCATAGACACTGCAGTAAGGGAGTAGARCAGGGAAGATGCTTCCCTAAAGATTTACAGCTGCAAACTTGGAACTCATTCTGAAAACCTTCAAAAGTCTGGCAGACAACTCTAATTTAAACAAGTCCTGTTTTGATTTGAGGTGCAAAGTCAAAGGCAGTGAGATTTAATTCCTACTGTGTCCACTCAGAACTGCTGGTCCATAAACTTTTGTCCTGTAACTCTACTGGAAAGGTGCACAATTATGTATTTTGATGCATAACCYCCCTCTAGCAGAGAAGTGTTACCAGAACAGAGTTCTCCCTGGCCCATTTTGTTTGGCTCTCTGGTGCTCGTCATTAACACAGGGAGTACCTGTAAGGCCCATGTAGTATGAACCTCTGCTATGTCACACAACCATTGTTTACCCAGCCCCKCTGAGAAAAGGTGGATGCTATTTAATTACCAGACAATCTTCTACCTTCTGGTACAAAGCAAATTTAAGAAAACTGGAATGCAAATTTTAAAAATGCTGGGATTTGCATTAAGAWGATCTTGGGATCAAATGTTTAGGCTGTGAGTCTCCAACAGTACATATTTTGTGTTGCCTGTGCAGGGGGGTGCTAAGCGAGAGGACATGGACAGTAGACAGAACGTGGTCTGGTCTTTTTCTGGCAAACCTGCTGCTAAAATCACAACCAGTTTGCATATTGCTGTTGTGGCACTTCCCCTGACCCTTCCTCCCTCCTTTCTTCCACCATGATGGTTGGGACCAGGACATCTGTCTCTCCCAGCTCTTCACTCCGGCCCACCTGTGTGTTCCTTGGCTTCTSACCTTGGAACAAAGTGGTATTGAGGGGACCGACTCTTAAAAGTGCAAAGCCATGGAGAAGCAACATTCACATCCAGATCCTATGAGCCATCCAGTGCCCAAATTTACAGACTTGCAAACAGACATTCAAACTCAAGAGATCAAACCCACACTGGACTAGGAAAAACTAGATTTTTATTCAGCCCTTTAGAGCCCACACCAGATCCATGGTGTCAGGTCTGCAACATAAACCAACAAAATCTTTAGGTCTCACTTGTAGAAAACACAGAACCAAACCCAGTGAAACATACACTTATTTATAACCTCAGAAATAGATCATCTCTGCAAAGGAAGCAGGTGCCTGTTAACATGTAGGGATATTTTCAGGGATGTGTGGGAAGACAGGACTTAGGGTTTCATTTTTCAACCTAAATTTAAAGGGAAGGGTTATTTTCAGTGCCTTTACATACTCTGAAATGAAGTTTTAAGCACCAAATTCAAGCTCTTACAGAGTGCCATGAAGTCTGACAGACATATGCTGCACGTGATGTGATTGCATATGATCTTTGATAATCTACAGTTATTTTAGTAAAACCTGAGCTCCCTGTAATATTGGACTAAACATGATGATGCCAAAATATCCAATGTCTGAGATGGACGAGTTGATTCAAGTAATTAATCAATGAAAATTACATAGATTTCCAAATTTTACTTGGAAAGATCTCTYGTAACTTTTTCTGAGCTACTGAAACACACTGATATACACATCCAAGYGGAAATGGGCAGAAAGCTAGATGGAATTTTAAGATATGCACTGATTCTGCACATGGACAATAACCCACATTTGGGTTAAGAATGAAATTAAAAACACTTTGCATACTTAAACCTGGACACCTTCCTAGAAGTTACAGCCCTGGCTGCAGTGATCCAAAACGGACACAAGTGAGCAAAAGCTGCATTAAAGCATAAAAAGTGAACACCCAGGAGAAAAGCTAGATGATCAAAGGAGTTAGAGTATTTCCAAAAGTCACTGCATCAGCAAACCAGAGTGGTCAGACCATCTGAGCTCACTGTCTCAGAAATGTAATATATGGCAATGCATAACTTCTTAATGAGAGATTTGAAAAAAAATTGTGTGCATATGTACAGGCATAACAAGAAAAATTCAGGTTTCAATTTGCCCAGGTATAAATCTAAACCAGACCTATTGACTTCTGTAGAAAGATATTGAATTTTTATCAATGCAAAGTCAAGTTTTTTGGGTTTTTTTTTAACACAATTAATCCAAAAGATTTGTGCTTGGTAAGGGAAATACAGGAATAGGCAAGAAAGTATCTGTCTTTAGAACTTTAGGACTTAGAGAAAAATTTCAAATGTCTGCAAAAAGTTGCTGATGAACAGTAGGGAAAGATGAAATAATTTCCAACCTCTGTAAGCTCCTAAATTGCAACTTTTCAAATTGCTAATTATCTCTATTCTTGAAGAAATACCTTTTAAAAAAACCTCAGCAGCTAAAACCCACACAACTGCAGTGGTAGAGCATTCAATTCGAGGTACAGGGAAAGGCTATGTAATCCATACAAAGACATGTAAAATAATTCAGGGAATGTTATTGTATGAAAATTGCATTTCCCCCTCACCTCCCCCTGTTTCAAATAAYAATGTTTGARTTTGTTTTTGCTTGTAGGATTTTCCCAATAGTTTTAGGAGATAAGTGCTTCTCTATTGAGTAGAGATCATGTGCTTTATAAAAAAGAAATAGCTATATTAAGACCTGGATAATCCCAATCCCCATCCCTTGTAAAATCATAGTTCTACTTTGTATTTTAAATCCCTCAGGAAGTTCAGATTAATGCCTCAACAGCACAGGCATAACACTGTTTACTCTGCTKACAGGTCACTCTTTAAGCTACTAGAATATTCCAACATCTGGACAAGCCAAGCACCGATTAACCAGGTCAGGCCATGTACACACACCCTGTCTCATCACTCTTTCTTTTACTAAGTCTTGGCAAGATCCCCTTTGCATGGCTGCACAAACCCTGCAGAGTTTTCCCAATATCTGTCAACCTGCCACCTTGCATTAATGAATGCGTGGAGGCCACAAATCAGCAAAGTATTTTACCTGTCTCCTTATCTCCTCAGCCTCTCCTCATTTGTTGTTTTTTAAAAAAAGCCTACAACACCAGATGCATAAAGCAAAACCAGCCAAGCACAGGTTTACTTGAATAAACATGCCAAGTGACTGTCCTGCTGGCAGCAGGGTTTGACAGATCCTTTCAGCAATGGGATAAGTAGCCAGGCTGCTGTTTGATTGAGAAATGATTCTCCTGTTTAGCCCCTGCTTCAGCAGCGCTTGGCTGGTGCCAAGCCAAGGGTGAGCAGCTCCTGCAGGGTGTGCTGTGTGTGACAGGTGAGCTGTCAAAAGCTCCCTTGTCCAAATGATGCCACYACACACTTTCCACAAAGAGGGAACAATTTAATGTGGTGTCACGTGGTGTGCTCCAGTCCCAAGTACAATTAGTTTGCAGATACCAAAAACTGATTAACTTACTAGGGCTGTCCAAATACTACCTTGAACTGCTTGTCACATATTCTCCAAAATTTCTATTCACTCTCTTGCCAGCAGGGTATGATAATGGGATATAAACACTGAGCGTAACATGCATGAAAGGAGTGCAGCATCCAACCTGGGCTGCAGGTGGTTTGATAATWAAACAATAAAAAGAAACCTAATGTAAAACCCTACTACTTTGTCTGGTTCTTCCTTTGGAAAGTACAGATGTCACATCATGACTTAGAAAAGAAGCAGACATTTCAATTGCCAGGCACACTCATCACAAGGAGCAACAAAAGCAGGGTACAAATTGGCCAAAATTGTGTGCTGGGTCCCAGGCCATAGACCCCATGTGTAGGGGCAATACAAGGGGGATGAGCTCAGCAGCAGCCACCTGCAGTCTTGGCCAGTGTTCAGTGACTGCCTTAGAATCAGAGAATCAGAATGCTTTAGGTTGGAAAAAGACCCCTTAGACCATCAAATCCAAATGTTAACCCAACACTGTCAAAGCCACCACTAAACTGTGTCTCCAAGGGACACATCTACACATCTTCCAAGGATGGTGACTCCACTTTTCCCTGGGCAGCATGTTACAATGCTTGACCATCCTTTCAGAGGAGAAATTTTTCCTCATATCCAGTTTACACCTTGCCTGGTATAACTMAAGGCTGTGTCCTCTTGCCCTATTGCTTGTTATCTGGGAGAAAAGACCAACCCCCCATCTGTCTACCCCTCATTTTAAGTACTTGTAGAAGACCCTGAGAATCAACAGGCAGTTGATAGACAGAAGACATATTTTCTTATAGAAAGAAAATGCAGTAAGTTATTATTGATACAGCTAGGTTTATTACATCCATTTGAAATTATTCCATTAACTTCCATTAACTATTCTGTCCAATTATTAGCTTAATGTATTTACATAAAATGCTATGATAAGCTCTTTGTTACCAATTTGAATTTTGATTACTTTTAATCAAAACAAATATTAAATTAAAGCAGGAAAAAAACTCTTTCCAACTGCAAACTGTTTKGCCTCTTTTTGCACAGCTACCTTTGCACAGCTTGGGCCAACAACTTCAAAAGTTCTCACCATGTCATGTAGGTGTAWAAAGCTCCATCAAAGAAGACTTAAAAATAAGAACTCTGTGTGTGCCAGTGACATAATGGCTTCATCTCTAGCTGACCTAGCTCCAAACCTTACCCTGTTCATGAATGAAGCTCATGGGCTTCCAGGCACAGCCCCTGTCTGGCAGCGCTCTGTGGCTCAGAATGAGTAACAGTGGCACCAGGGTGATAAAGAGGGCTGGCTTTTATAGCATGGCCTCAAACCATCTTTTTTTCTACTGTGTTTTGTTCATCTTTGTTTTCACCATTTTGACAGATTACCTAAAATCTTTAGACTTTCTAAGATAAATAGTTGATTTCTATCAAATAAATATCAAACCTGCCAACAATTGTGAGGGAGTTCAACAGCTGAATAAAGCTCACGAGAGCACTGTTCACTCTACAGTGAAAACCAGTGACAATACTCAATATCCAGTAAGAAAATGTGAATACTTTTCAAGGACGCCTGCAAACTGTTGGGTGACCTATTTTTAAATAAGCATGGCAGCCTTATATGTGATGTTACCTAAAAGCATGCACTGAGAAGCAAGCAGGCTTGATAAACAGCAGATTTTAAAGGAGTAAAATAATAAGATACCAACAGCCATCAGTGCTGAACTCTTGGCTTTTTTTTTTTTAAATGTGCAATTTTGTTACATAATGCTATTGTGCACTGATTTTGTAGCTATAAAGATCACTTCTTGATTAAAAGCTCAATGCACTATTCATTATAGTATTTTAGTRGATTAGTTATGTAAACCCAGGTTTCAGACAGACTTCTGCTGTATAATATTCTAGCAATCTCAGCAAACCACAGACTGTATCAGTGCAGGCTGGACATGTGTTAAGTGGTAGTTCTGTTTATCTGCAGCTGCCTTTGTGTCCTCATCAGAAGCACCAGCCACTCAAGATGGGCTTTGGCAATTCCTAGGCTTCCAGCTCCATCCTTTCCAGCAAGGAGGTAAACCCAGCCCAAGAGTAGGGCACACTTCACCTACTCAGATGCACTGCTTTCCTTTCCTCACAGTGTTAAGCTGACTCTTTTGACTGGGGCATAGTGTTGGACAGACAGCAGAAAGGACAAAAAACTCAATCTGGCCTGGGACTGAAGAGAATCCCAAGAAAAAGATCAGTGATTGGTAAAAAAGGGAATAAGGAGCACTAATAGGTGAGGTAAGGAGCTTTGTGCTGCTGGTACTCTGATTTAGGACCCTGATGACAAAGAAAGGTCTTCCCTCTCCTCGGCTCCTCCATCTGGCAGCTTCTGCAAGCACTTAAAATTCATGCCCAATTTTTTTTATGTATTAATTCCCTTTAGTTGTTAAATTACATCTTATAATGCAACATATGGGGAGCAATCTGCAGATGAGAGGGTGAGGAGAGCACAGTATTTTACTCAGTACATGTACTTAACAGAGTCCAAAAAGAGAGTAATATTTTGCATCTGGGGAAGGAGGACATGGGAACAGGGACTTTAGGATACATCAATTCAAGAGTTGATAAATTTCAAAATAACAGCAACAGAGAAATTTAATGCTGTGCTGCTCCAGCTGCTGAGTTGAAAGACACTATCACACTGAATTATATGCAAATAGAAATACAAAGCAGATATGCTACTACCCCAGCAGGTTTTATTTTTGCCAGATCTGGTAGTTCCAACTCACTGTGAGCAACACAGTGGCTTTACTTCTTTTTAGTTGTCCATGATCAATCCAACCAAGTCACAAAAAAAGTACCTCCAAGAAAGCATTTCCCCCTCAGGTGTTAGATCAGCTACTAGAACAACCCTTCCAGCAAATGCTTGCCTTGCTTGAACAGTGGCATTGGAAAAGCAGGATTTCAAGATGAAGAAAACCATGGTATGTGTTTGAGTTGGTGTCAGGAGTCAGCAAAAGAAGAAAAGCAACATGTCACCACTCTTGCAATGTTAAAATCAGAGTTTAGATATGAAACAATTGTGAATGACATCTTTGACATGAGCTCTGCTCCCATTCCACACCTTCTGCACACTCTCCATACCAGAGAGGTTTAATTACAAAGCTGAGCAAGTTCTGTGCAAAGGCACAGGATGTTCCWCAAAAGCATATTCCACTGGCAGCTGTTGATAACAGAAACTTCATTTCCAGCAGACCAAAGTCTTTCAATATTGCAGGAAAGTGCTAATAAACTGAAACAGATGTTGTGTAGCCTGATAAGGGAGGAAGGTTGCTGGCTTTCCCTTGGGCAAAGACAAACTGACAGCCGAGTTTCAGGGTGTATGAGAGCAAAAAACTAAGTCATACTTTGACACTGTCAGCTCTCACTGGGCCAGGGGAGTGTGAATCCCACCCCAACAAGCTGGGCCGTCTCCTSTGTTGCACAACATTGGAACCAGAGCAGTGTGGGCGAGAATCAACATTCCCATCTCTCATCTCTTTCACTTTGGCCATCCCTAGACACCAGTGGGTATTCATGGCTGGCCTTCTGAGGCCATCTCAGACTCTCCACCTTGCCACCAAGACAACAGGTCCTGGCCAACTTTAAACTGCACAGACTTTGCTGAAGAACTCAGCCCTTCTCCCTCAAAGACTCCCTGCTCTGAAGGCCTCTGCATTGAGGCTTACAGCAACTTCTGCCACCAATACTATTAACTAATGGAGCTTTTGTGAAACTCAGSTTACTTGGTACATCTGCTAAAAGAACAAAAACTACAGATATGAAATATCTAATATGAAGGACACAAAAATGTCAGATGGATATACGATTGTTTGAATTCAACAAAAAAACCCCAAGATACTGTGAATATTAGCAGGCTAGAAAAAGCAGCCACATAGCACCACCTCTTAAATGCCACAGGGAGAGTTGTAACCATGAGCACAGCATCAGCTCAGTATCAGGATAATGCTGTAGAACTGGMACAGGGGTAGCATTCTCCAAAATCTGCCCTGATTGAAAGAGCAAAAATTCAGCAACTATGATGCTGTTTATAAAAAAGCAATGAAATCCTTAAAACCTCAGACTGATAGTCCTGAATCCCCTTATCAGTAGAAGGACTACTTGCAACTGGAAGTTGTATCCTTTTCAACCTTCTCTTTCTGCCTGTATTTAACAAGAATAGACAGCTGAAAACATCCTCAAAGTCAAGGGGAATTGTTGCACTTATTCAGTAGCAAACCCACTGTTGAGCCTCTCTTCCCAAGCATGACTTAATCTTTCCTGGCAGAATCATATTTAGGGATACCCTTTCACACATAAGGACACAAAATGTGTCTGTAGCTCAGGACAGCCTCTCTGTACCCTTCCCCAACTTCTGCTTTTTCCCCTCATCAAACATTATTTTTCCCATTTGTTTCCTTCCCTCAGCCAATAATTTATTAGTCTTTAAAGAAAGTAAGAACTTCAGCTGTCATTATTACAAAGGTGAGAATTTAAGATCATATAATACTGGAAAACAATAATAAAAATACAAAAATAAAGAGAAGCAATTGGAAAAATTACTTGTTGAAGTTATTTAGTTGGCAGAGCGTAAATACATGYGGAATTTGTTACACTAAGTATGTTTTATTCACATTCTCTCTCTTTGTTTTATCTCAACTCCTGTGGCTTGTGACAATCCTTCCTTTTGTACTCCCATTTCATACTCATTCCTTTCCATTCCTGCCATTTGTACTCTCATTCCACTCACTGGTGTGGGACATATACCAGAGCCTTGGACTAAGACAGTGATTGAAGGAAGCTGGTATAAATTATGTGCTGAGCGTCTTTTTCTTTTTTCCCCCTCTTTTTTTTTTTAATTTTATTTTTTTCTCCCCTTAACTTAGAATGAAAATCTTTCTGCTCTCCAGTCCATTTACTGAATTCAGCCTTTGCTTACTGTAGTTCCTCTGCTCTGAACACAAATGCATTCTCAGTACCACTGGTTTGATAACAGTGCTACTGAGTCTCGAATAGAAAATCTGTAACACATTCGTTTGAAAACCGTCCTCAGTAAATTATCTTCTTGTTGCTTTACAAATGAAGAAATTGCTGTAGTTTGCAATATGATTAAATGGACTTTTTCAACTAGTTAAGCACACACACTTCCTACCTTGTAGAAAGCCATGCCTTTTCATAGCAACAATTCAACAAGTGCTGAGGAAATTCCAAAAAATTCCACTGTGTTGTCCTGTCTCACCCGTTTATTAACACCAGAAGGAAGAAACAATCCTATGTCTCTGTCCCTTATATGAGGACAAAGCTATTTCCTCTCATCACCCTCGTCTGATGAGACAGAAGCAGGACAAGATAGTTTAAGTAACCCAGAGTTTTACATTTACATGCTGGAAATTACATAAGTCACATCATCAGGTATCTAAACCTATTGCAGTGGACCTTATACTCCCTGTGAAGTCAGCAGTAAGTCACTAAYGTCAGAAAAGAAGTACAAGCCTTCAGAAGGTATAAAAATGAAGAGGGTTGGAACTGATTTGCCACCAAAATCCAGTTGCCTGATTTTTCCTTCCATAGGGCAGGGTTTCTGTGAGTCCACACTGCTGTGTTTAAATGCTAACTGCCCGTTTGCTTTTCAAAAAGGGATTKTTTTTTAGTGCAGCTGCTATTCCAGTTGAAGAGTTGGTTTTTTTTTTGTTTTTCTTTTAATGCCACAAAAAACATGAGCTGGTTTCATCAGGGAACTTAGGAAAATTACTGGAAACAGAAACTCACTCTGGAGAACCACAGAAAGAGCATAAGAAAGAACAACTTTTTTCCCAGTGCAGGTAAAGGCTCTACTCTAAAAAAAAAATAAAATCCGTCTTCCGATCCATTATTATTTTATTTCCCATCCTGCCATGTCCTAGACTCTGTCAGTAAATTATGGATGGGTCTGTGATATCAAAGTAAGTTTAAGGTCTTGAAGGAACAAAGGTGCTTGAGAAACAGACATCAATATTGCTTTAACTGGCACCTGACTTTATAGGAAATTTCATTTCAAAAAAGCATATCTGTAAGTTATGAAGACATTTACGTGGGATCAGTATCATAAATGCTATTTTTCTAAAGAGCCATGGAATGAAAAGGCTCCATTTGTCCTCTTCATGGCCAACATATGCTAAGTGAACACCTATTACATTGAAATGTTACAGTAACTCCTCTCTTAACCTTGAAAAGATCCTAGAACTGGTTTATAAGAACAGCAAAAAGAAGACTAACTTGAAAATTTGAAGGTCAATATTTGAACAAAGCCTGCATTTAGAAACATTTTTCCCYTCTCAAATTCATTAGAGGTCACTTGTTTGTTTTTTCCTAGAAACTCTGGTGGATGATCTTTTAATATTTTGAGGCTCCTCCATGTATGTTTATTGGCTATTATTTTGTCTGACAACATTTCCTAATCTGTTACCTCAAGACATTTTAGCAATAAGTAGGTCAAAAGCTTATTGCTGGCACATGCACCTTTCTAAATGTGTTCCACGTAAGTGTATTTTTCTTTGTAGTGTTTATTTCAGTTTCAGGACTCAAAATAGAGCTTTTCTGATCTGTTATTATGGACAGCTGTTCTGTAAATTACAAAGGATTTTACGGACTATAAGAAGTGATTCACAKGCAATCTGCTTTCTTAAGATAACTTAGTAAAGGTCTTTCCTYTAGGCCTTGAGGCTTGCAGGAAGACTTTTGAATTTAAACAAGATTAAAGTTATGATAATAGTGTCCCATTATGAAACCTGTTCCTGGCAAGTTATACACAGAARAAGGACTAAAGMTGTATGTTTATCTTCAATATAAAAGTTTCTTTGGGGAATTTTTGCCTTTCAACTTATGTGTCACATAGCTAATCACAGTGCTATGATAAAATAWATAACAATACAATATGTTATTCCACTCTAGAAGCATTATTTATTTCTTTGTTGAAAAATACTTACTGGCATTTRGTCAATTTTTCTTTTAAGTCAGAAATCAATATTTGAAACTGTGATCAATGTGAGTTGCCTAAGAAGCATTCACTTAACAAACTGAAGGCCTTTTTTATTTAACATTCAGTTGTTTAGAAAAAACATTTTTTATGTTTCTTTCATAGCCAGAAAATTACTTTCTTAAGGACAGGGGGAAAAAAAAAGCAAAGCCAAATCTCAAAAAGAACCATTTCAAAAAAATACTTCTTTTAACCTCCATGCATTCTGCCCTTTACTCCTGCCCTTCAAAACAAAAGATGATATTGTTCACAAGAGGGAATGGCACAACACAACAGTGTCTCTCAGATTGCCACRAGGATACCTCCTTTGTATCACTCTGTATAGCAAAATCAAACCTGRTGTCTTCTAATTTGAGAAAAATGTGGTGGCTTTTGATTGCTAACAAACCCCCAAAGTTGCTGTTTACCTGCCACTTCAGAGCCAAAGCAATATCCCCAAACTGCAATTGGCCCTGGATCTGCAGGCAGTAAGCCATAAGCCATCCCTGGAACCTTTTTCATTGTACAAGAAAAAGTCCAGATTGGTGGAGAATAAGTGTGATTCTTGTGAAGTTAAGCTCCCAAATATGCAGAGACCTCAGGATCTCRCCATTTGGAATTGCATCTGCAGTGAAACAGCCTTGGTGGGAGAACCAAGTGGTGTGATGGAGAGATGCTGCACTTTTCTCAAACTGAGAACAAGATGGAACAGTGATCTCATCCAGGATGGCAAGTCCTTTGTGTCTGACCTAAGCACAGAGTGTAAATTCATAGCCATTTTTCACAGTGACTTCAGTGTATCCCATCCTACCTTCATTCTGTGTCTAAAGGCTCAAACACCAACACCCTGGAGAAGTTTAAAGACAGAGCAAGACCCTCTTCAAGTCTACTTGCACATGACTCGCAAGGAAAGACAAAAATACTCGGTTTATGGCTCCGGGAAGACAGATTTTTTTTTTTTCAATCAATGATTGTATCTTTACACTATTTTTATCTGCTGTGAAAATAAACCTGCTGAGGGGAGAGTGAGAACCAGGAGTGCACTGTGTGCACGCAGTTAAAAGCAACCGCATGACGCTGGGAACCCTGAAGAAACAAAAAATAGAATATGGACCAAAAAATAACCTCACTCTACTCCATTCGCAACACCTAAAACAACAGGCTGTGAAAATGGTTTCATTAAAAAATAACAAGCACATGCTCACCAGGGGATAGATCAGGGCAAACTGAATAAAAAATTCTTCAATCACTGCTGAAGTAGGTCAACCAGAATTAATTCAAAGGGCAAACATTCAAACTGAGCCTGCCACCCCCCTACCTCACCCCACCACCCTGCAGCATGTCTTTCTGCCTGCCCTTTGACAAGGCCAAGTGGAGACCCAGACTGACTTATTACTTCATTTTGTACAATGCATTCACCACAGTGGGTCTCTTTCTCTCCTCAGTGTAAACTGATAGGCCACAGATTTCCTCCACATTTACACCAATATGTAACAGAACACAGCAGAGCTTGATGTTATGTAGGAACATAAAATACTGAGAAGCATGGCTCCCCAGTCCACAAGACCTGACCTAAGGATACCTTCCTTGTGGAAATTTTTGCAAAAGAGAAATTCAAGCTGGCCAAAAAGCAAGAAAAATGTGCAGAAAGTAAACACCCTGGAGACAGGAGTCAGATGAAAAAGCCTATGCAGTAGCCAGCTGCAAAACACARATCTTGGGCTGTCCAGCCAGGATCCACATCCTGCCCTGTGCTGCCAGGACAGTGTCCTGTGCTGTGGTGTCTTAGCGCATCAGCTGGATCTCTTGAACCGACCTTCTGTTGGCACGAACGAGCTCTGACGTATTGTATGGTATTAATTGACTTGATGGCTTTCAGCTATAAGGGTTTTGCTAACAGAAAAGCTGGTCCAGCACTACATGCTCCTCAAAACTTGCTTATCTTGCAGCAATGGATTTTTATGAATCATTATTTGGCTTTAAATCCTCTCTCTCTTCTCCCAGGTGAGCTGTCATTTCATTTACAGTAGGAGAGTACGATTCAGGTCATGATGAAAGAAAAGGGTTTTTTTTTCCTTAGTTGATGTTAATAATATATATTAACCTCCCCTTCTCCACCCCATCAGCCTTTTCAAACCTAACCTCGTGATTGAGCTTTGAAATGCAGGCAGGAAAGGTTAACTCTGGGGGGGTGCAATCTCTTAACTGTTTTATACAACATCCCATCTAATGAAACAGCTGTCACACTTTCCCTCTTTTCCCTCCCACCATCCTAAAAAGCCAATTAACCCTATCCCTAGAAGATAGCATCCGGATGGTGTAACGAAGATGCATCTCTTTTCCTTCACTGCCAGTGATGACACAGCCAGACTGGGGGTTGTGCCTGGATTCTCAGCCTGAGGAGAGCACTGCCCCAGGGAGAAAGGAATCTCAGCAGTTTGGGCAACTACCAGGCTCCCACCAAGCATGAAAGGGAGCTGCTACTCTGCTATCTCTGCAAATATCAGTCAGTTCTTTTAGTCAAGAGAAATAACACAAAGCTTTGGTGCACTTGGCGCTTCCCCCAGAAAGCACTTAAGAAAACTGGGATGCTGATAATACCTATTTCAGATTGCCTGTAAGATAAATGCAACCAAGCCTAAAAAAGTTAGAGGCTTTCTTCTTTGGGACAGAGACCTCTCCTTAGACACCCCACTTAAATCACAAAAGCTGGATTCTACTTCCTCTGGTATCAAGAGGGATTTTGTCCTTGGTTTTAGTGAGAGCTTTATCTGCTCCTAAGAGAAAATYAATGCCCTATAAAGCAGCGCAGATGTGAGATTGGGTTGCTAGTGGCCCTCCACTGGGAGACACACTGGGGCCATTGTTTCTGCCTACTCTTTTGTGGAGCCAACATCAACAGATAAGGGAGCAATTCCGCACCATCTCCTGCACTGTGGCTCCATGTAATCTTCCAGAGCACAACTTCCAAGAGACGCATTTGAAAACCTCACTGTACTACTCAAAACAGGAGGCTGCCATAGTTTCCCTTATGAACAGACCCCTCAGAACCAGCTTTTCTCCCCAGTTCCTGCCAAGAGTGTAAGCCAAGGCCTGATAGGCTTAGTACCAGTACAAAGCACCACACTCCTCTGCCCTTTYACAGAATCTGAATCACAGAATTTCTAGGTTGGAAGAGACCTTTGAGATCATCAAGTCCAACCCATGTTTTAACATTTCAACTAGAWCATGGCAGCAAGTGCCACATCCAGTCTTCCCRTAAACACATCGAGGGATGGTGAYTCCACCACCTCCCYGGGTAGATGATTCCAGTATTTGACCACTCTTTCTGTGAAAAACTTCCTCCTTAATTCCAGCCTGTATCTCCCTTGGTGCAGCTTGAGACTGTGTCCTCTTGTTCTGYCTGTTGTTGCCCGGAGAAAGAGACCGACCCCCAGCTCACCACAGSCACCCTTCAGGAARYTGAAGAGAGTGATAAGGTCACCTCTGAGTCTCCTTTTCTCCAGGCTGAACAACCCCAGCTCCCCCAGTCGTTCTTCGTACGGCTCGTGTTCCCAGCCCCTCACCAGCCTCGTTGCTCTCCCCTGGACATGCTCAAGCATCTCAATGTCCCTCCTAAACTGAGGGGCCCAGAACTGGACGCAATACTCAAGGTGTGGCCTCACCAGTGCCGAGTACAGGGGAAGAGTGACCTCCCTRCTCCTGCTGGCCACACCATTCCTGATACTRGCCAGGATGCCATTGGCCTTCTTGGCCACCTGGGCACACTGCTGGCTCATGTTCAGCCGACTGTCAACCAGCACTCCCAGGTCCCTTTCCTCCTGAGCACTGTCCAGCCACACCATCCCCAGTCTGTAATGTTGCAGGGGGTTATTGTGGYCAAAGTGCAGGACTCGGCACTTGGACTTACTGAACTTCWTCCCATTAGATTCTGCCCATCCMTCCAACCRTTCCAAGTCCCTCTGCAAAGCCCTCCATCCCCCTAACAGATCAACACACGCTCCCAGCTTAGTGTCAYCTGCAAATTTGCTAATGAAAGACTCTAAACCCTCATMCATGTCRTCAATAAAAGTATTAAACAGAACTGGCCCCAGCACAGACCCCTGAGGGACACCACTGGTGACTGCCCRCCAGCTGGATGCAGCACCATTCACCACCAYTCTCTGGGCCCGGCCATGCAGCCRGTTCCTAACCCAGCAAAGAGTGCTCCTGTCCAAGCCACGGGCTGMCAGCTTGTCTAGGAGTATGCTGTGGGAGACAGTGTCAAAGGCCCTGCTGAAATCCAAGCAAACAACATCAACAGCCTTCCCTGCATCCACTAGGCAGGTTACCTGGTCATAAAARGTGASCAGGTTGGTTAAACAKGACCTAYCCCTCCYAAACCCATGCWGACTGGGTCTGATACCCTGGCCATCCTGTAAATTCTGTATGATGGCACTTAATATAAACTGTCCCATTATTTTGCCAGGTACTGAGGTCAGGCTGACTGGTCTATAATTACCTGGATCCTCCTTTGCACCCTTTTTGTGAATGGATATCCCATTGGCCAGCTTCCAGTCATTTGGAGCCTGACCAGTGAGCCAGGACTGTTGGTAAATGATGGAGAGTGGCTTTGCAAGCTCATTTGCCAGCTCTCTCATTACCCTGGGGTGGATCCCGTCTGGTCCCATAGATTTATGAACATCCAAGCATTTCAGTAGTTCTTTGACTGCCTCCTCTTTTCCACCAGGGGAGGCAGGACCACAGCAGCCACACCATTTCCATCTTGCACATCTTTGTGCATTACTGCTGCAGTCATTCTGGTGCTACACAGAGCCTGCAGAGCCCCCAGCAAAATTCAGCACTTAGGAAAAATAGAGTCAAACTTAGCTGATGTGCTCAGGAAATAATGACTGACATTATGGTGTACATTGAATATCTAAGCCTGATCTTGAGGGAATGGAGGACATATTTAAATGAGTTCATCTGTGAAAAGCAGGGAGYGAAGATCCCTTTATTGTGCTATTACAAAAAGATTATTATCAAAAACATTATCCTAAACTCTCATTTATATTTAAGAGCAATTTTACTATTAATTGTCTGTGCTCCCCTTAGTCCATAATTCAGCATGTCCAAGCCTGTTTCAGTTCCATAGAACTGGCATCTGTATTACAGCCTTGGGCTACAACTTTCCAACAAGAATTGTCTAAATGCAGTTTTTTTTCCTTTTTCTGTGCAAAATGTTGCTCTCTATTACCTGTGATCAAGCTCCCAGGAGGCAGGAGAGGAATTTGTATTGCAGAGTGTCTAAATTGAGGCAAAGCTGCCCAGGCCTATCAACCTCTCCCACATAGGCTTTCAGAATATCTGGCTAATATGGGAAGGGTCTTCCTCACCTCTTCCCATGGACACAAACGCTCCCCTTCCAAAGGCCCCAAAGATTTATCTCCCCTCCAGGCCTTAAAATAATGAACATGAAAAGTTGACATTATTTCCCTTCTTTCTAKCATCTTGACTTCTTTCCTATATTACTCTCTTAAAGAATCTTTGTACCATCTTCTATCAGAGTCTTTTCCTTTTTTTCCCTGCAACTTAAGCCCACAAACTCATTTTGGCATGCCATATAATCCCTTCCTTGTTCAGATCTCTATTGGGAAATGAGACAACACAACACAGTTGTTAATTTAAAACAAAACAATGGAACCATTACCCTTTGTCCTCTKCTTTCTCTTGCCAGTTACATGTATCTCAGACTTCGCTGCACTGGTTTCAAAACACACAAAGATGGAGCATCTGGACTTAATGAGAAAATGGATGCTCTACACTTTCTCAGTGGAATTATCTTTATAACTGGTAGCAATGATTTCAGAAGTAAGTCCTTGTTCTGCCAACAGCACGTTCCATGAGGAAATGAGGAAGCTGGGGAAGGAGGCTTTCCTTCTGAGGAAAAGTTGGCTTTTGTCTAATTAGAAGAAAAATCACAGTGGAACAAAGTCCTGTTCTGTTGACCTCTCAAATTTTCCAAACACTGTGTATTAAAACACATATTTTTTTGAAACTCCAGACTGTGAGATATTTGTATTTAGAGATGAGCTCTGCCATGTTGGGCACAAAAGCCCTCCTTCCTGCTCCTCTAGGATGGTTTGATACAAAATTCTTGGCAAACATTAGAAGCCAATACTTTATCCCCACTGCACTGCRTTATCAATCCAACTCTTAAAACAGGCAGACTTCCTATTCAGCTGAACACTGAGAATTTGRAAGAGATACCCATACATCTTTTGTGAAAAGTCCAGCCTTTCCTTCTGATTCCCATAGAGAAAACCAGATCTCAGCCTGCTTTTAAGAACAGTCTCTGGATGTTTTCTTTGCAAAGCTGAGCTCGAGAATGTCAGTGATGCACAGACGTGCTGGATCTGAAAGGAGCACAAGTAGGACTTTATTGCTACCCTGAGTAGAGAAGATAAAGTAGACTTTTCCCTTATCGYGTACTTTGAAGTGAAATGGATCAATTAGTTCGGGGTTTTAGCAAGCACCTCCTTCAAAAATGTTCTCCAAATCATTAGTTGCAGCCTGTGCATAGGAAGGGAGACAAATTGATTCCCTAGCACTGCTTCAAGTCTTCATTGCTGAAGCTCTCTCCACACTTCTAACTACCATTCCTCTCATCTTTGGTGAGCCTTCCCTCACTCTTTTCTTTGCTACCTTTTCCCTTTTTTTKGTCAGAATAAAATGAGCAAAAGGTGAAGGTGAAAAGGTATAATAGACAACATTTTCTCCTCCCTAACAAAGTGCAACATTTTGGTAATCCACTCATCATCTTTCCCTGTCACACAGAAATCTTCCGCCATCCCTATCTTAAACGCTGCTTGGCTCTAGGGTTAGTTGKGCTCACTACATACTTAGTCTGGGATGGGAAAAGTCAGCTGCCTGGATGTCTGGAGTAAGGTAAGTGATGTGCTCCATAAAAACACCAGGAGACACAGCCACAGCCACCATTGCTGTACARGCAGTGAAAAGTCAGGCAGTGCTTGTCTGATGCTCCTATGAGCAGCTCGCACCCCAGACACCCACAGGACACCTGATGTTCAGCTCCCTTCCAGCCACGGGACTGAATTTATTCTAGAAGACCTTTGGTGTGCTCTTCTGTAGAAGGGACAGGATACCTCCCATCTCTATCTCCTCTACAAGTGGCTTGATTTAGCCCAAAATGGGTACTCACCAAGTTGATTTTTGCATTAATTCAATTTCACTTGCCTATCCTGAAGCACACTGCCCAGGTTTCTAGCTTTCTAAGGAATTTTTAATGTACTGCAAAGCTGCACAAACAAGTTCCTGTTGTGCCAGCAGTCACCTCTTATCTCACACACTCAATACGTTCAGTGACATTCCCTCTAAGTCTGAACCCTGTGGCTACATCATAATAACAACTTCCTCTTATGCTGWGGTATAGATATCAGTCTTTTCTTCTTTTCCTGTAATCTGTAATCTAGGTAATCTAATTTCTTCCCCTAATGTCTGAAGAGATCTTACTTTACTATCACCCTCTTGTTAACAAATTTCATTAGCAGAGTGTGTAGAAACATCAATAACAAGACATTAAAAAAATAGTTATATCTATGTTCTAACAACACATGGGTTTTTCTGCATTGTTTAAATATTTTTGTAAAGCCTGTCAAAGATGAATGGATATCAAATTTAGGATACTAATTTATTAGAACTGAATACATTTATTTTCCTACCATGGAAGATTAAATTTGCTGGTCACAATATAATTCTTGCTGCTATTCTTGTCTTTTAAAAAATCTTTTCAATTGGCAACTATTCTCATTTGATAGATGAGGTTGTTTTCAGTGACAATCCATACATATTTTTATARTAATTCTGCTCTGCATTTTTTTGAAACCTCAGATGAATGCCATCTGGTCCCAAAGATTTACTGACATTTAATTTCCTGAGTTTTTCCATTTCACACACATGAACATATATATAGAGATATATATAGGGAGATTTTTTTCTTTGAAATATCTGTCAAATGGAGCACTGCACCTTTACTCTGTGGAATTCCCCTGCTCCAAATTTATCCATTATACTCASTAGCAAAGACCAGGGAAAAGAAAATTTTAAAAAGAATACGCAACGTTCTTTTCTTCTCTGATTACTGCCTTTACTGCCTAAAATCATGAGGGACTTGCAGAATTCTGTGTCTCCATGTTCCTGATGCAGTTCAGCTTGTTATTTCCCTTTGCCTACACAAATCTTCCCAATTCTCATTAAATGGATGCTGATGAGCATACCATAAGCTTACAAATTGATCTTAAGATGAGTTTCCATCTTTAACACAGCTTTCAAGGCTGAGATCAATTGTATATGTAATACAACTTTGCTTCCTTTGCTTCAGATGATATGCCCAATGCAAGAAGAAGTTTAAAATATTTTAAAATATCCTGCATATGTGTGAACACAGTAAGAAATCTTGCAGTCCTTTTCAGTACATCTTTCTACTAACACTAAACAATAAAGTCACTTTTATTACAGTATGAATTACTTATGCATATTTTATTACATAGTATGAATTAATTATACTGTCATCACCATACAAAGAGCTTGAATCAGTTGCCTAAATGTAAATATCTCATGTAATTTGAGATGCCCTCTCTTATAACTCATGCTTGCATTGGGTTGGCAACAGTTAATAACTTAGGGAAAAATACTTTGAGTTTGTTCTACATAGTATTTTGAATACCTTTTTGCAAGCACTTAGATTTACCCATTAAGAGGGAAATTATTAGTATGGAAACTTTCTGGAAACTAAGACCAAAGCAGCATCTAAGTTTTTTTGCCTTTTTTTTTTTTCTCCTCTGTTACCAATCCGCATGATAAATGGTCCTCATTGGGAAAAATCTTTAACCTCAAAAAAAGTTGATTTTTTTCTGTCTCTGGAATTTATTCGATAAAATGTGTTTCTCACCACCATCGCTGCCATATGTTATAGTAAATCTGAACTAGACAGTGAAATTAGACCTTCATTGAGGTACCAGCTCTAGACAGGCTTATGAGACCCCTCAAAAAAGCAGGAGGTAAGAGAAATATTTTTAAAGTAAACTCTGAAATTAGTACACTTTCATCTCAGACAGATTCATATATCTTTTTGATATAAATATCACATCCCTATCTTTAGGAAAATGACACTGGAGCATGACCTAATTCTAGTAATACTTTAGCACTAATAGGGATTTTTCATGTATCTGTCAAACTCTCACAACTCACCTTGAAGTAGGTAGGTATTTTATCTTACTCAAGGCTAGAATTCGCTAGATCTTTAGGTCTTTGTAATTTGATTAATTTCCCATTCGGTGACTCTGGTGATGCCACAAGACACAGACATGTGCACAGGCATTTTGAGGACAGGACTCTTGATAAAAGTCATAATTAGTGCCCCAAGCCAAGAAAGGGATTTATGGAAGGAAAGACTGCAGCAAAGGACCAAAATTAAACCTTCAGAATGACTCTGCTATGAAAGTCATATTGTAGACAGTTTTTTAATGAGATTGCTGGGTTGAATTAATTTTCAACTCTTATCTGACTTTGATCTCAAAYAACAAGAGGTCATCAAGATAAATGCTGTTCCTGCTTTAAATGACATAATGATGCTATTAGGAAAACCTGAGGGATTAAAAACTAGCCTATTTATTCCCACAAACAGTCCCACTGAGGTTCATGAGACCAACTGGATGCACAAATTAACCAACATGATATGAGAAAAAAAATTTTAAAGTTCACCTTCCATCATAGCTGCTGTTTCTATCATTTTGTTTTATTCCCCTGAACCAGTAATGAATAAGTAACATTATATTCTACTTACACTTTCTATTAGGATCAAGGTCTTAACTCACAGGTGCTGTACAAACATCTATGTAAGGTTAAAGCACTGTTAAACCAGCCCTCAGAAGTGTAAGTCTTCGTGTTTGCTCAAAAAGTCCCTTTTAYCCTCTCCTGTTATGGGGCTCCATTGAACTGGCAGCTCAGAGCTGCTTCGTCTTTGCCAGCACAGGAGCTTCCATGAGGACCTAGTGTTTGCTGCTGGCTTACAGATCTTGCTGTGCCCCCATGAACTCTGGTTTTATGCTAAGGAAGTTTGGGGATGCTGTTATGGTGTCTTCCCAAATCTCAGAATTGATCAATAAAGCTTAGTTGCATCTGATTAAATCTACCCAGAAACCAGCAAAGCAAATTCAAAGCTCAGATCGTTTAGAGTGTAACATGGCTTCTTTATAAAAACAGTAACTTTGAATTGTGCACTTCCTCAACAAATTAGCTTTAAACCCCAGTGTTAAGAAGACAGCATTTATTTTTAGGCATGCTAAAACAAGATCCCTTTAGATTTTTTGTCCCTGGCTTTGTTTTAGACCCAAAGGTCTCTGTTCAGTAAAGCAGTACAGGAGATCTTTGCACTGCTACCAAAGCCAGCCCTCCTCCTGTGTGCTGATCTCCACAGGTAAATACAACCAGAATGCAGCAGTGATAGCCAGGACTGTGATCCCTGAAAGGAATATTTTGGGAATTCTTTGCCTGCACTGTTAACGGAAGTGGGGATTCTGCAGATGGCTRGCAACCACTGCCCCACCAAGCACAGCAGCATCCCTGGTGCCACAGTTCAGGATGGGGCTTTAACGCCACCGTGTCRGCTGTGCAGTTCTGCTAATATGCCTCATCTGGGCTCCCAGCAGAGATAAACTGTGCTATCCACCTGCCCTAATTCTTCTGGTGTAGACAGAGGCTGATTATCTGCAGTGATCATTACTGCAAGGTACTGAGATTCCTGGTGAAGCATCTGTATAAAGCACTACATTGTCTGCAGCAAAGGTAGAAAGAAAACTGAAAGAATCTTGCTACACAAACTCTTTAACCCCTTTGATTAATTTGCTTGCACCTAGACTCTACATAAATTCTAACAGCAGAAATTTGCACAAGACTGGTGAGCTAATATATCCATTTTTATCCACAGCAAATAGACATACTGCAAACAAACACCAACAAAATCTAAAAATTCCTAGAGAGCCAGAGCATCAAGCAAACTGCCTGCCTCACTGGGAGAGCAAAGCACTTATTTTCCAATGGTAACAATTACCAATACTGCTGTGCTTAGAAGTCTAGATRCTAAACTGAAGTGGGGAGCAAGTTCAATCAGCCTGCCATCAAAGTGCAGTGCCATATGAAGGTGGCACTCAGGAAGGGAGTACCATGTATGTGGTCTTTCTGGGACAAAGATTTTTGGGGAAAGAAAGCAAACAGGAAGGACTTTACAAGTGATAAAATACCATCTTTCTCCAGTGTTTGTAATCTGAATGAAGACCAGACAATCTTTTKTGTTTACCTCTCAAATCACCACCATCTCCTTCCATCTTTCCCAAGCAAGCTATTAAGGTTGACAGACATATCTATATAGTAGTAAATAAATAGAGAGAAATGAAGATGCATTCTATGTCAAAAAGTGAATTGGGAACATCCATATTAGAAAAGACGTACATGAATTAGTGAGACTTTAGCAGGACACCTGGAGACTCACATCACCCCTGGGATAGAGAAAACACAGCTGGTTGCATAAAGACTGGTGAGAATTACAAACCAGCCTCTTTGGGGATTTTGCTGCTCAGTGTTTGTGATCAGGATCAGAACAGGGGAAGAATTTCAAGTCTAGATAAGGCTTTAGTTATTGATGTCTTAATGCTTTCCTGTCCTGCTAGTTTCCCAAAGAGAGGATCACTACCTAGCATAGAGCCACTTACAGTAATGAGCAGCAGCAAGGATGGATTTGCTCTCTCAGCCTTAGGGATGTCCCACACTGACAGTGCCCAACTGCTGCTTGTGCAGTGCCTGACACAACGTGGAAAAGCTCTGGCCTCTTTTCAGTGTGCAGACCCCAAAACTCTGGCTACACCATGACATCAGCTATCCTTCCTAGCTGTGCTGCCAGGGAAGCCAAAGCCTGGAACTGAACCAAGTAGCAAGTGAAATCCCCTCCACAAAAGAGGGGGGGGGAGAAAAAGGCAAAACAAACAAAAAACTCCAAACAAAAACAAACAAACAAAGAAAACCCCAAAGAAAATGGTGTTTTATCAAAATGGTGTGATTTCTAGGCATTGCTCATGTTTACAWGACTGCACATTGCCAAATGCTTCAGCAGACAGAAGCTCATGGAAAAGGCTCCTTCTGACCTTTTCCTGCTCACTCCCTCTCACACTGTCTCTGCCCAGGGGTGAGCTGCCAGCTGCCATCCTCTCCTGACTCCCCTGGGTCCACTAATGGTCCTCAGCCAGGGGAATAATGTGATTTGTCAGGAAAGGGACAAATGTTGCAATAACAATGACCACTGAAACTCTAGCAGTGGTGCAGGGTAATTGTCCCTGCAAGACACCCTCAGCAGAGCTGAGCTGGGGAAAGCCCAGTAGCAAAAGATATTATTTGCCTGTCCTTTATTGAAAATTTTGAGAAAACCAAATGTTGTTGTCCCTAGAGACTTCAGCAAGGAAACTAAGTGGCAGGGAAGATAAATGCTTCCTACCCCACGCAGAAGCATAGAGAATATTTTTATAACTTTGTGTTTTAAATGCCTTTATTAGAGAAACAGGATTTATGCTTCTGGCTCTGAGGGAGGGCAAGAGAAACTTAAAACTGTACAAGTAGTTGTGTACACATGGATGCCTGTACGTGCCTATCACGTCAGGCAAAAGGAAGGGAAGAGGATTAAAGATAATCTGCTTCTGAATATAAGGGCCCTCCCTGCTGTTCTAAATTTTCTTGACTTCTGCTCTTGTTAGAGCCTCTAAAGTAAAGTAAGGTTCAGTGCAATATCCTATGATCAAAGTCATAGCCTCAAAGATGAACCAGCCTAGGCGTTTCTTTTTATACTTATATAATAAATAAAGTCACTAGAGGACACAAAAAGTAGGTATGATGCTTCAAGTAGTTGTGTGTATGTGTATTGTAAGCAAAAGCCTAAAATCACTGTCTGTATTAAAAGAAACACAAAGGGCCATTTTCAACAGGGATAAGCCTCTGATGTCAACTTCAGACCAACATAACTACTCTAACTTCACAGTTACCCTTGATCTGGTAAAGAGAAAGGAGTAAGCATCAATGACATTCACTCTGCCTATTAGCTTGGGCAGTTAAGTTTATACTAAATGTTAAGTATAATCACTGTCAAGAAAATGACTTAAAATAATGAAAAGGAAAAGCACTATCCAGCACCAGTATTCTATAATAAACTCCCCTGAAATGTCCAGACCATGCAAAGATGAATGCAGGGAGAGAAATAATTTTATAGAAGAAAGCATTTTTAAATCCCTACTTTACGATGTTTTATAGAATCAGTAAAAACACAATAAGGATCAAGTGAACTACTTATCTTTCTAAAAGCTTGCATGTGCCTCACATCTGCCTTTAAACCTATGGGGTTGCAAGTCTGCTTATATGTTTAAAGGTGTTTTTTATATCCTTGTAGGCACACAAACAGAAATAGATGGATTCTTTTACCTTCACCAGCTTGAWAAATGAGCACTTGTTGAATGAAAAAAAACCACCGTTAATACAGGGCAGGCTCTCTGTCCTATATTGCAAGAGGCTTCCCACCCACGTTTTAACAAATACACACTCACTGTATCGTTATGAGGCCAGACTGGAGAAGACACTGCAGTCTTCAAAAACAAACCCTTGAGGTAGACTTGCCTGTAATTCAGTGATCTGCTGGGAGAAAGGGGCAAGGGGAAGTGGGGCTCTGTGGGCAGCAAACTGGAGAACAAACAGTGCTCCAGATCCRGTCTCAACTCCCTCTTGGTTCTCATTTGAATATAAAGGTGCCATTTAATCTGCAGCCAGTGAGAGTTCTGGCACTTTCCCCTTTTCTATGGCCATTTACTTTTTCCACATTCAAATACAGATGGTTCTCCCAGTTACTGAATGTCATATGGTCACACTATGGACTTTCTCCCAGAGGTGATCTCAGCATGGTCCTGGATTCAGAAACTGAATTCAGTGAATATTACGAGACTAATTTTCATGTTTTTACTTTATAAGAGGTAAACAAGTCTTACAATGTGACATATGAAACATCAGGGCTGAGTTCTTTGGTTGTATATGGCTGTGGCTCCTCTCTGCATCAGCCCACAGGCAGAAAAGGACTATAAGCAATTTGCTGATTTCTCTGCACTATATGCATGAAATGCACTAAGCCAGATTTACCCAGACCCCTGTATAGAGCTGAATTGGGCATAAGATTACTCAAAACTGCACTGGAGCTTTCTGAAAACCTTGTAAATCAGACAAAACTATTATTCAAACTAGAGCTGACTTCTGAGCTAACAATAAAACCAGAAAAATAGACAGATTGATTCAATAATTAAATGTGAAACTATCCTCTTCACAGTTTCATCCTCCCTCTTCATAGTTTCTGGAGAACAAATCGCAGAGCATCCACTTGCTCTCTGGTCAATTATACTCTGTTGCCATAAGCAAAATCCAGTCAATGGTGGTTTTTTTCCCCTCTGCAGCATCCTTGAAGATCAAACCCTTCAGCTCAGGCATACTGAGCAACCTGTAACATTCACTACAGGCTTAAGTGACAACTATGATGAAAATGGAAGGACTTACTGGCACTAGTTATGCAAAGGAACCAAGGTACCTATTCCTAAAACTGGAGGGCAACTTGACCTTCCCATCCTACATTTCYGCAGAGAAGTTTCAGAAAACTTCTGCCATTGCCCACTGCTCAAATAAACCAGCATTTTGTCTAAGGGTCTTGGCAAATCCCTTGTTGCTGTTTTCCAGTAGCAGCAAGCAAAAGTGAGTCTSGCTTAAGGCATTGTAGAAACAGATTTGGTTTCCTGTAACTATGCTTGGAATTAGGGTTTCATTTGATATAGTCAGCATTCCTTCCATTTGCCTCATGAAAACTAAGGACACTCATCTCTTGCACTTCTTTGCTTCAATATACCAAGTTAGAAAACATTATACCTTTAAACACAATCTGATATTGCATTCACACAGTATGTACTACTCTATTTAGACAAAAATCTCTATTTGATGTGATTAACCTCTCTCTTTAAGGTTTCTTCCAGAACTTACAGGGTTGATATTACTTGCACTTTTTTCCCTGCTAAGATTTGGAACTGTTCACAGACAGATCAATCCATAGATAAAGAGAAAAGAGATTAAATGTGATTTCTTTTACCAAGGAGTAAAGTCTGTATGAATAATATAATGTACCTCAGACATTTGGGTGAGCAAAAGAATGATTCAGATTTTATAGCAGCATGAAGATAAAATTAATTKGGTCTCTTTGCACAGTATCTGTTATGAAAGCAGTTAAAATAGTTTTGTATATTTTGGATGAGTTAAAGAAATGTCACTTTCATTATTCTTTTTTCCCCTCTCCTTTCAATCAGCATCCTTTTATTTTCATTTTCATATACCTGCTAAGTGTATCCTGCTGTATTCACAGTTCAGCATGATGGGTTTCATATTTAGTGGAAAATGAACAATTCGTACCCTGAAGATTCCAATTATTCGGCTCACTCAGAGATTCATCTTTGGAGTATCAATGAGGGGAATGAAAAGCAGAGCCAGGAAAAGCAGAGAAAGTATTGGGGTTTTTTTCCCCAGTAAAGTGTTGAGTTAGGGGAAGGGGTTACTTGAAATCAGCAGCTTGACAACCAGAAGAAACAAAGAGCAAAAGAGGTCGTTGAAAGAGATCTGTAATTTCACACATTTGCATCATTATCAGGACAGATTTATTGCAGTTCTAATTCTGCCAGATATGCTTAAGAGAAAAAATAATATTGAAAAGAGGTCATGCTTCTCCTCCACACTGAACAAATGACTGTGTTCTTTTAGAAGAATATGAGAAAACATGCAATGTCACCCTTCTTYGTCCTTGTGATCTTTTGGTGAGGAATATAAATTTAACTCTGTCTACAAGGGAAGGACTTCCTCCRGCAACTCGATCCAACTTTTAATCTTAAGGGAATTTTGAAATCTTAAGTGCATTTGTTAAATCAYAGTCAGATGCAAACCTGGCCACAGGGTGTGTCCAGATCCTCTGGAACACTTAATTTCCACTCACAGTTCTGGAGACTTTGAAAAGTTAATTGTAGGACAGTTCGAGGCTCTGCATTCCTGGGCTTTCTGCCAGTGGTTCATCAGAAGTGAAATATCAGATGTTCAGATTTACTGCATAAAGAGTTAAGGGCAGAGTGATCTTATTTGGAAAGCTTAGACTCAGAGTTTGATGAACCAATTGATCTCTTCAAGGTTCAAAGAATTCACAATTTCCTTTCCTCTTTCATATACACACTCCTCCTCGATTCAGATGTTTTCAGATTCAGGATGGACGTGACTCTGAGGTATGACCCAGTGCCTGTATGTCAGGTGTGTACAAAGCACTCTATTCCCAGCTACACCACACCAGCACTTCCAGATGAGCAGACTGGCAGCTTTGGGTTATGGGTGAAGCAAAAGAGAGGAAACAACCCAGGTGACATAGCTGAGAGTATAATGGCCATGCCATGTTGCAGACAAGGAAAGGTTAGGTCCTGCAAAAAGTCCACAGGTGTATTTTCCAAGGCTTGCACCAAATCCTCACCTCTACCTACTAAAGTCTGAAACATGACCAGAAACAAAATGGTCAAAACACCACAGGACAAGCTGTTTTCATAATTACATCAGTGTATGTGAAACGCAGAACTAGGTGAACTCTTATATAGGAGATACAGTTCAACAAAAATTGGCTYGCCAAAGCCATTTTTTTTCCTATTCAAATGAATGTCTGGTGAGCTTTGGGATCTTGGTGACACTCTACTGATCCTGTAAATTACCTAAAATTCCTCTAAATCTACAAGTACAACATTATAGGAGTAAAATGAGGAGAGACAGACAGGAAAGAGTCAGCTCTTCAAGTTCTCTTCTGGCCACTCATCTGATAACAAAATCMCAGGTACTCTCTAACCAATACAGTTCCCTTTTTAACCCTCCACAGTGCAGACCTGACATCAACTTCAGAAAATAGATTATTTATTCCAATCCATTATTTTCCAATGTGGATAGACAGGTGCATTTTGCAGAAGTAGTATACACTAAATACATGTTAATTGTTACCTTTGTCACATTATTCAAGTTACAGGGGAGCATCAATGGCTGGCAAACAACAACAACAAAGACTGCAAGGACAACTGTTGCATAGAGAAAATTCTGCTTCCTTCTGAAAGGGTTATTACATGAATTACTAGGATTGGTCTTATTTCAGTGTAATAACCTGGTGGGAGAGAAAGACGGAGAAACATAATGAAGAAGAAAGAAATGAGAGCAAACAACCAAAGGCCTGAAATGTACATTTGGACAAAGATATCATGCAAGGGAACAGAGTGTACTTACAGCCCACTGAGGCCCGCCTTTTACTACAATAACAGGAACATCATTTACTAAACAAACACCAGCTGCCTATAGATCTCTGACACCTGACCACTTAGGCAGTTCAAAAAACCCTCATCAAACACAGCCGTGTCTTACCACTAAAGGGTAAAAGCAGAGCTTTCAACTCTAGGAATCAAGACAAAAAAATAATACAGCTTGTTCCTCTCAAAGTATGGGAAATAATTTTTGGACAAGCATTTATTTTCTCCCTGAGCATGCATCATCAATCAGTCAGAGCAGCGTGCACCAGGGAAGGGAACACATCTCTTCTTTCACCTGGAAGAGAGGATAGCTGTTTTTAAAATAAGCACACACACAGGCATGCTCCCTCAGTTTCCTGACMGTGTTACACTGACTCTCCAGGAAGCCTTCCTTTGGATGAAAAGATGGATGGAAAAACCACAAAGTATTTGAAAGCATATTTTTCCTAGGTTGGTTTTCCATTCTTTTCCACACATACTCATTCCCTGTGCAGTGTGGATCAGTGGTGGCAGTTCCATAGCTCAACTGAAAGCAAGTAATMACTCAGAGCAGTTCATTGTCCAGGCTTGCAGGATGGCACTGCTCCATTTTGGCTGCTGGAAAGTCTTCCTTACCAACCAGATGGGACATCAGTGAYTATCAGCATTTGTCCCAAAGCACTTTTAGCAAAAGTACCAGAACCACATCTTCAATATTTCTGAGTGAAACTCATAATCTCAGCAAGTCAAAGGAACTAGAGATCACCTCTTCTCTACTTCTTTTTCCAGAGCTGCCTTGATGGCAACATCTACTGGGAGAAGAGCTGCCAGAGTTCTGTAATCCCCTTCACCCATCATTAAAACATGCCATCCATGATAGAAGTTGACTGTTTTCTAAAGAAACTGCACACCAAGTGGATGGAAGATTTGTGAACCACACTGCATGGTCTTGGAGCACACTCTATACCCTCCCCCAGGGAAAACAGAGTGCCAATGTCCCTGCAGTCACTCATCACCACCCTGTAAATCTGCACCTGCTTTCCAGAGCTGCTATTTATTTGGGGAGGAGGTCCTAAATTTCTGTTTGCAACTCCTTAAGGTTCAACTGGASAGCAACCTTGAAAGAGAAGAGCATCAGTTTGAACAATAACAGGAGGGCATTTGCCCACTGATTTATTCTCTTCTTTGCTAAACTTGACTACTTTTATTTGCCTAAAACTTACTCCCTTTTAGACCATAGATCTTCACAGTTAATTCCCAATAAGGTCATGGCCCCTTCTCTGCAATTATGTTCAATTTCCAAACTGCCACACAGCCACAAATATAGCAATCTTTTGGATGCTCACAGACCTTTAATGCTACAACCCAGCCTGCACAAGGAGAGATAAATCCAGGCAGAACACTAACAACTGGTGCAAGACCTGGATTCTTTCTTCCCTGAATCTTGGGAATCACTGAAAACAGTCATGGTCCTTCAGTCTGCAGGCAAGTTCCACTCAACAYGAATCATGCTTATAATAGGTACCCAATGAGTTTTTAAAGCTCATCAGTGCAGACTTGACCACTTCTCTAGGCAACTTATCCTGTGCTTAATTATTTATCTCATTTGAAAGATTTTCAGGAGATCTACCTGAATTTCCTTTACTTTAATCTCAGCCCACTCAGCCTTGTCCTGTGAKAACACAGAAAGATGTTTGATCCCTTCCTTGCATTAATTTTTTTCACCTGTTCAAACACAAGTATCTTATATCAGCATTGGCATGAAAATTAATGAAAGTAATGGAATTTTAAAAATCTGCTAAGTATAAGCAGTTCCTAATGATAAAATGCCATAGTTGTAAGTATAAAATTATATGCTATACAAGGAAAATTTTATGTCCAAAGGTAACTGCTAAAGGTATGAGACCCATGGGACACATACCACCCCCATAATCTTATCATCTTGTCATTTCAGACTCACATTGCAAGGGACAGAGATGTACAGGACATGCTGAGGTTTAAGCACAGTCAAGTGCAAGTGCCATAAGCAATACACCAATGTGAGGTAAGCAGAAAAAAGCAGGAATATTTGTTGCTTTAGACAGCCATCTGTAATGCAGACACAATTCACATTTTGAGAGAATGGCCGTGTGAACCATCAAAGAGAAGATTAAAAATCCACAAACTATTGTTTGGAGGTGATGGTGGCAATTGTTTTGGAGGTTACATAGCATAGCTACAATAACTGGCAATACATTTGTTTCACAAACAACTATCATGGGAGATAGTAGCTCCTTTTAATACTGCACTCTGAGCTTATATACAGCATCCCTATCTCAGACTCTGTATTCCCCAGTGTAAAAAATATTTCCTGCAGGTTATTATACACAGCCAGTCATAAGCACAACCATGGTCTTGATGGCAGTTCCTGAAATATTAAAATAACTCCTGTGAACCTTACTTTACTCTGTAACCTGAACTTGAGACTCAGCTTAAACTGCAGACAGATGTAACAATTTCCCTTTGTGCATTTTCGTTTTCCTTTGCCTAGTTCATTTTGTCAGGTTAAAAACTTGATGAGCCTCAGATGCTGGAGCTGTGTGGCAGTGAAAGGCCATGCACCTTCAAAGAAGCAGCTCTGCTGCACAGGCTCATTTTCAGCCTACTTGTTCTCCAGCTATTCTTTCACTCAGCTCTCAATTGCAATGTTCAAAGCAAAAGTAAAGCCAGGACTCTAAGCCATGTTATAAGCTCTCAGGCCAAAAGCTTGACATATCTCTGTGTCATCTTGTGTCTGAGCAGAATTCTCTAATTTCACATGCCTGGAGGTCTAATAGACTTGATGGTTGTCTGTCTTCTGCAAAATTCTTTTAAAACTGGACTTTCTTTTACTGACTTCTTTCTGGCTGCAATCCCCATCAAGACTCAAATTCCTCTTTGTGCCTGGAAATATTCCCTCACAAAACTGTTTGCCAGAGATGTGGCTGAAAATGMCAGTCATTTACCTGATGTCACTTCATCTGGGAGTTCTGTACCTTCACCTGTCAAAACTAAGCCTCTTTACTACGGTCTCTTTGGAAACTTTCTGATGCTGCTCTGAGCCACAGGGCTCTCCTTTCACTCACATCACCTCCAGGGAGAGCTGAGATCTGTGGGCACAGGCAGCCCACCARCCCCTCGGTACCTGCTGTCCACTAATGGTGCAGGACACAGCCCAGCAGCACTCAGGGATGCTGAGCATATTCCACTCTGCTGCTACTTGCTTCTGCAGTGCACATACACACAGAAGAAAAGTTCTTTTATCCACCTTCAAGCATTTCATCTTTTCCCCAGACCCACACCAGCCTTTACCCCTCAGCTCAATCACCAGCACTTTCTTTTTAAAACAAACTTCACAWACTCATCCTCGCTCTCCTATGACCCCTGTCTCTGCCAGCCTTTCCATCTGGTACCTTTCTAGCTGTCCAGTCCCATCAAGAAACCCTTGCTCATACACATTCACCAAAATGTGTATGAAAATGGCCAAAAAATGAAGCAGTGAATAAATAAATGATTTMAAGAAATTTGGGCAGTCAGAAAACTGTCCCCTGCCCTCTGATGTTTGCCAGTGTACACTTAACTTTTCCCTACAGTAAAATGGCCTGGGGTAAAACAGYGCAGTTTTAAGAACAGAGAAGATGCTGAAGGGCCAAGGTGTGAGTTCACCAGCAACATAAAGCTAATATTTCCTTCTCATCAGTTCTAATTTCTATACATAAGGATTGCTGAAGAATAATTCTCTAATGGCAGGGACAGAAATGATGTGAATGGTAGAGACTTTGGCAGAGATATTTTGCCTGAATTTATTTTRAAGTATGAAAAAATAAGAAAGCCATCCACTTGAGGTTGGTGATGTAGATAYATTGAAAGGAAAATAATCATGGCTGGGGAATACTGACATGTCTGGTCTCCCTAAGTTATTCACTTGGAGGCATTTTAGTTTCCTTGTTAATTTTACAAAGTGTAGGTATCTCATGAACACATGTAGTCAGAAATGAAACTGAAAAAAATAATTCTTTTACAAGTTCCTTTTCAAAGCCACTCATATGATCCCCATCCAGAAGGCAGGGCAGACCTCTATATAAAAAGTTAACTTAATGGGAYGGCTGACAAAAATTGGAATACAGCCTAAGCAATTAGTAGACTGTCAGTAATTGGAATTAAGCAATCAACTTCAGCTGSTACAGAAATGTACAGAACACTCTTCCATTGCCAAGGAGATGAATGGGATAACTGTACAGCTTTTCCATCTCTAGCTGCTATGATTTGATGGCAGAATAATCCACAGGCAATTGAATGCCTGCAATTCAACAATGAAATACCAGGATCAATATTTAATTCACAAGTCTCTTACCTTTTCTTTAAATCCACTTTAAGCATATTAATACTCTGAAGACATTARGAGGCTTTTATTCCTGGGTGAGTACATCTGAAGCAGAACACTCCTGCATGGTCTCAGGTTGTCCTACATTGACTCGTGCTTTTTGTTTTGCATATATTGTGATAAGAAGTCATTAAATTGACAATGAGAAAAAGAACAAGTAARGACTTGCTCCTGAGACCCATCCTAAACTTGACTAGGAGTCCTCAGCAGTTTGGCTGAGCCACTCCTRAACTGCCTGCCTGCTGAACAAACAGCACAGCAGCTCTTGCCCACCTTGCAGGCACACTGCCAGGCTGAGGGAAGGTGAAACTGCAGCTGCTCCTGGCAAAGTGGCTGAAGAAGRAAGAAGAGGGGCAAGAGCCAGACATGAACTGGCATTCCCAAGAACGTGAGGCTTTTTAGGCAGCCTGCATGGCAGTAGGCCAGTCTCAGCCTAAGGGACCACAGCACACCRTGCTGCAGATGCAGTTTTGCCCATTGGCAGGTGCTGGGAACCACATGCTGTTTCTCTCAAAGGCAGGTGCAAAGATTGCCAGTGCCCTTGGGGGAGTYGAGGAGACCTGCATCTTCACCTGTGCCAAGCAGACAGGCCCTTTGCTCAAACCATTCCCAGGAGCATCCCAGCACCCTGTCCCTTCCTGTGTCAGTGCGTGCAAACACACACTGGGGTTATCACAGTTTGTCCTATTCACATCCTGGCTGTACATCTGTCTGTAGCACTGCCTACCTACCTGCTAGGGAAGCACAGAGAAAACTATTTCAGCCACTTCTGTATTTGTTACTTCCCAAGCTGACTTCCTGGTAAGGCTGTGTAACACGGCTTTATGGGCTTGGGAAGCCCCACTCAGTGCTGTGCACACCCACAWGCTCAGCTCCTCTCATGGCAGTGCYAAGACAGCCCCTGGGGCAGCCTGCCCAACACAACATAGCCAGAGCCCCTCACTTGTTCCCAGATAACAGCCAGCAAAAAACAAAAATAAGTTCATGACCCTGCTTAAGACAACAGAGCTCGCAGCCAGGCGCCAAGCTGAGGCACCAGGAGCCTGTGATTGAAACATGCCTTGTGAAGAGAGGCACACATGAAATACTGATTTTCTAYGATGTCTGCACTAGCAGGGTAATAAAAAGTTAATCCTCATGGCCTGCTCTGGCCCCTGTTAATGTCTGTATCACYGTTCTTGAGGTTTTGGGGGAGGAACAGAGAGTAACAGACAGGAAAGCGCCTCCTTTGGAAATGACAGCACTAATGGAGCTTATCTCTACCAAGAGTAATTCAATCCAAAATGCTGAAGGGGAGGATTGCAGCACTCAGTTAAGAAAACATTCTGTAAAATAAAATTAYTTCTAACTTCAATTAGACCCTCACCTTTATTTTCTCCCACTCCTTTCCCCCCTTTTTAACACTGTATCTCACATCCAAGGTGCAAGGCCTTGCAGCAAGGCCAGGATTTTGTCTGAAGAAAGCCTTCTCATTGGTTGTGGATCTCACAATGGAGATGTATCTGAACCTGTTAACTGATGCACAGCTTATGACAGTTCAATTAGCCCCCACAATGGCCCCGTGTTCCCATGATAAAGCCCRAGTATCTCTCTGGCCTCCAGGGTCTCAGCGGAGAATGCAATCTGCCTTCACTTTCTGCATGCTAATACAGCAAGTCCCTTAATTACTTTTATAGCAAGGACAAGTGGCAGTTTTCAGATTTTGAAATTTTTTCCCACTGTTGCAGAAAAAGGAAGAACTCTTGTCATGAAGAGAAGTGTAGGCAGAAAGATGATCCAAGTGACTAAAGTCCCATGATTAGGCTGGACAGTTTTTAAGAAATTCATCTACTTTAAGTTACTGCTGGCAAAAGGAGYTGATCCCCTCAGCTGGGAGGTAGCAAAGTAAAACCCTATCTGCTCACTGCACATTTCCACAAACCTACAAGTACGGCAGGAAACTATAAAGAATGGCAATTTTTTGTTTTTAAGATGCAAAAGCAGCTGCTGCTGAGCATCACAGATGAGGCAGATCACATGTACAGCATGAACACCCTACAGATTTTGAATAACTAGTCATTTCTGGTAGCACTTAGTCAAAATTTATCTTCCTGCTTCAATAACTTCTCTAGTTGGAATTTGTGTTGGCACAGCCAAGAAAACCAATAAGACACATTGTATCTTTATCTGTATCTAAATATAAAAGCATTATTGATTTCTTGGAGGGCAGGTTCCTTTTGGGATAAAYTCACACCAAAAAAGAAACAAGCAGTCTCAGCACATACCTTGAAGTGTTCAGCCAAGGGCACCCTCTGTGCCCAGCTGCTCTCCCGAGATAAGGCATTTGCATATGTGACAGCCAGGTACTTGTTACTACAAGAGGATTCATAGTGGAGTTTCAGGGGATTATAAACTGTAATAACCTCGTAACTGAGAATTTCAGTGTAATCTCTATAAAACAAAGCATCACACAATGTTAGAGGAATGGCCTTGTTTTCATTAAAAGACAGGGAGCACTGGAAGAAATACGGTTTGCTTGACACCTTCCAGTGAAGGCACTCAGGGAAAATCTCTCATGTATTAGCAGGATTCAAGAGCTAAAGGTACATCACTCTTGCTGAGTGAGAGGCTCAKGAAGTCAACAAGCACATGTGTGGGAGGAGGATGGGACAGGAAAATGTCAAAAAGAAGCTGCAAAAAGCTTGGCCTCCCCAAAGGAYGCTTTGGAGTGCTTTTGCTTCAAAGTGTCAATCTGGCAAGCATCCCAAAGGAGAAGGACAGCCCTGGGGGATACAGTGTGCCCCCCGCCCCTCCTTCTGACTTACCACTTAACTACCTTTTCCTTCCACCTGTACCAGACACACCAGTGCCAAGAGAAACAAACTAWCTGAACCTTCTCAGTTTGGTCACTTAGGAGAGTGAAAGATGGAAAAAAGAAATGGGAAATCAAAAAAGGAATTCTCCTCAAGGTTCTCYGTAGTTTTTATGAGATTGTCGTGACATGTCTAAGTCACAGTTTTGRGATGCTGCCTAGAGCACTGCAGATTAGAAACCACAAATACCAACTGCAGTCCAGCAGCTGYGGGTCTAAGAGGACCCAAATTGCTGCAAAACCTATAATCTCCCTGGGAAAGCCAGCCATGTTCCAGGCTCTCTTTTACCCCACAAATCCCATTCCTTTCCCATGGAAACTACCCTCCCATTCCATGGCTATCCAAGAGGCAAGTGAATTGCAGGCAAGAGCTGACTGCCTCAGGTAGCTCAGGGATGCTTTTGTMCCAGTGGTAGCAGCAGGAAAAGTCCTTCCATTTACAAGACATTTAGGAAATAGGGGCATAAAAAGCACATAATTATTATCACTCAGATATGCCCTACATCTGCGAGTTCTTCAACATTTTCTCCAGCAAAGGAAAATCAGAAACTTAATTTTCAGCMTGAAAGCAAAGTTTTAGAGGGCAGCTGCTCTAGTTATTAGTGAGACATGACAACCTGGCATCTTCCCAGCATCTATGTTTTCACCAAGAAATAAACTCAAAATGGCCCCCTTCTAGATAAACCCAAATTTTCTTCAAAGAGAAACATCATTAAATAAGTCTACTTAATTGCTTGCCTATATAAACACACAGACATATAGACACATGTAAGGGCAGACAATATTTGCAAACTTAACAGTAACCAACTTGCAGAAAAGGAAAAAACGCTAAACATWAGCTTGAAAAAGGACCACTCTTGAGGAGAGAACATGGAAGAAGTCACCATTCTGTCATGTCACTCATCCAAYGGCTCTTACTGCTCTGAGGTTTTCATCTACACAGAGTGGCAGATGCAGAACCAAAGCCTGATGTYAAAACAGAGCCTCTCACCAGCATACATGGGAATCTGCAGCTTTGCACTGGGGCTCCTGGAGTTTTGTTACTGTCRGTGGTTTTTATTTGCATTTTTCCATTCATATAGGAAATGTTTGGCATTATTAAGCACAACAGAGCCTAGGCCTGCTTGATGCCTGTATGTTAACCCAAAACCTCCAAAACAGATTCCTGTAGCCAGTCCACAGGATCACATCTAAAGATTTACAAATTCCAGGTCTACATCCGTATTCCTAAAGGCACTTTACTAGTTACTTGAAACAACTTCATATTCCTCAGTGGGAAACAAGCTCAGCAAATGCAGGAACACAGAACTTTCTATTCACATTAAACTGTAGGGGTTTAAAAAAATACATTTACACAAGACTTCATTTAGCAGGATTTCAAAGACTCTCTGAAGGCAAATAAACACAGGGGCCCARAGGAGACAGCAGCCACTGGCCTCTGAGCCTCAGCACAGACCTGCAAGCAACAGGAGAGCAGACAGCTTCTCTGCAAAGCTCTTTGTGAGCCCCTRAAGCTCATCTACTCCCACCAGAGGTCAAGTGAAAAAGCCCAGCAATTCTTCCCCCATGACAAACTGCTGCAGTACTCTTCTCCCACAAGGCCATCTCCTAGGTAGCTAGGATTCAGGCTGCACACAGATCTTTAGCTCCAAGCCAGCTCTCCCTTTCACCAGCAACCCTATCAGTTCCTTGTAACAGCTTCTGAAAATACAGCTAAAAGCTCTGATCTCCCTTGCTCTGTTTATTTAAAGCAGCACAACCAARGTGGCTGGAGCTGTGGGGATGAGCAAGCTCCTTCCAGGTGATGGAGACTCTGACAGTAACTGCCTGGCTTCTCTGATCCATGGAGCGCTGCACCCTGTCTGCTCCCCCAGCCTTGCCCCCAAGGTGCCCCAGGCACAGCACTCTCCCCATGATGTATCCCAGCCTYATCTCGCCCTGCATTCCTGCACACTGATGCTCAACTCCTCCTGAGCTCTTTGCATTTTTTTTGAATCTGCCAGGAGCCTGATGATTTCCAGTGTAGGCTGCCAACCTCATGAAGAGATTAAGTCTTTCTATGTCTTAAGCCTAGCTTATTATGCACATCTCCAGTTGTCCTTTTTTTACCAGACTCCCAGGCATCTTAAATGAAGGGTAGCAAATAAGACACACACAGATCCCTACGTGTGGAAAGGAAAAGAAACATTTTCATGGACCAGTGTGGTCCATGAAAGCTGGGAGAGAATGGAGGAAGGCAGTATCCATCCTACTGGGAGTGTGAGATATACTTAAGGAATGTAAATAAATGCAGTTATTCCCCCCAAAATTAGATTCAAATGAAGACAGCTTAGAAATGGCAAAGACCCTCGAGGTTAGTTTTGCAATCTGTACTTCCTTTACTATATTTTATTCTTTTTTTTTCCCCCTTGGATTTAATTAGCTGCAGTGCACCCTAAAAAGAGTCTCAGAAATTCCTAACATACTCTGGACTCTTTCCAGTCATTAGAGAAACCTGCCTTCATCTGCCTTCATTATGAATTGATCTGAGTATGACTGTGAATGTAAACAGCATTGTAACTGCACCCCGAGTCCACAGCTAGTCAGAAAGATAAAAGAAAATTCTCCCTTTTACAAATTGCTGGTTTATCCCAAAGAAACATGCACATTCCTTCTGTTGCAAAACCCTCAGTTCACATGTTTTTTTCCCCTCAATATTAAGCACATGTATTAATACAGTTATGTTGTTTTAGTATGTAATATATTACTTTTGGCCTTTTGCCCACAGGGGAACAGAATGGGCCACTTGTAATTAGAAAATGCATTCACTGTTTGACTGTATCTTATCTCTAGTCCCTCTTCTGTCTCCTGCTTGGAAAAACAGACATCACAGTGGTTGGTCAAAGCAACATTTTTTCCACCAGCACATGACTAAGCCCACACTGAAATTGCAGAAGCCAACTAAATGTCTCTGATTTACAGATTAATAAGGGAACCCTGTCTCCTGACTAGAGAGGGTCAGCAAAAACAAGCATCAGAAAAGGGAAAATGTTTGCACAGAAAATGTATGAGGATTGTAAGTGACCAAATTCTGGGAACCTACTAYGATTACCTGCTATTCTCAGCTGAACACCACAACTGTGTTGGCTCTACCGAGAAGTAATGCTTCAAAGGACCAAACAGCCTCTGCTCACAATCAGATTGATGTTAGCAGAAACACTTTGTGAACTAAGTTATAAAATTAGCATAGAGTCTTTAACAGGCTCTCAGTAAAACTGTCTTCATTTTGTATAATCCAATCTGCCATTCACTATGATACCTTGAGGACTATAAAACTAATAAAACAGAATTTTTATCCTAAATTGTAGTGTAAAAGCCTTAATGGGGTTCATGGAGAAGGGCCAACTGTGGAATCAGACACCAAACTCCAGCATGCCCAGTTAATACCTGACCTATCTGCAAATCACCAGGAAAACGCAATTGTGCCTCAGAAGAAAAAATTGAGCCAGAATAAATGGATGGAACAAGTCCTCAGGCTGGATCAGCCTTTGCTGGAGAGAAGGTGCATTTTGATGGAAATAATGCGTGCTGTGATAAAAAGCAATTGTGGGCACAGGTTCCATCAGGAAGAAAATCAGTGCTAATCCATCAGTTGGGAGGCTCTGGAGTTTTAAAGCCCTGGGGACAGCAGAGATCTTCTCCAGGAGGACTTCCCACAAGRATTCCTCTCTCCAGGGAAATCTAGCAGAAGGCAAAAGGAGGCAATACAGTAAAACTGTTCCTATTTTCTTTATTTCTGTYCTGACATTAATTTCATAACACACCAACAGCAGTTCTGTCATTTTGTCCATTGCAGCCAGGCAAGCATAGATAATTTACTGCTTGGTTTAACTTGGTAAATAAGTGCTAAACCACCAGGAAAAGAGGCGCTTAATAAATCCAGAGAATAAATTAAAATAATTCAGAATGAGGATGCAAAGGCAGCCAAAAGGAGTTATGATTCCTTGTGTGAACACCACTGCTCTGCAGAGCTGGTCTCACTGGCWCCCTACCACGCCCAGTATTCCTCTCATTGTCTCCACAGCACCACAGCCTTGTCCATCCCCTCCTCTGTGGGAAGCACTCCTGCCATGTGCCAGACAGCACAGTTTCCAGCCCCATGTGGGAGAATGCAGACATGCTGAGAGGAGACCCTCTGCATCCTCACAGCTCTCCCTCAGGGGTGTCCCACTGTGACAATGAAACTTTGAAAGGGTATGTACTTATCTGCATCCTGCATGAATGAGAAAAGCCTGCAGCATGAAATCCTGGCACTGGGGCTTTGTTGGGGTGCCCATTCCCGGGCCTGGGGGCTGCCAGCACCCACCCTCAGACACAGGCATTGTACCAGCAGCTAAATGAATGGAGATGTTTTCTCAGAAGGAAGGGTATAARGCTCTGAATTGTGTAGGGGAGCAAAGTTTTCGTCTATCAAAACTGGCATACCTGGAACCTGTAGCAGATATCAGAAACCTCAAGGCAAAACAGCAATGCTTCCCATGAGGGAGGCACGCTTCCTGGCCTCCCATCAAACCCCAAACTGCTCACTGACCCTCCTCCAAGGGCAGGGACTTTATCTGTCACTAGCAGACAACAGAAAACATGATTTAGCTGACTATAGCCCACAGAGACAGTGAGGGGATTTGGATTCAAGAGATCCCAGTCCTTGAATTCACAGAGACCAACCACTTGAGCAGGGCAGTGTCTCCATATGGGGTTTCTGCTCAAGAGACAAATCCTGGCCCCCTTCTAGATAACCCCAAAAACTGCCTGACCACTAATCAAGCCTGATGTGCTCCAGCATCATAGAATGCATTGTGCAGGCAAGCAAAGTGTAACAAATTGTAAATGCCACTAATGATTAATCACCAGACCTTTCCCGTTGCAGCATTCGTCACAGCAGACATCGCAGTTGAGATGGCCACAATACACAGAGTATCACCATACAATTCCAGAAGGCTTCAGCCCATACACAGTAACACCAGACCACTGTAGAAAGCTTCAGGTGTCAGCCCTTCTTGTCCTTCAGCCCAACCTTTTATACCCCTCATGTTGATGCATTGCACCTGTGTGCCCTCTGCTCCCTTTGGTGGTGGGTCAGTGCCCCTGGGCACTCCATGGCTCATTGCTGTCAATGCTGCTCACCTGCTGCTCACAGCTGCAGCCCATTGGGGATGAGGCTGGCCACAGCCCCACTGCCAGTTACCACAAACTGTGTACCTACACTTTCCCCCTGAAAAGCCATGACAAAATGTCATTGCTGAGCACAAGGGGACATTTTGGATGCACTGTGTCACACAAAAGATTTAGATTTGTAAGCAAGCATGATTGAAATAGGAGTTCCTGATATCTGAAGCTTAGGCTCAGAATCTTTCTTAGGATAAAAGAGAGCATATCAGGGAGAACRAGCACTTTTGGTATTCATAATTTCACAGTTAAGAGAGAATGGATTTACATGGATGGATGGCTAGATGGATGGATGGGTGGGTAGATAGATACAGACAGACATGTATTATTTATTATCTTATTATGTTATAATATATACAACTACTTTTTAAACATGACGGCCATTGTTACAGCCACAGGCTTGTTTTGATGTCTCTTAAATATGAAAAAAAGGCTTTTTTTCCCCCCAGATATGTCTCAAAGTTCACATCTGAACCAGAAGTGACATGGGAAAATGTCTTTTTGGGCAAACTTAGCTTCCTTTGAAGTGTCTGTAACTCTGAATCCAAATCCCTAGTCTTAATTGGTTAGACACCTGATTTTGCTTTCTTCTAAGGATTATTTAAAAATTCAGTACAAAGACATCAGATCTGCAGTGCTGTCATTATAAACTTAAGCTAGTGAGGCACCAGAACAAGAAAGCCATAYTGGGAGTTAACACAACTTCAGCGGAATGCTTTGTATTTGCCATTTATTTTTCTGATTCACGTTAATAAATGAGACAGATGCAAGCATCATATCTCCGAAAAGTATCTTGCTGATAACTGCAACAGCCTTATTGTATTTTACTAAGCAAAYGGATTAAAACATAAATTCCTAGGTCAAAAATTTTACATGTGAGCTTTTCTTTTTATTTTTCTGTACTGAAGCGCATCTTTGTAGGTAATTCAGCAATCCCATAGCTCAAAAGATGCATTATCTAAAAAAATGGACCTTTATTAAAGGTTTATCAATCTGCACTCTACATAAAAATAAGGAAAACCTTTCAACCATCATTATATGGTAGATTAGTGAATCTCCCAGCCTGTAATACATTTTCTGGCAATTTTCTCTTGGGCAAATTTGCAAGTAAGAAAAGAAGTTTCCCAACAGAGATGAGCTACGTACAGCTTTACAAGCCAGGGAGCTTAATCTAGTAAACACAGCTGATATGGACAGTCATGACTTGAGCTGGAAGGATAAAATGGAAAGAGAATATTCTCCTGTGCAGGGGCTTGGAAGAACAAACCAAAGGGGGRAAAAGGGGCTTCTCAACAGCACAGCCAAGGGACCCTAAGCTAGAGACTTCTGTATGTTTTTCCCATGAGCATGGGGGATCACATTGCTCTGCTCCTGGACAGGCAAGGGAGCTGGATGATCAGAGGAACTCCCAAAAGAAGGATCAAGGGTTAAGTTCTGCAAAGTTACACCACCAGCAAACTGCAGTGATGCAGAATGAGGTATTTGCATTTCTGCCACTATGACTGGTGGCAGAGCCCAGACATCTCACTTGGTCTGTGAGACTCACCACCCACCCTGTGTTTGTCCAGCATTCCAGTTTCTGAAGACAGGCATGTGAATTCCACAGCAGATGACAGACATCTGGCTCTCCAGAAGTACCTCCAAAGAGGAGAGGAGTCTGTCTTTCTCTTTGGACTTGGTGCTACTTGGATAATTTACTGCTTCCAGAMCTACTAGGTATGAAGGAGCATTTGGGTGGTTTTACTACAGTGCAAAATTGACAGCTGTTCCAGAGCAAAGGCAGAGCATGCCAAGGTAGCCACGAGAGCATCTGGGCACAAAACAGGACCCATGGTCCCTCCAGCCCCCTTGGGTGACACATCCCTGATGTCAAGTATGAGTTGACACATCCCTGGGTGACACATCCCTGACATCAGAGGTACATGCAAAATGCAAGGGCAGCTCACCCACACACAGAAGCAGACGAAAGCATTACAAAACAGAGCAGCAATAAAAGTGCATCAGAAACTTTGCAACAAGTATATTCCAAGCACCACAGCAGTGGTTCATTTCCAAAAGCATTCCTGGAAGCAGGAGGTTATAGCTCCCATCTACTTCCACCATCAGGTTGTGGATGGCTGCAATTCAGGTGCTCCCAGGTTGCAGGCAGCACTACTGCACACCAGCCATGAGGATGTGGGGGCTAACCTACAGAATGCCTGGCTGCACATACCCTTTGAGCATTTCAACTTAAAACTGAACAACAGAAATGATCAAGGAAGAAATGTGGAAATTTCTGTGCAGCTTTACTAATTAAAATCACCTTACAGATACTCATCCCAAACCAATTCTTCACAGTTTGCCACCTCACCAACTTTAAAGAAAATAAATGTTCTTTCTTCAGATGTTTAATGGCACAGCTCAATTTTGCCGTCTTAATGACTTTAAAAGGGCCCTACCTCTGGGCAATGYTTGGTCTTAAGGTCCAAAATCTGAAAAAAAATTACATACCTGCTTTAATTTATGCAGCCTAGGTGAAATCCTAGCTGGCCATAAGATGCCCAGATCTTATCTTCCAAAGATTTTCTTTAACATCAATGGACTATTCAGCTAGTAAAGCAGAGCATATGCTGGATCAGCCCATAACTTGGATTAATCCTGTTCCTCCTTGTTGAAAGGAGGCAGAGATGTATGTGCTTTCCAAAACAGCTACAGGGAAACCTGTAACTGGAGCAGCCTTAATGTTTACACTAATGAAACATTGCAGGTCCCTGTTAAGGGGCTGTATTTTATAATTAAAGCTCTTATTGATGTTAGGGAACCTGGGATAGAAACACACTTATTATATTAGTGCCTGAAAGCACATTGTAAAGGAACTTATTTCCCCATTAGTGTCAGAAGTAGTCATCTGAACAGAGACACTTACACTCACTTGAAGCAGTGAGGGGTTTTAACTTTTTTTTTACTGCATATGTATGTCAATGTGTATGTAAACATACACACAGAGAACCCTGTCCTTTCCTTAGGCCCCTGGATTATATGATACACAGACAGCATCCAAAAAAGGTCTATGAAGATGGTGAAGGGCCTTGAKGGGAAGCCTAATGAGGAGCTGCTGAGGTCACTTGGCTTGTGCAGCCTGAAGAAGACTGGGGAGACCTCACCACAGTCTGCATTTCCCTCATGAGAAGTGGAGGGGCAGACACTGATCTCTTGTCTGGTCRCCTCAAATGAACTCAAGAAATGKCATGAAGCTGTGCCAGGAGAGGATTTGGCTACATATAAGGTTAGATATTATGAAAAAGTTTTTCCTCCAGAGGATGGTTGGGCACTGGCACAACTCCSCAGGGAAGTGGGTTCAAGAAGAGTTCAAGAAGCACTTGGACAACACTCTGAGGCACATGGTGGGATTCTTGAGGTTGTCCTGTGCAGGGCCAGGAGTTGGACTCAATTAACCTTGTAGTGCTATCCAACTCAGCATAGTCTATTCTATGATTCTATTTAGCAACAGTAACATGAATTCAGATCTGACTGAAGCTCTAAATTGATTTCCTCAGCTCTTTAGGTTTCAGTCAGACCATAGCTCAACTTCAAAATAACCAGCAAAATGCCGCATACATCAGAAGAGCATTGCTCTGGGACTTTATTTTGCATAATTTTACTGTGAAATATTCTCAAAGTTTTCAGTATTTCAACTGAGAGCTGAGATGCACCTGTCTGAATGCAAACCTTCCAAACTAATATCATGCATGTGAGATACGAAGAGCATTTTCCCAATACAAGAGTTAATGGTTCCAGTCATAAATCTTGTCTCATGGATTAAGCCCAGAGGATCAAATGCAGAGATTTATTACTTCATTTATTACTCCATCTGAGTTAATCACTTTCAGGAAATAGTTCATTCAGTGAAACTAGAATGCTTTTTTATAATCAGGTCATGGATTTCTCAGACATACTTGTTATTTTTTATGACTGTTTTATAACATTTATAGTGCTAAGTGGGGCTGCACATACAGCAAATCTACCAATGCCCCATAAAGAATATGGGTTCAAGTTTGGAGCCTACCCCTACTTTCATGATTTGTTAGGCTGCATTCCTTCCTGCCTCCAAAATTTTCTTGTCCCAGATCCAGCACAGTTTCCTTCGCCTCCTTCCACTAAAAGCAGTGAGTTTCCTCTGTCCCCACCACCTCCAGTCTTTCCTGAAGTGCAGGTATTGGTAGCTCATGGCTTAACAATCCTCAATCAGCATTTTTAGAAAACAGCTGCTGCTGTCTCTGTCCATGGGCCCAGATCCCAGAGATATCTGAATGACAAACCTTGCCAAAACCTACATTTCACAGATCTCCCAAAGTCAACAGGGAAAAATCTGCACAAGGCTTGTAGCTCTTGGAGTGCATTTCTTTTTCAGTGGATAAMGACTTGATAATAGGAAGCCTTCCTCCATAACAAAGGTGTAATTAGCTTTTCTGTCCCTGTTCATTTAGCAGTRGAGTTAAAAAAGGTGGATATAATCAGAGGAATGTTGCTTAGACACACTAAYGCAGCAGCAGTGATGAGATCTAATGTAATGCTTTAGGATGCCAAAACAGAAGCAAACTCCACATCCAGAGGAACTCAGCTAAATTGTTTTCCAGGCTCAGAAGAAATACAAATAGACTGGCATTTTCCTTATCAGGGACCAAAAATTTAATGTGATTAATTCTGCAATTTAGCTGTAGTTTATTTTGCATTAGAGATAACAGCAAGGCTGTGGGTAAAATCCAGCTCACTCCTGCTTCTGACTATTAATAATGGGCGCAGATCTTTTTCACTCCCTGAAACCAAAACAAACCAAATTACAAAAAACAACAAAACTATAAAGTAGCTCTGCTTTATGGAAAATGCATTTAATGTATTTGCCCTCTTCTTCCCAGAGAACATCTCTTCAACATTTTTGTTAGCACTGCACGTAAATCAGATTTGTCTTGCTATTCAGTGTGACTTTTCCCTCTAGTTTTTTAAAAAAGGAGTATCTTGGATTTGTAAAGTTACAGAAATACAGTACAGAAAGTATGAGAGCATAGCAAGAACAGCAAACACACACTACCTAGATACGCTCACAGAGATTACATAAAAAGACCCCAGAATGGTTTTCAATTTTTCGCACTGGTATCTTGCATTACTCAGAGCCCAGATAAGACAGTCACAATGGAGCTCCCCTCGCTCTGGGTATTGCACAGAGATGTGGCAAGGGAGAATGCAGGAACCACAGGAATATTATACCATCCTCTACTTATATCTGCCGCATGAGTTGTGGACAAGGGTGAGGATAAATGCTACAACACTCAGCACTGAAAAGAAGCCATCAGAYTGGGCCTGGGAGAGTATCCAGGGGATTAGGTTTTCTGTCTATTGCCAGCAAGGCTTTCTACCTGTATCCCAGTATTGATGGCTAATGTTTTTCTTGTTCTTCTCCCACTTCTCTTATTTGTGAAGYGTTATTATATATTCACTCACACACATTTTCTTCCCTTGCTTTCTCAGGCACTGTTTTTTGAACAGGCACAAAAAGGACAAAAATGCTTCCAGATGTTCATCAGGCTCAGAGACAAATATCCTCCTGCCTCCTTTTTATCACCTTATTTACACATGATTCCTTGTCATGATCTACAGGTAAATACAGGTAAATAATTATGGTTAAAGCAGATGTTCATRTGAGGCAGAAGGGAATAAACCCCTGCTCCTACACCACGGAGGGCAGAGCAGCAATGCCTCTTTTACTACCAGAAGTTCAGGGTATAAATTAAGYGCTCTGAGGATAATGTGCTCTTTAGAAAACACAAAAGCTTTGCTTTGTCTTGGATCCAAGACTGTAGCATCAAATCAAGCTTAACTAAGGCTCTCTCAATCCACAGAAAGCCTCAGGGGACCCCAGGAGCTGAAAACTGCAGTATGTCAAAAGAAAACCACACAGAAATTACAATAGTACCAACCCCAAAACTCCAGCAGCCAGTGGGCATTCCAGTGCCCTGCCAGGCAGAGCAATAGGACCATGTCTGCTGCAGTTTAGTCTTTAACTACTGAAGAGATACTGGTTTGGTTTTCCTTTTTTTTTGCCTCCCTCAAAATCCTGAAGGGACCAGCTCTGAAAAAAGGGTTGATCATTTTCTGTAGCAAAACCACATAACATAGGAGCTCATTTAACCCCACACAGATTGTATGATAACGAGCCACAGAAAATCTGATCAAGAATCAACAGCRGTAGTTGTGATGACCCACCAGAGTTTTGCTTAAGTATTTTGCATTTGGCTCTCACCCAAAAAGAAAAGTAGCTAATCAACAAGAATGAATCCACTTTTGCAGGAAAGAAGTACATTTTAAAGGTCTCTAAAATGGCACAAAGAGTGAGCAGCAGCAAAATACTGACAAATCATCAAATTCTTCAGAATACCAACAGGATCCTTTTGTTCTGCTACCTGGTTTTAGTTGCCTCATCCTTTTACACTAATTTTCTATGTGCTCAGAGAAATTTGATGGTGTGGAACAAAAAAATTCAGTGAGAGGGAAGGGAGCTGTAAACTCAGGATACCTGCCAGCTTGCCTAACCCTCCAGAGAACTTCATAAAGGCAAGGAAAAAAAAGTTATATTGCATTTCACAGCTCTAGGGAGAACCACATCTTTCTGGACCACAGCACTAGATGCATAAGAAATGTACTGGTTCTGATAGCAAAGGAAATCTTATTTATAGTCCCATGTGTCASAGTATCTCTCAGCCTTGCTTGCTCTGGATCAGGATGGGTTCCCAAGACTCTTTGGCCCCTCTGACTGCTGTGGTCTCCASCCAGTGTTGAGCAGAGCACTCTCTCCATGAAGATGTCTGCCTGCTTAAAAAAAACACAACTTCCCATAAAATTTKGACTGAGTAAAATTGAGAAAAAGAAAAGTGGGGCAAGAGCAGGAGGGATTAACKCCTCCTCCAGGTCCCTGAGTACATTGATGTGTCAGAAGCTGATGGGCACTTCTGACAGGTTGCTCCCTTGCAGGACCTCCATGGGATTTGAAAACAGTTTGTGGAGRGAAGGTGACAGTTTGGAAAGTGAAGCACCAAGACTGTCAGTCATGAAGACAAAGAGAAAAAATCCAAACAAAAAAAGGCAAAGCTGCTGTCTCATTCCCAGTTTGCTGGGATTTTTTTGTGCTTTGGCAGAAGAAAGAGCCTGTAGAAAACAGAGCATTGCAGTGAAATTTCCAGAAATCTTTTGTCCTTCTGCTGCAGCTTTCTCCCTTGCCTTGTGAAAGGCGTTTAAGGAAAAAAAAAAAGCGCATTTACTAAATTAATTGTGCAGGATTGCCATTTATCTTTTCAATATTGTTTAATTTTAATTTCTTTCTTAATTTTTCCTTCATCACAATSAACCCATTGGGAACCAGATGTGTGAAGGAGATTATTTTATACTCTAATCACAGCAGAAATTATTTATACTAAATATTTCTATAGAATGGCTCAGGTCACCTATTAAGTTAACCCACACAGACACCCCTTAATAAGGCACGCTCTTCATTATCATCCCTAGAGATACAGAATGCACCATCAAAGCCCTGTGACATCCAATACTGTGGAGTAAGACCTTTTTTGCAGTAGGACTGCGATTGTACAAAGCCAACACAAAATCAATACAGCTGACTAATGAAGCATCCCTTTGCTTATGTAGCCAGACCCTGAAGTTGCTAAAAGCCATCAGCCTAGGGCTTACATCAGCTGCTCTGGGATCCCTTCTGGAGATGAGCAAAGGTGTCAATGGGATAGAAGGCAAAGGATTTCTCCTCGAATCAAACTGTGGCCACCTAATTTCCTTTTGAACAGAGAGCTGATACACAGAACACTCTCCAGAGCCCTGGCAGGCACAGACCTGCACAAGAACTGAGGGACAAGAGATGCCACAGTCCAGTATTTCTATTTCCAAAGCAAAAAAACCAAAACCAGAGCAAAACAAAAAATAATTACAAAACTGACACACTGATTGGTAAGGGTTTACTAACTGCAGCACTCTGGCTTAAATCTCGAAGTCCCTGAGTTTCTTAGCAATTTGGAAGGATTAATTTTGCCTACTACATATTCTGGACTGTCCTAAGAACTGCCGTTAGCAAGTGGGTTTGGTTAATCTTTTGATTAATCTCTTTTCAACAGGGGGAATTGGTTTTGCCACTCAATTACTATACAGCAGGCTAAATTCTGTTCTCAKCATTCGACTTATAAATCTCCCTGGTTTTTTTTTCCCCTGGCTTTTCTAAAAACACGCTATCAATAAATAATAGAGAAAAAACCTAATTCATACTCAAATTCTTAGAATACAAAATCCGTGCAGATGACAGCATATAGGTCACCAGCTGTAGTGCAGCATAATACAGAATCTGCAGACATTCTGTTAGACAATTTCAGCAATGAGGAATACACGATAGCATAAACAATTTCACACAATGATCACAAAATGAACCTGCCCTTCCATTGCCCTCCTATTCTTCTACAGTTGTTTCAGATTTGCCTCCTTATTACAAGAAAATGTGCCTCCTGATTTTATTAGCCAGCATCTGAGGGAATGCTCTGTGTGACAGATAGCAGACAGCAAAGCAAGATGTAAGTGTGACTCAAAGCACAAAACAGACCTTATCTTGTAAACTCCCATGTAACGAGCTCCAAGGTGCCACACTCTTGTGTTACTTGCTATAGAAGAGTGAATTTTTTATTTACTCTAAACACAGTTACCTGCTCTTACCCAAAAACTTCCTATCCTAATTGAGATGTAAATTCCAAGATTTTTGCTTAAATACTCAAGGCAGAGAAGAGACACAAGAAGGATACATTAGACATCTCAGAAATGTTGCACAGCAGTAGGGACACAAGGGAAATTCTGAACAATGACACTAGGACAAATCCCTCTGTGGCACAAGGATCCTCTTAAAGAATGACATATAGCCAACTGAACTTCTGCTTTTAAGGTCAAGCCTGAAAAATCAACCCTATGAATGGCATGAGACCCTTCAAGCCAGTATCAGTGGTATTACCTGAGAAAAGCCCTCCTGTAACTAAATAGAGAGTCAGCCCAATTGATCTGTCTTGAAAATAAAGGTATAAATGTGGCTTGACTAAATTTGAGTTGATGGCCCTAGGGAAGGCAGATATTTCAAACCAGATGCTTAGACCATTAGACCATCTGCTTTAAAAGTGTATGAAAAGCCAACTGCTRCAATGGAATTATGTATCTCTCTCATTTTCTCTTTAAATCAATAGGTCTCTTTACACAAAGTATTTATATTGGGCACTTTACTTTTTCAGCTCCTTCTGCACTTTTAAATCTTAAGGATCTCTTCCCTCAGTGGATTGTGAGGAGAGCAGGAGTGCTACTTAATTCCCACCAGGCAATGGTGTATCTTCCTTCAAATTATAAAAATGCATTAATATTTATTAAGGAGTAGTCACCTTYAAAACTATATCACTACTTTGTGCAAAATCATATCAAAACATTGTCAAAATAATTTGCTATGTAAATGGATTTCACATGTTTCACATTTCACTGCTTTCTTCCCTGTATCAAACGAAAGCAGTCTGTATCTTGACCTTGAATTCTGGGGATATATGTAACTTAGAATTTTTTGCAAAGTAACTTAGAAGAATGAGTTATTTAAATCATACAGGATCTGATTTTTTTCTTTCTAATTCACTGACTGAGGCCCTTTTATAAAAAATGAAAAATAGAAATTAAGGAATAGCATGTAGCAGGTAGGAAACAAGAGACCATTCATAAAATTCATAAGCCTGTAGGTACTTTGGGGACCCATGGCTCCCCTGAGGTCATTCCTCAGTAACTTTGGGATTTTGATGCTGGGTTTTGCAGTGCACAGAGCCACTCACCACCTTGATCAGTGCTTTCATTTTACTTCTCTCTCTCAAACATTAGGCAATTAACCTAACATCAAATAACAAAATTAAAAAGGAAATAAATAAATAACTTTATGATCAATCAGAACCTTCTAACTTGTAGTCCTTCCATGCTTTGTGCAGCTTTAATAAAGACCTAACCAAAATAAGGTCTTTTCATTCTTTGCTCTGAAAGCAACTGGAAAAAGGGGGAAATACCAATCAGATAGCAAAGCATGAATAGCCCTATTTATACTTAATGTGAGTAATAAGTACATGGAATTGAAATAAAATGTCTCCTGTGGTCTGCAAAAGGAGGCAGAGTTTTATTGAATCAAAGACCTGGAGTTTATTTCCTCCTGCTGCAGCGTCCTGGTTGCCATTAAACTGACTGCTTCTGTTCTCCTTGCCTTGGTCACTGCATGTGGGTGACAAGGAAAGCCATGGTATAGGCAGATGTTCATCAAGAACAGCATCAGCCAGTAGAACATCTTGAAATACAAAGAGCTCAGTCTAACCCATTTCCACCTTCCTGAAGCAAGAGAGAGACATGGCAGTGCCATAACAGCCTGCCTGTTCATACAGCATTGGCCATCAGACAGGACCCAGTATTTAATGGGATGCCAGAATTAAATGTGCCTGTATGCCAAGCTCCTCACATATGAGTAACCTAGCAGTTTTCCCAAAAAATCAGGCTGCTGAAGTGGTTGAGTATTTCTCCTCACTATTTCAAACATTTGCACCCTGAGCTAATTGAATCCATGTGCACTAGATCACATCCAAACTTCACTTGGATACCTTATAATTAGATTTTTTCTTTAAGCATACCTTATAATTAGATTTTTTCTTTAAGCCAAACTGAAAAATATTATCATGGCAGTAAAAAAATTACTCTCTACATTTTAAAAACCCTAAACTATTAGGGTTGAAAACCACATGTAAGCTTAAAAAGAAAGTTACCTCCTTCCCCATGGCCTACTTGCAGTAGGCTTGGCTTGAAACAGAAACTGGGAGCAAACACGGTGATTAAATAACAAAATCTGAATACGTGCCATTTTCTTGTCCTTCAGAAAAATGTTTTTGTGATTACAGGAAATTATTAGTCAGGATTTGTTATTAGTCAGGATTTCTTCTGTGTTTTAAGTCAATTAAATCTTAATAGGGTGATTCTCTTGTTCTATATTTAAAACTGAGCAAGCAAAAAGTCATACAAATAGCATGAAAAGGCTGGACTTTATATTTTATGTGCATCCGTATGGCATCCAGGGCTGCTGATTTCAATAATACCAATTTTGAATTAAAAAACACCGTCAATAACTTTGACAACGGTCAAATGGGATCTGCTGAAGGAAAATTGTTTAGTATCCTGGAAGTTTCCCCAGTCCTCCTGCATCCCAGTTTCAATCAGCTACTGCTAATGGCGTTCCCTGCATCCCAGCACATCTCTGTGGAGAACAGGACCAGTGTGGGGGTGGGTGGCACTTTTCCATTGTGTTAAATTAGTTCAGCACACTATAGACATAATTAGCTAGGATGCCTCAGCCTTGTTTACAACCAAGTTCTTTCAAGGCTTTATTTTACCAATTTGTAAAGTGGTGAGTAATACTGAATTTTCCTAAGCATTTCCATTTTCATAATGGCATCATAGTTGAGCAGTCTCCAAATTAATTGTAACAGTTATGTCACAACTGCACTACTGAGTAACTGCATTCTCTTTTCATTAAAAAATGAAGAACCAAGTCATGGATAAATCGCACATCTGCACCAACAGAAGTCAYCTGCAGATCCATGGCTAGCACTTAGGCACCCTCAGTCCAAGGTTAATCTATTACCTACAAAACTCATAGCCCATTACAGTAACAACAACGACAAAATGGTGGTTTGCATTAATATTTCAACATTTCTGGTTGTGAGTAGGACAGCAGAAACAATGCACACAGTACAGAGCGAGGTACCCACGATATGAAGCTGACTGTGACTGCACTTAGGAGCTGATACAATTCAGGCCAGCTGGAGGCATTAAAACTGCACCAGTGCCTTACAACGCAGGGTCCTTGAGTCTGCTTGCTGCGAGACTCACCTGTGAGGGAAGAGATGCAACACCCTGCTGATTATCTCATTCAAACATGCAGAGTGCACAAGGAAAGAGTTCCTTTTGTACATGAGGAAATACCTTTCAGCTGTGCACTCCTGCTCCCAGCCTTAGCACTTGCACAGAGGAGGCTAAGGAGAAAGAAAGGAGTCCTCCAAAGCACTCAAGAAATTTCTGGGTCAATGAGAATCACAGCAGCACCCAGTCCTAAGTGTTTTAACTGATGTAAGAACACGAGAAATTAATAAAGCCAAGCTGCAAGAACCAATTTCATCTAATATTGCTTGTAATCAGTACCAAGAAGATGCAGAAAGTCGGCAGACAGTTTGGTGAAAGGCCAGGAGGTTAATTTGTCATTTGCAYAAGTCATTTAGAAGAAGCAACTATTTAAAATTATGTATCCATGACACATTACACATGAATAGATGAACAGTAATCTTGAATAATAGTTTGGCGTGTATGTGCAGAGGTGGGGGAAGGAAGCTGCCTTGATAAAAGAGCATAATTTGCAAGCATTAGAGCAGGGGGATGAACTGCCCAGGTTACAGACTGCAAGATGTGAAGGAAAGCAATTTGAAGGTGTTGCTTCACGGCAGTCATTTTGTTTCATCCCTAACTTGCAGAGAGGAAGGAACAAGTCGYCTTGCGTGTACATCCTACAAAGTTTCATCGCAGCAGTGATCCTGATGGGGCCATACTACCACCCAGGACAGCTCATCCTCCTCCACACTACTTATGCCATTGTCTTTAAAAATATAGCTGCTGAAGCAGTGTTTCCATCGTGAGAAAGTGTAAAAAAAGAGCTGATTTGCCCAATGGTTGAATGTGATGGGAGGGCAGGGGGAGATGGGAAGGGGAGGGACACACACTTCATTTTCCCTGAAGAGCAGTGTGAGATTTCCAATCCTCAGCTTTAACACATAAAATATTAAGAACCAATTTTCAGCTGCACCTCTGTCACTTCCATTATCATTCTACACGTCCAGAGGTGATAATGGACTCAGTAAATTGCAGCCTYTTTCCATCCCAGACCACAAGGGCTTTCACCTGGGGACAAGTCTGCACAAGGGGTGGCCCAGATATATGCTAATGGCATCTAGCAGCAAGGCACAAGGGAAGACAACAGGATGTGTTCAACAAAACAAGACACCCTATAACAAAGGCAGGAAAACAGATGCCCAGGAACAAAGGAAAATCAAAAAGGAGAGAGTCTGATCCCCAAAGTTATGCATGTATTGCTATCCTCACAGACTTTGGCTGCAAATATCCTGGGCAGTCAAACTTCTTTTCATTCAGACACATCCCGTCCGAGCTGCTCACTGCTGTGGYTCAGCCACAGTGCCAAACAGTACTGAGAGCAATGATTTTTAAATTACATTGTGACAACAATATGGACCGTGGCACGGCTGATGACAGAGCTGCAACTGGTATTCAGCATGTCCACTGAGCACACAGGCATGTCTCAGAGCCAGGCAAACAAAAGCCACTTACAACAAAATACTGCTGCTGCCAGCTGCAGCCTTTGTACGCTCCCAGCTCTGCTTCAGATCCTGGGACATTGTACTTCTGGTGACACACACTGAACTGCATGGGAAATCACCCAAAAAGTTGGTGATTTTTAAGTAAAAAAGTGTAAAAGAGCCTCCATGGATCATAAGCATAAAAGGTATCAGTTTATTTCCCATGGATGGAACGAACCCAAATCTCAAATCCAACAAGCAGATGGAAAGTGTCCAGTTGGTATTAACAAAATTGGGATCATTCCCAAAACACTGCAGGGCTCTCCAGTCTTAACAAGCAGACTTCAAGGRATAAACTGCAAAAACTTCAAGTCAGATTGTAAGGATATTGGTCATTACTGGGAAACCCTGAGTGGTTACCTCCATCAGGGCTGAACAACCTGGTCTGCTCAGGCTGTGGGGACAGCATTCCTGCTGCTCAAGCACCTGTGAGCATTGCATTTTATTTCCCTGAGCTGTGATATYTGTTAAAGCTTCCATCTTGCCACACAGCTGAAGAAGGCAAAGTGCRCTTTGCTACTACATGCTGTACTTCAGTAGTTACTATTTAATTGTGTTTTTTCCCCAGMAAAGCATTGTTCATGTATAACAGGAAAACAAGGACACCTGGAACACAGCTAGAACACAAACATGTTATTTAGCTCCCCACTGCCTCAGATGCAAAACCAAGCTTTACAGTTTAGATGACCAACACAAGGGGAAAAATGTGGGCTGCTAAATTCTGAGAGCTCAAGAAGTCACATCTTAMWTGAACTTGAATATCATGGCACCCCGGTTCACTAATGTCAGTGGATATGCAGCCCAACCCAGAGCTCTGCACAGCCCACCAACRGCAGTGAAGAATTATAATTTACTTGCTTCCAAACTATCCCACTCAGGCATTGCATCTTTTTACACAATTATCAGCATATCAGCACTTAACAACATTTAAACATTTTTGTGTCTGCTAAGCTATGCATCGACTTTACCTGCACTTGTACTGCACGTGCTAACAGGTATATCATGCACAGCATGATATTATTTTAGGAAGTCAAACAGCAACACTTGATCCAAGTTGTAAGCTGGCCACAATTAGCTCTCATAAGAATTACAATTTTGAAAGTTCACAAGGTTGGATTACTCCAGCTGCATTTCAACAAGTACTAATTTTCCATGTGCCAGTCTCCTCACAAAAATTTCATTTCTATGAATTTTTAATGATGCAAAGCAATTTTTTCAAGGTCACTGAGAGACCGAGCAGTTATTCATACATTAAATTTGCGCACAGTTTCTTGGCAGCTTTGCAAGAGAGCGAGCAAGGATGGTGTGTGGTGGCAGTTGGGGGAGGAAAGAATGATGGGGTAAAAGAACAGAAAGAAAGTTAAAGGAAAATGAGGCAACAACTTGACAGAGAACTAACTTTGAAAACAAACTCATGGGGTTTATTCTGGTCCTAAAAGGGGAAAGGAGTGAAACTTGTGCTTTGGGCACATATGAAAACATTTAAATCCCCTTCTTAGCATTTTATTTTGTTTGAATATAAARGAGAGWGGGGAGTCATTAGACATTTCATTTTATTTTGGCTTTTTTAAAAGTCCATTTATGTCACAGCAGATTTTCCACTAACCTAAATGTGACAGTATCGAAATAGCTGCTTTACCTCATTACCCAGTTCTGTGAAAAAGCTGGCATGACATTGATGGAAATTAACAATTCAAATGGTTCTGGCAGCCGTGAGAGTGCCCGCTTCCAAATATTTCACCTCCTAGCATCACGAAAATCTTACGGGAGCTTAGTGCCTGACAGCTATGTAGCACTGCCACCCTCTAAGCTGTTTGGGACAGACAGCTCAGAGTGGTTTTTTTTTTAGTATTCATCAACTATTTCATTTTCCAGACTTCTAGTTGCAACCCTTTAACAGAGCGAACAATTCCCAGGAAGTGGAGCAAACCCCTACCTCGCTGCTGCAGCGYGTGCTGGGGTGGCCCACACTATAACATACATGTACTAAATGAATGTAGGAACGTTACAAGTGGAGCTTGGTACCAGGGAGGTAATTCAGCCCAGCCTGAGGTCCTGATTCACCTCCACAAACTCATCTCCATCCCCAAGCCTCCGTGGTCAGCCTGGGCAGTGGCAGCTGTGCAAGAATGCCTGTTGTTTCTCCAGCTGGCTGATGTGCTCTGCAGCAGTGGCTGAACAGCCCGCACTGCCTGTTAAATCTGATCAGCCCGACTGCTTTCCCTATCAAGGAGRGGCCGCTGCGATAAGTGCCGTCCTCATCACCCCTGTCACTCCTCATTGGGGTGAGCAGAGGAGACGCCCTGCCGGCAGCAGTGACTCAGGCAGCGGGAGAGCTCCAGGAAAAGCGCCYGGAGGAATCCTTGGCCTGCGCGCACATTTCCAATTCACCTGCATTTAATGGCATTAATATTTCAGCAGCTGCAGTGCCAGGGTCAAACTGAAATTTTGCACTCTCTGTTTCACTTGGAAATGTCAGTCTCAAACATTCTGATGGATTCTGGTTTGGTTTTTTTTGTGTTTTTTTTTTTTTTTTTTTTTTTTTTTTTTTTTTTTTTTGAACACTGGTGAATGAAGAATAAAAACAATAAAAGCAAGTAGAAATAAAGTTTACCAAAGGTCAGAATTCACATTTCCACAGCCTGTTACTTAAATATAGCTTTGTACAGACCTTGCTGTCTAAGGTTTAAGGTAACATGGAATACAAAGGGCCCACCAGCAACACTGGATTCTCTCTTCCCCAGCAAAATCCACAGCAGCACAGGGAGTGAGCACACAAAATGCTCTGTACCCAGTGCATAAACCCACTGCCTAAGAGGAACCTCCCCATCCTCTGAAGTCTTGCTGTAGACCTGAGACCAGCAAGACCACACCTCTGGTGTGGTACTGATCCTGAGAAGCGCTGGAGACGGGAGGTTCTGGACATTTCCTGAGGGGCAGGGACAGTGYAATATAGGAACAACATGAAGAGCAGAAGCTAGAGCAGAAGAGCATCTGCCGACCATCTATGGGAACGTCTGAAAAGATGCCAACACTCCATGGAGAACATTATAGGAACAATTGGAATATGGGCCTGATCCTGAAACCTGGATAAAGGTCAGCTTTCATTCAAATAACACATCATGTGTCACCATTCAAGTCACCGTGCCCTGCACCTCACCCTGCAAGCTGTGCAGGACCAGAGCCCTTATTCATGCAAGAACCTCCAAGGTGAAAAAACAACTCAGTGTCTGTTTCTGTTCACCTTTGCTGAATGCCAGCAGACACACTGCAGAAAGCTGTCAACAAACATGTGAGCTGTATCCACACATGTTMATTCATACAACTAGAGCATACATGCTAATGTATATAGAAACTGATCATCATCTATATATATACACATATATGCACACTAGATTCATGTTTCTTTAAGAGAGGTAAGTTTTAAACCCTCAGATTTCCCTAGAGACTTTCACATAGAAGTCATTCACTTGTGAATCTTGATCCCTTTTTTTAATGTTAATGCTGTTTATATAGGTGGGAAAAAAAACCAAACCAAAAATCAAACAAGCAAAAAGCACCATCTTATTTTTTTCTTAAAAAATGAAAATTAAGGAAAAAAAAAACCCTAAAAGGAGCCTCTCAGGTTYGTGACACCTTTGACACATTGTGAAGACACAATCAATAGAGACAACCAAGCCCAGCAATGTGATTTTCACAGTGTTGTGGYTTAACCCCAGCTGGCAATAAACCTTCACACATGCTCAGTCAGCTCTTCCCTGGTGGGATGGGGGAGAGAACTGGAAGGGTAAAAGTGAGAAAACTCCTGAGCTGAGATAAAGGCAGATTAAGASGTAAAGTGAAAGCCACATATGCAAGCAAAGCAGAACAAGGAAATAATTCACCACTTCCCATAGGTTACTAGCTACTGTGAAGAAAATTAACTCACCCCATCCAAACTGGCACAGACATGCCAAAGATTTACTAGCCATATAGCTTTTCTCATCAACTGCATGGATTGAAGTGCCTCCTTGCCTTCAGCCAGGAAATACTGCACAGAAAAATGCTATCCCTACCTTCAGCTGTCTGTAAGACTCRTGGTTTCAAAGGGATGCATGGCTGGGAAAGCTCTGCTCCAAAGGCATGGTGCTTTTTAAGCACCTGTCCTTGCAGCTTGGCCATTGTGAGATGCCTCAAGCAACAGTGCCCACCTGCAGGAGGAAGGAGTCATGTCTGCATCTGGTCTCTGCTTCCCACATTATTCCCAATGACACAAATTTCTCTGATCATTAGGAACTCTGGCGAACTTCTGGAAGTGTCAGCAAGTCACAAGAAACCTCAGCAAAAGCAGTTCAGACAAATAAGCGCTTCGTGAACTTGGGTGTTTGAAGAGGACTTTGGTTTTCAATATAAAATCAGTTATTTTGAAGGTTCTGTTGTTTTTTTTTTAGTGGGCTCATCTTCAAAAAGGCAGTCTGAAGCAAAAAAACACCTGCTGATGCTTTTGATCCATATGCAGTTTTTTCTGCAGTGACTTACCAGCAACTCTGACTATAGACCTGACTATACTCTATCCCTTTCTCTCCTTCAGCATATGGGACCAAATTCACCACAGCCTGACCAGCACTTGGAAATGAGCTTTTCACTTATGGTCTGTAGAAGTTACTGAGCTGTTAAGTGTTTAAATACCTCCCTCCCTTTCTTTCTCCTTCCTGCAGATAAAAAAAACCCAGACAAAGGAGTACCAAAATGGACCTCTAATTTCTCTGAAGACTGATGAATCATAGTGGATAGGTCAGCTATAAATTTAACAAGATTCACAGGAGCACCCTTATGTTCCCTTGAGTACTAGGTATACCAGAAGTGRTATTAAAAATTAAAACATTGGCTGTTAGTTTTAATGAAAGAAATTTAAATTAATAAATATTAATAATCATATTCCCRAAATAGTCCTGTGAGATATAAAATTAAAATTTAAGTGTTCTATGCTTAAAGAATAAACATGATAAAATTCTAGTTGATTAGGAGAGGTTTGCTTTTCATGGTAAGCCATGAGTGAGATAGAACTGAAGATATGTGTCTGTCCGTCCAATGTTAGGRCACTGAAACAGACACTCCAGCATTATTTTCCCATTTTGAAAARTGGAAAATAGCCTTTTTTTGCAGTGTAAAACACACAAACAAGAAAGGCAATATAAGGATCTAATCTCAAAAGTGTTTCTCTTCCTCAAGATCCCTCTTTATTTGAAACTTGGCCTAACCTGGGTCTCCAGCATTAACAAAACTGCAGTGCAAGTCACGTATGTCATAAATCACAAGTGCAAAGCTTTTGTGCCAGCTGACCCTGTGAAATGCCACAGCAAATCTGATCAGAAGAGATTTTAGCCACCAAAGTACAAATGCTACCTTTTAAACCACCAMCAACAAATTACTCAGAGGAGGGTAACTCCTGATTCTCTCTCCCTGTTTATTGCTCTGTCAGGAAGGGGGGAACAACTGCCTGATGGGGTTCATTCATTTTTATTTTCTCAGCTGGTTCCCCATYGATTACTTAATGAATTTTGATATATACTACATAACTGAGAAATAAGCTGTCTATCAAATTAATGAGGAATAATGCAGTTTTGAGGTTAAAAATGCTGGATATCAATGATCATATAAACAGCAAAGCATGCGAAAATTATCAACACAAGTAGGATTTTCCGACCATCTAMCTTGTTTTTAAAGGCTTAAAATGTGTTGGGGTTTGTTTTCCTTCTTGATGAAGGCAGGATAGGCAGTTTCCCAYTTGTCTGTGGTCATTTCCTACTCAATTTTACTGTCACATCATCCCATCTGTACTTCAAATGCTTATGCAGAATTCCAGCAATCATTAGTGATAATTCATGATCTGTCTAATGTGAAGAGATAGGTTAGATTAAATTCACATCTAATATCCCTTTAAAAATGGAACCACATTCATTTTGTGTCCTCCTGTGGGTACTTAGTTCTGAAGCAACGATAATGTGTCTACAAAGAACTTTCCCAAACTAACTTTCTGTAAGGCAAATTCCACATTTTTTTCCTCCCCTTGTTATACCAGTCCTAATCTTGCACGCCAGTAAAGGGAGATGCCCTGTCCTTTTTTTGCAGAGCTTCTCAGAGCTCAGCATGAGGGCAGGGCTCTGTCAGCCTGCAGACATCCATTTGCAAGATCTCGCACTTAAGAAATAACACATTTTCCCTTCCTCATTTGCATAAGCATTTGCCACATTTTATTTTGACGTGCAGTCCACAGTTTCAAAGCTAAGGGATGTACAGCTCAGTTTAGGACAAAATTCATGCCARTGCCATACCATTTACATTTTTATCTTCTCTAGGAAGGGCAGACTGAGCAGCTGCAGAGATGAAGTCTGGATCAGCCCCATGTGCTTGGAAGAGGGTTTTGCTGCAGCCACCTGGCAGGTAGCACCTAGGAGAGAGTTTAAGCACCTCTGCCCTAGGAGGGAGTTTAAGCCATTGTGTGAGAAATGAGCAAAAGGCAAAGATCTCAAAGTACAGCTGCATCAGGACTATAGGTAGCTGCCATCTGCATTCAGCTCATTTGAATACAAAGAAACCCTTCTCCCTTGCACAGATGGGGCCAAAACATCCAAGGAAAACAGGTGCAGGATTGGATATTTATTCAAGCATTTCCCCACATGTTTGTTTTTGAGTCACTAAGCTTCATATAAAACTCTTTTTCTTTCCTCGTTTAAAGCCTTTTTTGGAGTAACCTCCAAAGAGAGCCCTTTGGCCTTGATGAAGGTGATATCCTTCTGAAACCCCAACTGACACAGTGCTCATGTGCTGGCTTGCCCTTCCCACGGGCACACCCCTGCAGACAGCCACAGGGAAGGATGTGCCACCACAAGAACTCTGCTTGTTCATCAACAAGCTTCTCTTGACATTATTATTTTCTTGCCTGATGGTTTCCCGAGTGGCAACTTCAAGCTCAAAATAAAATGTTAATGAATCTATCTTGGTTTTCCTAGTTCATGACATAAAACATTCTAATTTTCACACATTCTAAAAGAAAATCTGAATTCTGCCTTCCTTTTGGTTGTTCAAAAGGCTGAGGCCTTTAATTGTAACTTGTTGTGTTTTGGGGCTCTTTAATTAAAATTGATTTCCCAAAGGATTCAAGGATTCGTGCCTTCACACTTGCAAGAARGCATGGAGCAGTGAATGTCAGAAGCAACCAGTGTGGTAATGCTCATTTGGTTCTCCTTTACATTACAATAAGTGTATTTTACTTTTATAAAGTTTTTTAAAAGCTCCATGTGAAGAAACTGGTACCAAATGTTGTCAAGTGCTGGAAATAATGGTAATAAATACCTCTTTGTGTAGGTAATGAATCCAAATACATGATGGCATTAGAACATCAAGAGTGAAATCSTGACAGAGACAAGGCTAAAGGAATGTTTGTCTTCAGGGGGCTATGTCCACACCTAAGAACATTCAAAGAGACGTGTCTGGCCCCCAGTAAGACTCCCACAGATGGGGTCTGAGGGAGTTGCAGAAAATGGGGGCTAAATTCATTTAAAGTTGTAAAGCAGTAAGCAAATGCCTTGTACACATCAGCCACACGCAACCAACAGAGTTTTGGCTTCTTGGAGATTATTGGCATTGCAGGGGTTAATAATTGCCCTTGAACCCCTGGGAAGTGGACTTGAAAAGTTCCAGGGTTCAAGTGCGATGCCATAAACAAGATGCTAAATAATAAAAGAGCAGCCTTGTACAAGGCTCCCCCTGGCAGGGGATGAGCCCACCAGAAGCCCTGCCTGGGCTGATGGGCCAGACTGCGACGCCAGCAGCGTAATTTCTACAGGGTGTCAGAAAATGCATTACTACTAAGTGGCACCACTCTGAATGAAATCTGTATGGGTCAACTGCAGGTTAAGCTAACAAAACAATTAAAAATTTAAAATCTAACAATCACAGAGCCCCCCAAGCACTCAAGAAGGAGCAATGGGTAGTTTCTCATGTGGACAAAGAAAYGATTTCCCACCCTTGTTTTAGTTTTCCAAGCGATAGCGAGATGTTTCCCCTAAGTAGGTTTCACCAGCTTATTGCCTTGAAAACAGGTTCAAGATCTTCCCTTTKTTAGTGAGAAGGACATCAACAGATAATATTTGAAAACATGGCCTACATATAGATGGTCACTGTGAACCTGACCAAAGTCTATTGAAGGCAAGATCCCAGAAGAAGGACTCTCCCTTTCTCTGTTACTATTTGTGCATAGAAAGCACATGGAGGACTTGGCACAATTTGTTGATAATGGTCAGTGTATAGCCATGCTGTATGTTTGTGACCAAATGGTGGTCTTGCAGACAGGTTTAGGAAATGGAAAACTTCATGGGACAAATGGGAGACACATTTTTGTGAGAAGGCCATGGGCAGCTGGACATCTTACAGCCTCCCTAAAGAAAGATTTGGCTGTGAGCAGCAAGAACAGGGGAAGTGTTGACAAGTCATGGGGAGATGTTTGTTTCAAAAGAAGACCTGCCTGAGGGGGAGATGGTGCTTCTAAATGAGGTATGGTCAGCCTAGGGCATGAAGAACTACAGAAGTGCAAGACCACATTTAGGGCAATGGAGGAGCAAACAGCACAAGCAGAGTCATACTCTGGCAAAATGTCCTCTTTCCTCTTAATCACCCTCCCTAAGCCATATTTCAACTTTCTCGAGAGCACAGCCATTCTCTTTTCTTCATTACATCACAGGATGAAATAATTGTGAGGCTGGGGACATGCAGTTTTCATATTCAGTAGGGCAGTCTCTTCCAGATCAACACAAAATAAGGCAACTATGAAACATATTTCATCTCACAGCAAGTTTCAAAGTACTTCTTTGCAACCTCAAAATGTGTTTTGTCTGACACATTTGCGTACATCACACAGGATCATTGGCAACAAATTTTGCTGCATTTTGACTTCGAACCTTGTACTTTCCCTCTTAAAGCTCAAAGGAATGTTACCTGTATGGATTCTGCTAATGGGTTTTGCAAATAATTGTAATGCTCCTAAGATTTCTSCATATTTTTAAAACATTTATATTTGTAATTCTGAGTCATTTATATTTGATTCTGAGTCAAGATTAAGCTAAACCTATATATATGTATGCAGTCTAATGAAAAGGTTTCAACCAACTCTTAAAAATATAYATTTCCAAAAATTAAATTAAAATGGGAATAAATTATTTCATGAGATAACTCCACTTCAGGAGCTACTGAATATTTTTATACTTATTTTTGTAACAATGGCTTTTTTAAAAAAGCAGATAAAATGAAATACACATCACAGCAGAGAAATGGAAATCCAAGTGGCAAAGTACTGTGCAGGTTCAGAAGGATGTTTCCTTTGTGGAKGTAAACCAGGAATGGAGACCCTCCAGAAACAGAAGAGTCTGAATCTGTTCAGATTTATATCAGAATTAGTCATTAAAGTAGAAATAGGAGAAGGTCCCTGCCTTATACCCATTTCAGTGAAATGRAGAAAATGTATTTGTTGAGGTTTGTAACTTTTTCCAAATTGAGTAATATACAAAATAATAAATAGAGCTGAAATATAACCCAGGTTTGCCTTAAAAAAAGGCAAAACTAGTAGCATTGCCTTCTCTTTATGAAAAGGCAAAACTAGTAGCATTGCCTTCTCTTTATGAAACCTGTCACAAAACATATTTTCTTAATCAAAATAACTATTCAGCTAACAGACTACACCAACTCCATAGCTACTTTTCCTTCATTTTTCTGTGCTGCCCATCCTGCTTCCATTGGGTGACATGAAGGGAATTGCTCATTAGTGAGTAGAATTACACAATGTTYAAACAGTGTTTTCAGCTAACAAAAACACATGTGCATGCAGAAAAATTAAAAATATCCACTGTACAGTGCTTTTCCAGGGTTGTCAGTGAATAATATTTTATTTTTACAAATATGGGGAAACTTCAAATTTTGCATTCCCCTGTACACTTTGGTTTTTTTAACAAATTAAAGTAATTCCAGCATCTATCTATTCATCCATCAACCCTTCCATCCATCCATCTACCCATGCTGAACTCCCCCCCCTTCCTTTTCATAAACAGCTCTGCTAATTAACTCCCACATTGCAGCAATCTTTCCATTACAGGAAAAGGAGTGAGAGATTGAATTTATCTATACATGATGAACAAATGCCCTGGAGAAGCTCTTGTAATCTAATGTGTCAATGTAGATGAACTCCTCGGGATTTCTTTTCTTTGTTTTATCATACAATAACAGCAAAAATAACACACAGAAGAATCCCAGTACTTAGGCTGCACAGCTAATCAACGACTGGAAAGACATTCAAGGTTGCATTGCATTTATCATTTTTTGAACAATAAAATTCAGGGGCGACTGCTCYTGGGCTTGAGGTCAAATTACTATAACAATTAGGCTCATCAGTGCATTTTCGTTATTAAGGAATGACGACGGAAAACTGATCTCTATCTGATTAAAGAAAATAAAGGACTAATTGAGAAGAACAGCGAGTCCATTATTTTTCAAGTCCCTGGAAAAGGGCTAAGCTTCACAAATGGAGACCGCACTAATCCTTACTAGAAGAGAAATGTGAGTAAGAATGTGCATCCTCCTATARGGATGTGGGACAAGCAGCGTCCCAGCACGCGCACGGCACCGCGCTGCTGTGCGCCTCCACATCCCGATCCGGGACACGCGCCTGTCACCATGGCTTCCAGAAGTCATTTATTACCCTGACACCTCTCATTTAGGATCAGCTCTGTGCTCATTGTCGCAGTGAGTCATTAATGTCACAGCCTTCACTTACACCTCTCCCTATTTTCTTTCCCAGTTGTGTTTGGGTGCAGGCTCTCAGCACGCGGTTACGCGGCCAAAACTTGCTGGAGCTGTGGGCATTTTGTGTGCAGTCTGAGTGGGGACCTGAGCTGTCAAAAGAGGAAATAAAACCCCCATTCAATGGGGTTTTGAAACCATTTCCAACTCTGTGGTGCATCAAAAGCTTATTAGCACAGTGTRTCACAGTCCTCTGTCTTTTGTGAAGCATAGTGCAAAAATGTTAAATTTTTTTTTGCCTTTTTACATAGAAAAATATATCAATATTTTAAGAATACATAAAAAATAAAATTAAAAGGAAAAAAAACCAAAAAACAGAAAACAAATTATTTCAAGMCTCAAACTTCGATGCAAAACCAAACAGAAAGAAGTCAAATCAGGAGAGATACAGAAAAATCACAGTTGCCTTCTCTTCCTGCATCTTTCCATATTTTCAGTAAGCAAAAACCCATTGTTATATAGGTCTGGATCTCCTTGCACTCCTGAACAGGTCATAGCAAAAACCATTTCAGCTCCAAAATCCATACAAATTAAAAGACTGTGGGTTTACTTGGTTTACTTGCATACTTCATTAAAAACCATTTGCAATGAATACTGTTTGTAAAAACATCATGGCACGCAAAAAAACAAGCAAAAAAAAAAGGCAGTTATTTAACCCAATACAAACTAATAATGATGGTTTCACTTACAGAAAGAAAAGAAAATAAATTCCTTTTCTTCAGTGGAGAAAGAAATATATTGTAGGATAAAAGTAATCTACTTGCATGCAAACAGATACACTTTCCTAATCAATAAGAAAAAATAATCAGTTCTGCATTTCCCAGAACAATCCCCTTTTTTAATGCAATATTTCAAAGCTATTTATGTATAATGCAGCTGCCAAAATATTTTATGTGTTTTTAATGCTGATGGGTAAAGCAATCAGAAGCTTTTCACAGGAATTATAAAAACTTTGGATTTCTAACTATGTTGAACAGACAGCTAACAAGCAAATGTTCCCACAGGCAACTTCGTGCTGGCATTTTACCATAATCACAACAGGACATTCCTCTAGTGAAAAAAGCCACTAAGAGTTAGGAATATGCACTTTGTGAGATGCTTGTTTCGTTTTATCCTGTGCAGCACCATTTCAYGGGACACCAGATTAATCCAGAGCACCGCCTGTTCTGAGCAGCATGATGCAAATATAAATTCACCTTTCAATCACTTCTGCGGGTTAATGACACTGAGTAATAGCACATTAGCAAAGTGCCACTCCAGACACCAGTCAGGCATGCCAAACAGATAATCTGACAAATGTTTCGGATTCATTTTCCATGAACAGAAACACTGTTCGGGCTTATTAACTAGCAAATCTGCATACAGTGCAGTGCAGGGCACAGAGGCTCCATTAAAAGTAGCAATCTATCTCATTAATGTAATATATAAGGGTATTTGGCTTCTTCTATTGTTGTAATATTAAAAAAAAAATATGCTTGTGCTCCCTAATGTTGCAGTATATTTGCACTAATTGCTTCATATACCCCAGTCAAGTTTTCAACAGAGAGGAATTCCCAAACTGGTTAAGAGAGAAATTATGTTTTCAGTTACTATCATTTTCAAGAGTGCAAATAGTTCAGTTAACCTTCCCAAAATACTCTCTATACTCACTTCATTTCCCCTTTTTCTATTAAATGCTTCCCTTGCAAAAGTGATGTATCTTTATCTGGCCTTCACATCTGTTACTACATCTCTGCTTTTACAGATGTTATTTGAGGATGTGGACGGGGTAGAGTTACAGGGGCTGATTGCTCACTTAGTCCAAAATCAATAGGAGATGAACAGGATTAGTCTTCTTATCTCCATTATATTGATAACCAAATGGGAAAAAGGGCAACTGAAAAAGAACAGTTCCCCAAAATGTTCATTCACAGTTGTAAATAAAATTACTTGAGTGCTTTCAAAGCCGTTAAATATCGATCTTACCAGAATGTTAGAAAACAAGAACATTGCTAAAACAATACATTAAAAACAAACTTCCCAGCAGGTTTATCCAAACACAATTCGAACAGCAAGCACATGTACTGAAAACCCAATTAAAAGCCCCATTCCCATGCAGAAAGCAGAAACAATGCTGCAATATCCATATGTCAGCTCAGTTTGTAATTTTTTTTAACAGCTGGGATTCAGAAAACCATCTATAGATATTTCCTATGTTGGCTAAATCTTTGCCTAGCTGGTTAGCTTCAATTCTTTGCACCTTGATGCAGTACCAGTGGTTTAATCTGACTGGGGAGAGGAGGAGCTGGAGGGGCACAACAATGTTTTTGTTTTGCCCAGTGTCTTAACACATCATTTCTAGCCACAGAATTCACTTCTTTGCAGTGTTCTGCCTCTAGGACCACAGTCACAGTTTATCACTATTTATAACAAAAGGCAGGTGGAAAATCAGCTTTCTGTCCCTTTGTTGGTCACCCTGTGGCTTTCATCTGAGCTTTTGTTTGAAAACACGGCTGCAGGTGATTACTCCACTGGGCTACCAGCCTAGTCAGCCACGTTTCAATTTTCTTTAATGCTGAATTTGGAGTTTCAAAGCTGCAATCTGCTATTGTGAATTTCCCCTTCTGTGCTGTGCCTGCATTTCAGGGTGCAAGAGGACACGGGGGCATGTTCTCGCTCCTGGCCTCAGATTAAGGTAGCCCCAGTCAATTTTTCCTTTTTAATCTTTTGTTTCATTTTGCATCCACTTTACAGTGCCCTGCAGAGTAGTGAAGAGGATGTGCCATGGTGGTATGACACTGTCAGGCTTTCTCCAGTGTACTTCAGGCAGGATTTCAGGTTGCATTGCTGGATAATCAAGAACTTTCCTTTATTGTTACTTATATCGAACAGCTCACACACTATTTCCTTTAGAAATGCCTCAAGTGCCCATGTTAGTTACAATTCTTAAATAACCTAGTTTTTAATGGCACTGCAGGGTATTTAACAACAAAATATTGCTGCAATTATGGGATGGCAAATAAACATGTTATCGACTGGCTTAGAATTTGTGATGAAAATCACAATTGGGAGATTAAATCACCACCACACTTATGAAGACSCTGGGAGATTATGGGCAAGTCTGTTAATTTTGCAGTCAAGCTCTTCTGTGGAATAAGAATTAAAATATTCCCTTTTCCCAGACTTTTTTGCCTGCTCAGACAAAGAAAGCTCCTTTCTGCTGGAACCGCTAYGGTGCATGCACTCTTCTGCGAGTGCCTTAGGCACTACACTGCCATAGAGCAAATCTGCTGCTATGAAATATTAAATTATAACATGAACAAAGGATTTAACCTACTACTGGCTTAGGATTTAGCTCAACATACAGTGGATTCCTTTAATTTGTAGTTCATGGTATTTCACGTATTGGTATCTACAACAAGACAGTCAAACCCTTGATTTTCCTTGACTCCTGCACGTTGTTTTACATACATTACAGTCCACAGAGACTCAGCAACAGAGAGAGCAATTAAGAAAGCAAACAAACTGTAGTAATGAACCATATAAGGAAGAAAAACAGAAATGTCACCACCAGCCTTCAAACATATGGTTCTCCAAGACCCTCCTTGTGCCATGCAACTTCACTGCTCCATCAGGCACAGATGCCTGCTTATTTTGGAGCAGAATTTGCTTAGAATACATCTCCTGGTCAGCATGATTTCATGCCTCATTAACATTGTCCTGATGCAAGTACTGGAAGTAAAAGTCCTGGAAGCCACCAGTTGTGTACACTTGCAGAAGTTACTTCCTTATCAGATGCTTAAGGAAGGCAATGAAAACAGAAAAGCGAATAACCCAGGAAGCGGTAGGTGGGTTAAGGATAAAGATAACTGTCAGAAGGAGGGAGATTAGAGCAGGCACCAATGGCACTCAGAGCCTAAGGGAGTATTGTCTCCATTACCTGGGGATGGGGAAAACAGATCAGTGTTTGCTTAGATACACTCACTGATAATTTTGGATGTTATTTTACAAACTGCATTGGGGAAGTGATATGGGCCAAAAAAAAGAAAAAATCAACTCTTAATGTCTTCTAAAGCTTTGTAACTCAGATCATGTCAGGAAGGTTACCCCAAAACTCTAATGTGAGCACAGGCAAGACAGAAAATTCTGGTGAAATGYGTAATAGGGAGCAAAGGGAGGATGGGGATCACAAAGAAATCCTGCAAGTCAATTTTGCTACCAAGGAAGGGCCCATCAGTCAGACAGAAGTAATTAGTTACACTATTTGGTAACATRTCCATAAAAACACTCAGCAATCTCACTTGAGTTGCCTCTATTAGTTATTTCCAGACTTCTATATCAGGTATCTGCAGTCAAAGAATTTTTTTTCAAGAAACCTTCTGTAGGTTATCTTTTTTCACATGAAATAGAAGCAAATTGGGTATTTGAAAGTAGAGGAGAGTTTTAGAGACAAAGTTCCCATTAGGGGTACTGGATCTGTGAAATATGGGTCTCTGGTCCACAAGGCAACACTTGAGTAAACAAGTCAATGACTTGCTATCAAAATCCACAGTGTTTTAAGATACTCTGTCACTCACAGAAGACAGACTGCAAACAATTTTCTATGGTGCATAATGTGAAAACAAAGTGGAAGATTGTGATGAAAATGAATGGGAAAAATATTCTTTCAGGCTTCCTTTATCCAATCAGCTAAGGACCTCTTGAAAACTAGCTAAGCTATCTTTATTGCATTGTAATTAAACTTGTCTGTTGATAACAGCAGAATTTAGTTGAGTTTTTCAAGTTGCCAGCTACAGAGATGTTAAAACAGAAGAAAGAAACAGTGCTGTAGACAGCATCCTGTTTTAGCCACCTTCACTAGCCATTATCAATAATAAAATGCTTGATTTTCAGCTGCTCTTTCTTTCTCCCTTACTGAAACAACTTGATTTTGTGCAGAAAGGTCTCACTGTCTCCAAACAGTATCTTACTTATTTGGCAAAAATTTGTACAGATTAACCATGACACAAATGGCATCTCGAATCATGGACAAGGTGGAAACTATTTTTGAGAAGGAATGAGCTTKTTTACGGTCTTTGACAAGTTTGTAAATGCATACAGACCCCAAAAGGAATATTTTGATCCTGGAGGAGGGAAGAAAAACCAAAATRAGGAAGATTAACAAGTAAACCTGCCACAAACACTACTCCCTGAGAGGGATTCCTGTGCCTTGCACAAGAACAGCCCATCTTCAGGTGATCCCAGMAGCTGAAGAGCTGCACAGCCCAGGCCCTCCCCACTGCTGCCAGCCCACTGTAAGCAACACTCTTCCACTGTCTCTTCTTCAGAGCTCTTCACCAGAAAGCAAGAGTCCAGCTCTCTCTGATATGCCAGATCATCCCCTATCGAGCAAGTCTGGCTCCATCAAGCATAAGAAATCATCAGTCTTATAGCAAACACATAAGGCACCCCCACCATTTCCTCYCTTGTTTGGCAGCTGACCTCCCACAGAGGCGTCTGAAAGGGCATTAATGTTTTTTGTCAGCCCATTTTGTTTAGCAGCTATCAAAATCAAATCAATGCCTTCTTCATTGTCTTGGCTTTTTCCTTTGCAGTTTTTTTTCTGTACTTCACCTCATAATCGCTGTGGGCTTTGGGCCCTGATTTATCACCAGGTTCACAAGGCTGTTGCTTCATGGGAGCAATAACCAAAAGTGTAATTCCAGCAAGTTTGCTTTTCAGCGTGTTCTTGCTGAAGGCAACAGCTTTATCCGTGCTACTCTTGAACATAACTCAGACTKCAGTGCTCCCAGAAGAAAAACTTCAGAAAAAAAAAATATTTTGCCCTTTCCTAATTCACCCTTCCTTTTGTTGCCAGCTGAAGAGGAGGGACTCGACTGTGGGTCCTCACACAGGAGAGGGGCAGAGCAAGGTGGTAAGGGCAAACTCTCCTGAGACAATACAGAGGGCTGGTCCCTCCCTGACCGAGGCTGGGAATGCTCCCACATCCCAGCTACATCCTCTGGTGGGGCATTCTGGGTGACCAAGGAAATGCTAAGAGTAAGTCTGGCAGAAGCATATTGGAAGGAAGGAAGGAAGGAAGGAAAAAAGGTCATATAATAAATTGATTCAAGAAAATAATATTTTATGTTCACCAAGGACAAAGCTTATGAAATAACTAGTATTGAATTACTCACTCTCGTCCTACAGCTCTAATGCAAGTTCTGTCCTGCTGGAGCACACAGAACACAGTCAGAGGTACTAAATTCATTTCTAAATTCATTCTCAGAGGTACTAAAAATCTTTACYTCTGTATAGGTGGTTATAGATCTTGTTTACACGTAAAATTTCATGCTTTTATAAAAGTAAATTCCAAAGCAAATGTAACTCTTCAGAGCCATTATTACCCAGGGGTTTATTGCCAGGCTTGTTAATTCTCTCAGCAAGCACCAGGTCCAGCCACTCTGCCTCAGTCTTGACACTTCTTCAGAGGCTGGTGAGATTTATTTCAGTGCCTGACACTCAAGCAAAGTACACTTTCCTTTAGTTTCTGTACACATTTTACTGTGCAGCAAACTTGCTCCTCTGTTCTGTCTTGTACCTTCCCTCCTGTTTCCACCTCACACATCTGTCTGACTTGTGACCAGCAAAGGTGTTTTATTTACAAGGGTCTTCAGGGTGATGCTCGCTTTTTTCTACATCATGACTACAAGTGCAATTAAGCTCTGATCTTTACGTGTGGCCTCTAAGAACTGCAGTAATGGAAAGAATAAATCATTATGAAAAATGCTGTCACAGGGAAACTCATATTCTCTTCCTTTTACTCCAAGGCCCCCAGCAGAGTGTGTGGGTGAGGGAAGCACTCTTTGATATTGGAACCTGTGTGGCAGAATAATTTTGAGATTCTTTCTGTAGAATGTGGGAAATAAGGAACCCAACAGAGAAATAGCACCACAGCATGCCAGTATGGATGTTACCTCTTACACTGGGTGCTTTGGACACCTCTACAATTTAGGAATAAAAAGTACCAAGTATTTCTTTCGGGTGATGCAACAAATTGCACTGGGACACTGCAGGAAGACTGAGGCGTTGAAACATTTTGAGGCTTAAAAAATACCAAGTTTCCTTTTTAAAGCTTAAGCAGCAGCGCAACATTTCCTTCCTTCCTCCCCCCTCATCCCCTTCCCTCTCTTTGACAAACCAGATCCTCTAAATAAAATCAGTTAAATGGTTTAAAACAAACCAACATTTCCAATGCATACAGTCCTGCATGGGCAAATTTCTGCACAAACAACTATGGAAGAAACATAGCAGTAGGTAAACAAGATCAATCTACCCCCAGGCTGTTTCTCTGCAATGGAGTTCTGTTTCAAATGAATCCAGTCATCTCGAAACAGTTTGGAATATGTGACATTTGTAATTCTGCCCCCTTCCATCAAAGCAGGCATTTCAACTGTGCAACATTTATATTCCACTTATATTCGGTTCTATCCTATTACTGAAGTATTTTCTGGTAAAAGTTCTTATGGAAAGAAGCAAAAATTCATTAAGTCACTGCCACWAGCCCACATTAGGGAAAGCCAGATATCTTCAGGGAAAATAATTTTCCCAAGATAGAAGATATAAAAAATTATCTTTCAAATCTATATACATGAAGCACATAAATGCATACATATGAAGACAAGAGAGGCARGGGGAATATAAATCAGAGAGTATTAATTTCAGTGAATGTAGCAACAAAAAGAGGAAGACTTTTATCCTAAAGCACTTCATTGTGTAATACACAGTATTCATCTATTAAAGAGGCTCAGGAGGGTTTAACCAGACCAGACGGCCTCAAACATGAGCATTAGTACATTTCTTAACATCATCAGTCGCTTAATGTTGCATCTCCAGCATCATGTTTGTTTTGCATATTAGGGCTTTTCCTCAGAGCACAGAGTCGCAGCAGATTTTTGAGATCATAGAAGGGCACGTGAGCAAATGAGCCAGGCAGATGAGCCAGCCTTCTGGTGGGTCCTGTACCTCTTACACATGTCTGCTTTCCACCCACTGCTTGAAGAACAGCACAGTGCTTAGCAGAGAGCAGCAATTAGTATGGGGTCACCAAAGAACTCAAACCAGAAAGTTTTACCTTCTGGATCACATAATTTATCAAGCAAGTGAAGCTGAATCTTGCTGTCATGGATATCTGTGAGTGTTTTCTTGGTGACTTATAGTTTGATTTACTGAACCTTTCCTGTTCCCTCAGTACAAGCACTGCACAGGAGGAGACAGAAATGGTGCTTTGGAGTGAGTAATTGAGGTTGAAGAGAGTAAGACGTGCAAAGGGATGTCACCAGGACAAACACCACAGGGTAAACCCTTGACAGGAACTCTGCTGGAAAGAGGCAGGCAGAGGCCAGCCAAGGGCTCTACCATCTTCCTGTCATCCTAGACTTCTTATCTGTTTTTTAAAACTGTTCTAGGATGATTGTRGCTAAAATCAATTTTAAAGCAATATAGTTTACACTGGATAAGATACACATTTAAGTCAAAATTCCCTAAGACACATATTCAGGACATTCTCAGAGGGACAGGGCCTTTCTCCATTCAATAGGACAGAAAATACTCTTGGTTTTACCCTTTTACCAAGATCAAGATCCAGAAGCCAGCTGCCCAGCGCTGCCAGCCCAGAAACTACTGCAACCCTCTRCTTTGCTTCTTCCTCTCCAGTCAGAGCTCTGAATGCAGTGAGACTGCCCAAGCCCTGTACAGTRTATGTGGGATGGGACACACAGTGATCCCAAACTAATTAGTCAGGGAAACATCTTTATTTGTGCAATCACTAAATCCTTTAGAAAAATTTAGATTTGACATACCTTAGGGAACTGAAGTTTTAATTGTGTCTAAAAGTCCAACTCCTACAAATGTGGTGTTGTGTTGAACACACTGTGACTTGACTAGAGACTTGGATGATGTATTGAAATGTATTCCCCATGCATTTATCTCAGCTTGGATAATGAAACTAAGCTGTTTAGCTTCATTACCCATGAAATACCCTTAAGAAACAATTGTGCCACATTACAGCGAGCAGAGTTGACTTTCCTTTTCACACTCTTTATCCGCTTTAGCCTGTCTTCTTCTCTGTGCCTATACTGATCTGGGGGGCTCTGCAGTGAAAGAATCATGCCTTCCTGTCGTCTCTGAGTAGATCCTACAGCATGCTGAATGTTCTAGTATAAAGAGCAAATTATAATAATTCACCAGTAACAAGTTTTACTTTCCAACTCCATGCTGCAGCATATGGAARCACTTTTTGCCCTGCCACTTTCTTTAGAAATTTCAACTAAAAAGCCTTTGTAAAATACAGGCAAACAAAAGCCCAGGAATATTTATCTCTCTCAAAATCAAAATGCTGGGAGCAAATCTTTAGTCTACACAAAGTGTGGTTTATTTCAGGAGTAACCTGTTACCAACAGTGAGATAAAGGCACTTACACCACAATATTTCTGAACCCACAGGAAGAATGCCCTGACTTCTTTGCAATGCTGGTTACAGGGTCTTTATTTCGCTGTTGTCTTATGATCAGCCCAAGGAGAAGATTCCCAAAGAYTGCAAGATATCTTAAAATGGCCAGAAGTATTGTCAACTTGCTTTATTTTCTTCTTAGCATAGCACATAACATCAGTCATACGAAAGTAATTTAAAACTGATAAAATCCCCTAAAGAATTTATTGATATTTTCTTTAGATGATTTTATATTACAGGTTTTACTTTTTACTGATAYAGTGCATCAGCCTTGCAGCTGCAACCAAACAAAAATGACGGATAAACTAGTTGACAGAAAAATGTAAACCAGAAATGAGCCCTTGACATTCTCCACTGCTGTCATGCCTAATGCAGAATGAACAAACTTGAGCATCTTAATCACTGGGGAGCTATGGGAATGTAAGGCTTCAGGGTCTGCTTTGCACTTTGCGAGATCGGGCCCTTTCTGGTTTTCTCTTTGCATTCATTTCACAGGCGGATAATGGAAGGCTTCCACCTTGGGTAGAGGAAGATGTGAACAAGTCACAGGGCACCCAAGGGATGAGGTCACCCCAAGCACCACCAAGCATCACCTCCAAGCTGCAGATCASTGCAGCAGGCAGAGAAGTAACATTATCATATAAACCCAGTGGCTGTGATTCATCTCAATCCTAAATCAAGTTTGTCAGCTCCTAAACACTAAACTCTCTTGTCATTACTTTTAAGTCATGTAAAACAGGTTACTTCATTGCACCGTTTGTTTAGGGAAGGAATAAATGTGATGTCCATTGTTTAAATTGTAATGGAAGCCAAAATGCGAGCAGCAATTTAACCTTCAACATTACACCAGCTTGGAGGAGAGTGCTCACATTTTACATCTACTAGCTGAACGACTTGAGSAAAATTATTTACTAGATACATAAAGAGTTAAGATGAAAGGACTTTCTGCTGGCCTGAAAGCAACACCTAATAGCTAATCCTTTCACAAAAAGTCATGAACAACATAGACTGGATATGCCTTTTTGTCCATACATTGCATTGAAGACGTAAGTAGCTATTGATGTTATGTAGTAAGAACAAAGCCAGATTAAAAAAAAAGAAAAAGCCCCAGAGTTTTATGTGCTGTCAAACAATAAATGATTGGCAAGAAGGAAAACTTGAGGGGGAAGAACTGGTAATTTTATACTTTCAGCATATTTCTGTCATCTACAAAAAAAAMAWACTGAACATTTTAAAAAGGTAAGATTCTCAAAAACCTTTTGTATGTATGTATGCATGAAATCTAACTCWAAAGCAAGAGCTTTTAAGAGAGAAAGCAGTATTATCCTTTCTCCAGCCTACAGCTGGAAAGTTGATGACTGCTGATAGAAATCATCACACATGAAAATGTGACGCCATTATTTCTTTCTGTAGATATAACAAATACAAAGGTTATCTGATATGCAGTCTAATTTGAGCTGGAATTTAGAGATGAGTGAATTATAATAAAAATTCTACAGTAATCAAGTAATGACATATGCAATTACCTCAAGGCAGTAGGTGATAGCATTAACATAAGGGGACAAATGTGGTGACCTCTGCGATATAGACATAGCTCTCATGTCTGGTGCTAAGGAACTGGGCTTCTCAGGGCCTCTGAAGCAGATCTGGCCCTTTCATATAGACTTTTGTCTATAATTGCAAACACTTCCCATACGAGTTCAGAGATGTTAGCACATCTTATTGAGGACATAGGCGATTGATTCTGATTTACTGTAAAACAGGTATGCCTCTGTCCTTCCTGCCAGGTAACATTCTCTGTCAATAAYTTAAGTGCCATGCTTGATGCAGCAGCTTGCTACACACAAATGGAATAATTTATGGATCAAGGATTCCCACAGTGCACTGGATGCTGCCATTCTTTCAAACATCCAGACATCTTCTATGGTACACCGCATTGCCATGTTATGGATTTAGGGAGTAGAGAAGTATGGACATTTGGGGATACCTTTCATTCAAGTAAATGGGAAATGAGACAGATATATGTGCCGATATATGCCAAATTTGTTTTTAGAGGAATGAAGGCCTAAATCACTAGTACTTCATCRCCCGTGCTTGTTAGACAATTCAGGAACATTTTTAATTACAATCTTAGGCTGAGATATGATGCAAAGATTACCTACAAAGAAGTTCATGGTACAGCCTTGATTTTTATGAGAGTGTATCACATYCCACAAGTTTAGTTTAAAGCTTTGTGACTGTTCTGAGCTAGTTTGTGTCTCCTGGACTCCTGAAACTTTGCAATGGACTAAGCTGACCTAATGTTGCAGCTTATCCAAAATGTGTTAATTTATGGGGAAGGTGTCTTGTCATAGAATGACATAAAATCATGACAGGACGTGCCTTCATCACACATCAACACAACATGCCACGAAACTACAGTGAGATGAAGTTATTCTSTGCAGTACAACAAATACGATTCTCTCTGGTGAAAAACCAAAGAGAAAAACTGTGAGTTATGTCAACTGTAGTGACACAACAGCCTGTAACACGAATCCCTTGGAGTCAGGCCAAAACAAACAACTAGCAGAGACAAGATCACACACTCAGAGATGTAAGAGTGGCAAGCGGGTACTGCTCGGAGCTCTTCTCAGAAGCAAACGTTCTTTGCATGCATTTTTTTGGTGTTAATTTTTTTGCCATTGATACAGCACTGAGGCCAAGTAAAGTAACTCTGAATATTACACACCATATAGTTTAACTGCTTAGTGCCCTTCTTTATTATTTCTTCTTTTTAAAACCATGCCAATGCGTCTTTAACATGAACTGCCAACTTTTGCAAACAAGACAATAAAGAGTAGAATGGCAGCCCTCTGAAAACTCAGCCAAGTCTGGAACAAAAGCAGCTATTTAAACAGTGAACATTGAAAAGTCTGTTAAATCATCTGATTTGTGTAACCTRAGCCACACTATGTGAGGTGTTTCCTCCCCACTAGCCAACTCTGACTGCCACAAGGGTGAAGAGAACAGGGTTCCTTAGAAGTGTCAACCTCTGTTTATCAAAGAGCTTTGTAAAGTTATTAAAATAACATTTCAGCTACAGTGGCTGCCCTTAGAAACTTGCCAAATGCTTCTGATATCTGAATAGGTWCCTCAGTAGTCCCAGCATTCCAAGAATTTCCTACCATAAGCAGCAGGAAACACAAGTTAATGCTCAGGCACTGCAGCATTTAATGCCACGCTGGCAATCTTACACGGAGCACACACTGTGGTGTCCCAAACCAGCATATTCAGCCTTAAGAAAGCAAAATGTACTTATCAGTTGGGATATTCCCTCAACAGCAGACTTCTTGAAGCCTGCTGAAGGCCTGAATTCCTGCCTTATGTACCCTAGATCTCCCTCTTTCCCTGGCTCTAGTGGGCTTCCAGCACTAACAGCACCACAGTCTTCCCATTGTGGCTGCTGGGGCAGCACAGAGTAGGGGTGCAAGGTCAGGGTGCATGAAACCTTCCCTTCCTACACAAATCCTTCCCTCCACCAGAAYATCATTATGCCCCCTCAAATCCTGCTACTGATTTTTGCTGATCTTGGAGAAAGAACTCAAGCTGTTTCCTATCCTCTTTCTGTTGACATGGGCTATTTAAATTTTAAAAAAAAAGTTTTTTGAGAAGCAAACAAAAGTGTAAATATCTACATCTCATGTCTTTTGGAACCCATAATGTTTGCAGAGGAGGAAATTGCAATGATGGACAGGTCAGGAGAATATTTTGGTGAGAAGATGCATATAGATGGCTCCATCAGAGTTGATGACAATTCTGCTACCACTACTAGTAAGCTCAGGTTTTCACACTGATCATTTACAATTAACATATTTGGGATGAAAAATATCTAAGTGAATATCTACTATCTATTCACTTTTTACCACTTTACTTACTTGTTCTCCATTAACACACTGTTATGGTAAAGTAAACATACAGCTTGAGGAATTAGCCCCATTGAGTAGCTTTAGACTGACTTTGTGTGTGCTCCCCAGATTTTCTCTTGGAGCTGTTAGCATGTTCTGGAGCTGACCTCCTCTGTGACGTCTGTACAGCTCCAAGAGCTTCTTGTTCATAATTAAAAGTGACAGTGCTTCTTTTGGTTAAAATTAACAGAGGTGAAACTTAACAGAAACTGCCTACTCAAGGAGTCACACCACTCTCCATTATCAGACTCTAAATTATTAACTTGCCTTAGTTTTATCATGATTAATTATTAAAATTCAGCTCCTTGTCAACATATTCATCATAGAACTGACAGATTAGCAGTGTCTCCTGCTATATTGGCTGTGCTCTAAACAGTGACCTTTCAGCAGTATTTCACRTCTCAAAAGGATTGTTGTAGTGGCACATTTTACTCAGGATAATAAAAGGAGCAGAAGAAGAACCAATAACCACTACACTAGAARTTTAAGGCAAATCCCTTTTATCTCAAGCATCCAACTGAGTTAAGGGGGGAAAACAAGAATCAAAGCCAGCTGACTTGCATTCTGCAGCAGGAGCAAGAGCGGGTTTCTAATATTTATTTTTTATTATAATTTTTTATTAATTGCCTCAGTAGTCGTCCCTTAAGACTCAAGATTTAGAGGGATTGAATTGCAGCAAGGTTTGCCTCTAGTCGAGAGGCTACAGTTGAAACTATTCACTTTCAGTGTGGCATTCTTGGCACTAAAAACAAAATAATTTGCTATTTAAGGAATTATTTATTTTCTTTCAAATAGCAACAACTACAATTCTTTGCAGTGTCCTGCATATTTACCACTTATTGGAAAAGTCAGCTGAATACCACAGATTGTAATCAACATCTTTCACAGATGCCAGGATTTTTTTCTTTCCCTTTGAATGCTCAGAGCTTTTCAAGTCATTAGTCCATTAGTACAAAGTTAAAGAATGCCAATCAATGTCATTTAAAGCTGTAGGGTCAGCTCAGGTTTTCATAAACAATCTTGAGGCTAATGACAGCTACCTACCCTTCTGCTCTCCATTTCATCTTCAGCTTTCTTTGAAACATTAGATTTGGCATTTGCAAAGAAATAAACCCTCTGCAGGTGCTGCTTTTTAACCATGAAAAAATAGAAATTATGTTCCCAAAAAATCACTACGAGACTTAAGGAAATGGCAGGATATTGTGACCTAGCTTTATTCTTGCACTTTCTAAYATCCTTCAGTTTACTAGAATGACTTGAAAGAAGCCATGCCAAAAAAAACTGTTACTGTTTGGCTTTAAAGACACTTTATTCAAATGTTTGAAAAATTCTTGAGCTCAAGTTACATGACCTGGCAACAGTAAATTCATGTCTGAGCTCCAGTCAGACCCCCTGCCCAGCCTTAGGCATATCACTTAATCTCTCAAAATGTCTCCATTTCTCCCTCTAGATGAAAACAAACCAATTGCCTGATATTTTTCCCCCTTTTTTTTTCTCAAGATTGCACATTGGTGCAGACCATTATAGTAAGCTGGCAGGGAGTTAAATATCTCTAGTGTGTCTTCCATCARCTTACTGATTTCTGCCTACCTACAGGGAAAGACCCTTTTGGGAAATAAAACTGCTGAAATCTGAAGCCCAGATTTCCAAGAGCAATGAATRCGTTGTTTGCAAAATCTGCTGTCACCCTTGCACTGTCAGGGAAAGCATTTCACTTCCTAATCTATCAGAAGTCAGGTAGCTGTGTGGGGATGCCAGCAAAAGGATGGACGGACTCCCTTATGGAAATATGGGGATAGAGCACCATGACAGTGCCAACAGTCAGACACCAGGGCCAGGGTGAGCCAAAAAAAGCTGTGCTGCATGAAAAGAAGGAATGAGAAGGGGAAACTTTGCATCCCCTTCATTTCTGCTCAGCCATCAATGYAATTCTTCATCACCCCTGCTTTTATTGAAAGGTAAGGTGCTGTTGTCAGACACATGGTGAGATCCACCCAGGAGTAGAGTTCTCTGCTCAGGACTAAGTCCTGTCCAACAAAGCACTGCMGTGACCCCTGGTAACTGCTTCCCCAAGCCAGAAATGTGAACTCAGAAATGGTCCTTGGCAAAATCAGTGGGAGATACAAGGACTCCCTTCAGCACTGGGTCTGAAGGACCACGCAAGGACACCGGGCTTTGTTGCAAAGAGTCGTTGTTCTCAGCTTTGGCAAGGAAAAGATCCTCAGAGAAGGGAGGAAGAGAAAAACAAGCACCAATCTGACAGACTGGAGACTCAACTCTGTTATGGCCAAGCACCTAAACCAATGGGTGCTGGCTACTCCTGAGCAATTAATTTTTCCATTAATTACAGCTTTGTAATTATAAATGTCATCTTTAACAGGCATGTACTTTCTAGCCCTATTAAAGATTCTCATCCCATTTTTACAACAGAAGAATGTCCCTGTTGGTTTCATTTTTACTTTCAGAAAAGTCCTTCAAAAACTAAGGAAAGTCCTTCAAAAAATAAAGGAAAGAGAGCAAAACCTGAATCACTCTTTACTCTTGCTGTGAAGAGTGATGTTCCCTACCAGAGCCTTTTCTTCAACATGTGCTACCTGCATCCAGCCTTTCAGTGTTCATGGCATCCAGTATATTGCCCACTTCCTCAAGGCYTTACTCTAACAGCTTTCTGCTGGATCACTTCATCTTTACCAGAATAAGTGAATCCAGTAAATGCGATTCTCCTTTCTAACACACACCAACTCCCTTGCTAATTTTAACTATAGAAATATTTCTTAAATATAATGGATTTGCTTTGTCTAATACCCCTGTCATGCCACCAAGCCACCCTAAGTAAAATAAATGSTGTTCATGAAGCTACTCCAGATGAGTTGGCAGGGCAAGGAAACATGGAGCTGTGCAGACGGAGCATGCACTAGATTCAAACTGGGTTTGCAAGCAAGGCGACTGCCAGGTTTTTAAAAATTATTTTGTTTTTCTTTTGTCTTTTTTCTCATTCTAGCCCTCTTCCCTYCCGCACAAGGAATAATTTAAAATTATCTTGCACTAAAAAACCAGAAATCTCAAAGGGTCCCAAGCCCTCTTCAGTCTCCAATGGACTCACTCAGACCTCACTCCCAGTTCATGCCTTTCAGAGCTCCTCCACAAACCCTTTTCTCAGTGTTTGTGAAGGGTTAAGACTGGCCCTTTAGGAGGACCACCCGGCAGTGCCAGAGCTAAAGAGCACTTACAGGCAAGAGAGAAGGCAGCTGATGGCAAATGGTTGCCATTGAAAACCCCCACCCATTGTTCCAATTGCCAAATTACCTGGCATCCACCATTAACCTAGGTTATAATAGCCTCCACATAGCCTGGGCACCAGTGCACGATATTTATCAGCAGAAACACCAATTGTCAACCTGCTCCATCCTCCTCCCCAGCTGTCCATGTCACCCTGCACTCAACAGAGARCAGCTCTCTGATAATCGGAATCAAGCGCTGACATTGGGAACCTTTTCATTACTCGCAGTGTATTGCTGGTTTGTAAAATATAGATTAAGCACAGAGTCACGCTGTGCCCTACATCAGGCTACTGTTGTTACATGTTTATTAAGGAAGTGATTTAAAAGGGAGATCATGCAGCGAATTACCAATCCTGCACAACCTCCTAAAAAGTGGGTGATGAAACAACATAATCATCATACATCAGCTTCCCATTACCTGATTTAGGGTAATTTGTATTCTCTGCCTCTGTGCAAACAGAATGTCACTTACTGCGCTGCCAAACTTTATTTTAAGAGTTAAAAGGTAGGTTCATTATTCATAATGCTAACAATCGGGAGTAACTAAAATGTTCCATATGCCAGAAATCAAAACCTGTGAGCATGGAATTGGTTACAGGAGATTTAAACCAAATTAAAGCTCTGACAACATTAGTTTTAGAATGGGAAAGCATAAGAAAGAAGAGTTGCACAAAGACTAATTCAATGCATCTGCTCCTGCAGGCTGTTTTTGTGTTTCAAACACATATTGAAAGATAGAAAAGTTCATTATTTCTCTGGGCTAGGACAGCACATGTTTGAGATGATGAGCAAGTGAGAGGGCAAGCGCATGCTGGTGTGAGCACCACAGAAAGTGAGATGGCCCTGGTTTTGTCCTCTTCCCTCAGCTGGGGTAGGACACCTGCCAACAGCCATAGGTAACTGTCACCCAGGGCTCTTGTGGTTCTCCAATTCCAGACCTCCGGTCAGGAAGTGTTTTGAAGACCAGTAAAACACTCAGCCCTGGTCTCCTCTTCATAAATAATTCCTCACGGCCATTGAGGAAGACTAGAGCTGGCTTTCAGCTTCATTATGGTTACTTGAGAGCACTCTCTGGTCTGGCATCTTCGCAGACAGCTTATTCCTCTGTGGGAAATCCTAGTGGGCTATGGGGAGTGGTGAAAGAGAGCCGTCAGCAGTGACTACTTGTCTAGCTGGAAGCCACACTCCTGTGCACTTTTCATGCAATCAATCATGAGGGAAAGGTCAACAGACAGCTTTCAAATAACCGATCCATTTAACTACTGACATTGATCTGGGCCAGAGAAGTGAAGTTGGTGTGGGGGGCAGGGGGGAAGGGAGAGTTCAGTGGTCAATCAGTGGAAATCTAAGCCCCTTTCAGTCTAATGGGAAGCCTAAACGCAGTCCTAAGCTTTCTTCTTTAAATCTCACAGCAATTTGCTTAAGGCACTACGGGATGTTTACATGCTTGTCTTATAAAGTAAGCAAAAAAAAATTCCTGCATAAAATTAAATAGGTAAACCAAAAGAGATCCATATTTCACTGAATAATGCAGTGCTGCTCCAGTAAGTGTAGTGGGTGGGATAGAGGAATAACAGGGAGAGCCCCTGGCATACTCCCATGGCCAACAAAACTCCAGCTGTTTTGCTTTGGCTTTGGTTAGAAAGATGTTCTTCCTCCCATCCTAGGCATACCCTCCCGTGCAACCCAAGGCATACTGTCACCAGCCTTTATGTTATGGAGAAGAATTAATTACCTTCCAGCTAAAAGAAAATAAAAACAACAACCCTACCTCACAATTGCCAGATTAGAGCTTTCCTCCCTGAACCCTCTTGTGAAGAGCCAACATCTTGCAATAAATCTCACAGGAACAACTTAGAGCAATACGTAGCTGACAAATCACTGCCCAGGCTCAGTTCCAGGTAACTCTGGTCCATATTCTGTCAGTAGAACCCCACAGCCACCAAACAATATTCTGTGCAGGGTAGATTTATTTCTCACTGCATAGATGCCACAGAGCACAATGTAAGTGTCTACCCAGGAAAGAGAGAAAGCAGGTTTGCTGTTCTCACTTAAGGCCATTGTGGCAGAAGGATGGCTAGCCCTGGATCCCAAGCTGTGCTCCCAGACCTCTTTCCACATCACTTCACATGAACCACACCATCTGCACTACGGACACGTGCATTCCACCAGCACCTACAGCCACTTGAAYTGGCCTTTTAGCGACAATACACTGAAAGTTATCTAAACCAGGGCTTCAATAGCTGAATTCAGTCTTTTACCAGATCAAGCACTTCACCCCGCTATACTTCAAATCCCCATCAATAAAGTGGAAGAACTATCTCTTGTGGGTATGTAGTAGGATATATATATCTATCATGATATGCTCAGTGATAAGGATAATGAAGCATAAAAGACAGACAGCCTGACCAAGAGAACTGAAATCAGTGGAAGGATTCCCTCTGTATTAATTTGGCTTAGCTGTAGCCTCCATTTAAAGGGAACAAGGCACGCAAGGATTTCTTGGTTCCTAAGCTGGAGGTACAGAACAATTCTCTGAATCCCATAAGAGCTATTTCTCAATCAAATGTGGTAAGAAAAGAATCTCTGCATGAGACTCTACTACAGAAAAAATATGACATGAAATCCTGCATGTGTTTATGTATGTGTGTCAGGGGAAATGATATTAAATACAAGGGAAAAAATAGAATTAGATATCAAAAACAGGATTAAACCATAAAAATCTGTCCAGTATGGAGAATCCAGTTTGTAAGATAATCTTTCCTATAAAAGGCAGAATATTAAAGTAAATAACTCAGAAAAACCCAGGAGAATCTGAGCTTTCAGTAACCAGCCAGATGGAGAATGCAATATAGGCAAGAGCACTGCATGCCGCATTTCATATATCTAAGAAAAAAATAAAAAGCAARCTATTTCTGGGGAACATTATTGCTCCTCATGGTTTCCTCAATTATTTCTTCGTTCTGCTCCTCCCCATGTGCATTGCCACTATTAGTACAGTCAGCCATTTGCACTGAAAAGTACAATTTTGTTGTGGCATTAATCACACAGTTCCTGCCCTCTCCATGGCATGGGGAAGCCTCAGCTCCCCACTCTAACTCCCCGCCACACTGCACTCTGTAAATACATTTATTGCACTGAGCAAGGAAGCCAACTCAAAGGTACACATCAGTCTGAACAGGCTTCTTAGATTTCATTTTGTCCAAACAGAGGGGTCTGTTAGGCTGTCCTTTTCCAGGGGAGTCTATGCAGACAGGCTGGAAATGCTGACAGATTCTTTAAGGGAAAAGCCAGCAGTCACAACAGACCACAAGCCACAGCACCGAGAGAGAAAATCTCTTTCTCCTGCCCCATGCCATAGTACTYTTTCTGCCTCCACTGAACTGGCACACCACGGATTTAGCAATCCCTTGCATTTCTGAAAATCCAAAGCACTACATGTCCTGAAAAATGAACTCCATTAACTTTCAAAATAGTCCCAGCTTTACTTTCTTGGTCTTTGTAGAAAGAGCACAAGGACCTAGATTTTGGGCAGCACTAAGATGTGCCATATGTTTCCACTTCTCACAAATACACAAGTAATAAGCAAGGGATTACCGCTACTAAATTTTTGTGCTATTTAAAAAAAAATTATTATATTTTATTTAAATTATCTTTGCTTTGATTATCTATAATGAAAATATGACCTTTTGTGGTAAATAGGTTCTGAGGCTTAATTAAGCCTACAGGCTGGAGGAACACAGAGTAAAACTGTTAAAGGAAATAATGCAAAAGGATTCTCAACTCCACAGTACAAACTGTCTAACACCCAATTAAAGGCAGACATAGGGCAAAATAAGCAGGAAGATGGTACCTCAGGAAAAAAGAAGCCAGCAAATTTTGGCCTATTAATTTAAAGGAACTCTGTTTTCTAAACAACCATGAGGATCTAGACTTGGTATCTAAAYGTCTTTGAAGATTGCAGTCCTAGCTATGTCCAGCCAGCTTGCAACCACCTCTTTCCGAAAAGCCCCACTAGAATCAGTGGTTTAATTCTGGATCTCCTTCCATCTTGTGTTAATTATTTACATGTGTAGAGTCAGTGTGAGCTGATCTTGAGCATCACAGCGCAAGCGCCTGCAGAAACTCCCASCTGATCTATTACTTGACTAAGACAAGAATCATTCAGCTCCAGCAGGAAATCTAATTATCAGCTTTTATCTAATGATAATATCTGGTACATTATCCCACAGGGACAGAATTCTGCTTTATCCAACAGTTTGGGGTTGCTTCTTTCAGGCTGACATGTCACAGTCAAGGAAGAACATGGACACAGGGATACTGGTATAGGAATACAACGGGAAACAGTAGGTTAAACATGTTCAGAAAAAAACAAATAACCATAKAGGCACATATTTTACTGAAATAGACCCATGTTTCTCTAAAAACTGTTTAAAAGAAAAAGCAGGATTGTTTAATGAGAAATGTGAAATCAAGATTTAGTGATCCCCAGCTCTTCAGCTGGATAAGCAACAACTTGCCCTTATTTTGATTAAGGAGAGCTATTACATGTTTTTCCTGAAGCTATTATTCTGCTAGGAGCATGCTGTAATTTGCAAGTTCCTTCAAAAATCTTCCTTTAATGAAATGAATAGGAAATTAATGCTACCAGGCAGAAAGCTTTTAGCTAATAGTTTGTAACACTTCTCTCTGACATATTGGAAAGCAATTTTTATTTACCAGCTATATAAAGGTGCAAACAACCTGAAGTTCCACTGACAGCACTTTGATCCTCTTGTCTGCAGTTGTCAGGCATCTTTGGTATGGGGATAGCACACAGCAACTGTGAAGTCTCCTGCCCAGAAACACTGACACACAGTATGAGCCTGGACCCAGAGTGACAAGAATTTCAGAAAACAGCTTTCCAGTTAAGGCACAAATGGATCTAAGACATATTCCTGTTCCAAATATGATCAAGGCAAGTTGGGTTTAAAACTCCCTCTGGCTCCTACGCATTGATGGAGATGTTAGATACGATCATGGTAAAACCAAAATAAAGATTAATCGCAGAACAGTGAAAGGGTCTATCCAGATTGAAACCCAGGATAGCAGGCAGTTTGCACAGAAACAGAAAGAGAAATAATGTCTTTACATTGGTCCAAAGCAATGCCATGGGAAAAAGGGCAAGACTAATTTGAAGACTGAGACAAGAACTGATCAACTCATCCTCAATCAGCCTTAGGAGCAAATAACTAATCTGTGCTACCCTCATCTAGTTCTATTATTCRGAAGAGGCAAAAGTCCTCAGCTTGCCAAAGGACTTGAGAAGCCCTACAAACACTCACATGGCTATGGCTAGGTACTGCACTAGTGAGTGGGGTCCCATGGTCATAGGAAAATACCAGTTAGACCAGGATCCTAAAATTTCATCTTTGAATGGCAGCTGTAGAGGTGGCATTGATAGAGTGAGGCAACCATCAAGAATGAGATGAGGCCCTAAAGCAGAGGTGTRCCAGTGATTCAGGGATGCAACACTTGCTGCTCTCAAATCAACACTACCACACCACAGAGCCACATCACCACATCTGCTGCCTTTTCCTACCATGGGAGTGTGGGATACCAGCTGGCAGGCACACTCTGGACCCAGTGCTTTCCTCACACTGACATCATGCTAACAGAGCCACTTCAAGTCTAAAAATACCACGAGTGATATCAGTGCTGTCCCTTCCTATCCAATGAATGGCGGTGCAGAAGGAAGGGCATTGCTGGCCGGCTGAACCCACATCAATGCCAACAGGCACTGGTGCTCAGGCATGCCCAGCAACACCAACCCTGGAGACACTGAGATGGAGAAAAAAAGCCATGTTCCTCCCACTAGGAAGAGTAAGGTTGGGAAGGACACAGGGAGTACTCTGTGTTTCAYTCCTGTTAATTCTTCTCTCAGGAGCCCTGCTTTGAAGCACTTTTGAATTACAYGCCTGACACTGACTTTGAACAAGCTCTCAAAGTGATGCATGTCCCCTTAACTGACTTTTTATTTGGAAATACATTATTATATGGCCTTCTAGAGAGATGGAGTTGTCAACCACATGAATGACAATCCATGGCAGAAGACCAGCTCACAAACTCCCCTCTTTCTCACTGTCACTTGCAGAAACCTTAAAACTGAAACAAATGCAAATCATTAATCATCGCTTGCACATTATCTTAGTTAGAGCAGATGCAGGAATAAAGAGACAATTGATGATCTTTCTTTACTAGGAAACAGGCAAATTCTTTTAAAGCAGATGAGATACTAAATTCTATCGTGTCTGCGCACACCTCAAAACCAGGACTGGCTTTTCCCAGCTTAAATCTCGCTACAACTTTTCAAATGGGGTATTTGCTATCAATCTCTAAAGAGGAYAATCTTAAAAGGTAACAGTTTCCTACATTATGTTATCCATTATTCACTTTTCAATTATATTAGTAAACAATTGATCAGAGACCTCAAATATTAGCTTGACTTTTTGGTTAAGAAGCCTGAAATTTCTTAGACCTAGGAGCGGAAAGGAAAGCTCATGTGTGCAATTTAATCACAAAATAAGGACAGTTCTGATGCAGAGCAGCAGACAGGCTGCACACATCATTGTTAGGATACCCACAGACCAGCTATCACACTTAGGGGATTGTTTCACATCAAGGAAAAGAAAAGGYGTGGGGGCAAAGACCAGGCCCCGGGCCTTGGATCTCTGTGCTCAGAGCCATAATTAGGGGAACTCGGGTCATGCTTCCTTTCTTTCTTGCTATCACTTTGGACCAAAGGATCCTCCTTCTGCTCTTCATTTCTSCACACTTCACAGAGGAGACCCCAGGGGGCAGGGGATGGTTTCTTACAAAGCAGCCTTATCTTTGCGATCAGAGCTGGCTCCTGCAGAGGTCGGGCTTGCAAGGAGAGGAAGGACTGGAAGCTGGACTCCTTGGCAGTGCTCAGATCATTATAGCTCCCATTAAAAGAAACCTCACACTTTTCCCAAAAGTGGGAGGAAAAAAATCAAGCATCCTGACCAACTCTTGGAAAGGCRAGGTAGATTCCCAATGAATTCCCCAATGTCACAAAGATGCTTAATTTCAGGTGCAGGTTGTCCACCCCTCACCTGGGCTGTCTCACTGAGGCCAGCAGAGCCAGTCTCTTGGGGCAGGGAGGACACTCATTGACTTCAGAGCGAAGGACAGACCTGCACAAGACCTGCTCACTGTTATAAAATACAGCTGACTCTGACACCAGTGTCACCAGAGTCCAGCAATGGTCTGGTGGATGAGAAATGGAAATCCTTGAAACAGTAGCTGCAAGAAAAAATAAGAATTCCATTGCCCCACTCCTTTATTTTTCAAAAGCACCCAGTTAACTTGGAATTTAAATGCAAAAACATTCTTCCMCATTGCCTTATAGATGCGTACAAACTCATCACCCAAGAAAAGGCTACTATACTCACAAAATCCGTTCTCTCTCTCACTCTCCCCTTTCTTGCATCTGCTTCTGTGTTTTCAGAACCTCCTCCCTGTTCACAATAAACAAGTCATCCTYTTTGTCTCTCTGCAACTCACATATTGCTTTTAATAGCCTGGCTTGACAACTTATTCCATATGTTTGCTTCCCTCTGAGTAATAGTTCTGCCTGAATTTCCTTTCAGTTTTAATTTCCTAATAATTAGATTGACTGCATAGCTCACTCTTTAAAAAAGCCCCAAAACTTAAACCAATAAGCAATACAACATACACACAAAGCACCATGAGAATAGATCACTAGTGGTCTACTTTATTATTATYATTTTCAGCCTCTGTTCTGTTAATGTTTTTGTCAGAGAAAAGCAGAGAAAAAAAAGAGAATAGGTCTCTGGCCATCTAAATGTTAGAGTGGAGGAAAACTGCTGTCCATTCTCAAAAAAAAAATCCATGTAAATATGACCCATTTATTATCCCAGAGGTCTAGTTTAGAGCCTTCAATAATAACATCAGTTTTTTGAATCTATATTATTCCATTTTAATGATGAAGCCAGTAAATACCTGTATGCTAGCCTAACATTTTTAAGGCTGTTTTGCTGCAATGAACATTAAAATCTGRCTCATTCTGAACAAAGAACACCACAGTCAAGATGTGGTCTAGTTAGTGTGGTTTAGTCTCTTTTTTTATATCCAGCTTTTTCATGATGATATTGCATCTTGCAGAAAACGGCATTTCTTTAGCATTTACCTCTTTTCCATGAAAGCTGTGGTTAAAACAGAACAAGTCTATGAAGAAWTTGGCCTGTAAGACCAAAATTCCACCAATTCTGTTCGTACTTGATTACAGTGGTAGACAACAACCACAGCTAGAGTGAACCCTTTAACCCCATAATTTATGAGAATGTTCACAAGAACATCTCTGAAAACTAACCACGCTACCTTTCCAAATTAGTCACATACACACACCGTGCTACATRTGAGCCCAGGATCACAGTCTGCCATCTGTGCAATTCAGAACAGATCCAGGAGAGCCCAGAATTGCTCCTGGGGTTATCTTACCTATGCTCCTACTCCTAGGAGATGGGAAAGCTCATCAGATGCTGAACTCACAGAACTCTCTTCAGACAAGGGTTTACAGCTTTAAGGAAAAAAAAAATGCTTCTCTATCTTCTCTTTATTTCCCTCCTGTTCCTTGACAACACATAAGCCTAGAGGGAGTAGTAACTAGCCCAKGATTTTCTGGATCAAAATCCTGTCTTCATGTATTTGAAAATTCATACAATCATTTATGCAAAAGAAAAATAAAAGCATGTAAGACCCATACCTTCTTTTCTTCTTGTCAGCGCTGCCTCTCAACGGCTTGCGTAAAAAGGATTTTCCTTTTATTATTATTTTACCCTTCTTCAGACAAATTACATTTTTCAGCTGTGATACTCTCCACCAAACTCTCCAAAAGAAYTTGCTACCAACTCTTCCCCAGCAGACCCCCAACAATCAAAGCTCACAGTTGCTGTACTTCTTTTTTTTCCTCCTTTCTAATTTTTTTTTAAAGGAGAAAAATAACATTTTCCTCAGACGACTGAGTGCATTTTTTCCTTTCAGGRTGGTAGAACAGTATATCCAGAAGGACAATCTTGTGAGCTCACCATTAAAAAAACCTAGACCTCTCCATACTCCTGGTAAAGGTGTGAAAATGGGAAACATACAGGGCCAAGAAGTATACTTCACTACCCACAAAAAGCAYGAGTAAGCAACGATGGGCTCTATGCAGCCAAACAGAGCACAGTGGCCTTGGCATCAATACCAGTTTTAGTTCAGCCTTGAAAACTTTGTATGAAGTGGCTGGAGGGTTGTTCAGAATGGTTTTTTTCTCCTTTTCTCCACAGTGCCTGGATTACTTTCAGAAAATACACTCCCTGGCACTAAATAGTTTGCCATAGCCTCACACTTACTTTAAAAACAGAAGGAAAAGAACTGCTGCACAAATCTGCCATCACACAACTTGTCATTCCTCCACTTCTCCTGTTCTCAAGACTGCACAGAACAGTTCCCACTTGTGCCTGGCCACATTTCTATTGCTCCTAGCTGAAATGCATCTTTGCAAAGCTCACTTTATTAGCAGTGCTCCCAAAATGCCAGAGTATATGTGAAACATTGTCAGCCCCTTTGCCTTTTGAAATATGTCTTTGCACAGGGCATCTTTCAAAACAATAAATCCTGGATACTTAATCAGCGGCAGGGTAAGAAAAAACAAGCTTCTCCACAGCCAGTGATAAAGACTGGGGTTTACTTCTTCTTTGCTTGAAATTGCAGTAATGAACTTGAGTGTTTTAGARGTAACATGAGACAAAGGTGTTGCCAAAAGTCAGTGATGAAGTTACTGAAATTTGACTCGTAATCATTTGCTGGCGTCACGCCACCCCCGGCCAAGCGGTGCGAGTGATCAGCAGAGGCCTGGGGAGCACTGCAGCACCAGGCACAGGCAGGGGGTGGGCAAACAAGAGGCCAATTCAGAGCAACTGGAAGGCATCCCAGAAAAACAAACGATGGAAATGTTTCAACCACCAAGCCAGGACTTCACTAAGCCTCTCAAAGAGGGAGTTGGTACAGCCAGCTGCCAGCAAGGATGATCAGCGAGCCACAGGGCTAGCACTAGCCCTGCCACCTGGTAGCCCTGCACTCCTCCTCTTCAGGGCATCTTCTTCTGTGGCCATTTGAGCAAGCAGACCACACGCATGGCAGTGAAACATCAGGCTGTCCTGCAAGCCTCGTCTGCTAGTATTTCATATTTTGGTGTACTCCTGGGAAAGTGCTTACTCATTTCACTCCATAGGAAGCGAGGCAGCCTTGCTGCCTCAAGAATAATTTATTGTCATTAATAATAATACACTGATATAGAACTTTTCATCCCAAAGGATGAAAAAAGTAATTTAGAATCACCAAGCAATTTTCAGAGYGGAATAGTTTGTGCTTTAAGGCACATGCAGCAGTGACACTGGAATGTCCCTGGTTGTGCCTGTGCCAGTTATGTGCACAGAGGAAGTCTGCCATGCCAACAGAATCAGCTGATGCCCTCCTTGGCAGCACAGGGAGAGGAAACAGTGGCAGTGGGTGAATTAAACATGGCACTGGGTGCAAAACCATCTACACTACTGCATTCAATGGGATGAAGCCACTGGGGCCATGATCTTCCTTTCTCTGGGCAAATGAAACAACTCGCCCTGCATGAATTGGTGCAAAAAGGAGAGGTGATAGACCAAGTAATGGAGTTTTCAGAAAAGAAAGTAGGGTAAAAGAAGACCGGAGAGATACCAGTGGTTTCTTCACCCATGCTTCCTTTGCTGCCCAAAGCTAAGATGTAGTGCTTGCTGGAAACCAGTAGTTAAAACACCAGCGTGCCCTTGATGTTTTCRTATCTCTCAGACTGGAAAAGAAAACAGACAGCAACAAGAACTACTCTTTGGTCATGATTTCCAACTGCAACCTGAGTGCCCAGCACAGCAAACTCTGACTTCAAAAAAATAAATWAGACAGAAATTGAGAAAATATAAAGCTGCCCAAATATTAACAAGTTTGTGCAGTGTTAGGGTAAGGTATTTCTCATGCAGATCTTCTGAATCTTTCTTCCCTTAGCAGTTAATGCATAATCTGGAGAGATAAACACATAACTTCTGCTTAATAACCACCCAGAGAGAAGGGCAATGCATTCCTCCAGGGAGCAGCAGTTGCAGACAGAATTTTGCTTCACAGGTCGCTAATTCAAAGGTAACCTACTTTACTAGGGATTCAGATGTATTAGTGTCTGCTGGTGCTGCTTGGTGGCTTGCAAGTAAAACAGTTTTTCAACCTCATATGAGTTCTTTGCATGTACAAGTCTCTAGCTTACACAGATGTTGTAAAACCTCCAACTGCAGACAGGAGGGGGAGGGTCAGTGTAGTGAAGGAGGTCTCCTTTCCCAGTTGGTCCAGCTGATCTGTGCAAATCTAGACTGGAAGGTGGGATCGCCATCCTCCTGGCATGACCCTCACACACCTCTTCTTCCAATCTCCCTCTGAGCCCTCTTTCCTTATTTTCTCATTTACCCAAACCTCTTTGTATTTCCACTTTTACAATTCAGATCTCCAGTGTTAAAAAGATCCAACAAATTAACCAACTCTGTTAGCACTTCCCATTGTGAACTACAGCTCTCCCTTCTCCACATCTCACCCCTCAGCTTKTTGGGAACACAGTTCATATAAAAGCAGAAATTAAAACAGTTGAAACAAAATTAGAGGATGAAGGCATGGACAAATCCCCATTGCTACTCAAGGCTGCTTCATTTCATTACTAAGTAGTAGTGCTAAAAATAGGTCTGAGTACAAAGCATTGCCAGTACTGAGACTTCTATCACTGCTAGACTTGGGAATTTGTTTATGACTTTTCCCAATGAACAGAGAGCCTTATAAACACACTTCAGAAATATTTGGGGTAGGAAAAAAGAAAATAAGGGGGGAAAAAAGGAGACCATATCAAATATTTGTGGAGCCATGAATCTGTTTACCTGGAGGGTAGGTAAGAGAACCAAGTATGCCATGCATCAGGTTGTATTCTGGAATGGAAAATTCTGCTGTTCTTTGCATGCTATCCAGCTCACATCCATGAATTCTTTCATAAGACTACATTAAATTTTCCATTAAGCATTTGAGGATTTAAGGAATAATTTGTGTGTGCTAAAATCAATATTAACTTGTATTGTTCATTGGCAAGTCACTCTAATAGCATTATACAAAATGTTATCAAGTGCACTGAATGAGTGATGATGGTATAAACCAGTTTGGGAGAAACTTTTATTGCAGTAAATGCAGGGTTGTTATTTTATTCTTAAACAGCCTTTACCAGCATCAAAGGGATGCAATTGATGCAATGATTTCAAATATTGATGGCTGCTGACATATGATTTTACAAACATACAGAGAGAAATTAGGATAGGCCAGGCTATTACAGCTACAAATAAACTTTTAAGAAATTTAGGARTACATTAAAGGGAAGCAGAACACTGGAAGGACCAAGCAGCTGACTCCCATAGCTGCTGCTGAATGGGCAGAGATAAACAGTGCAGCATAGCAAATGCACACTTGCTGCAGGCTGAGCAGGTCTGAAAAGCCAACAGTCTCACCACCTCCAAATCATCACAGTAAGACCTATAAACCTGCATGGCACAGCCACAAACTCACAGGGAACTTTGGGATTTTGATCATCAGTTTCCTTGGAGGCTAAGGCACTTTGCCCTTGCCTTGCTGAACCATGGGCCTGTGGTTTTCTCCCTGTACGTGACCTTAAAGCTCCTGAACAGTGAGTCTTGCTCTGCTGTCAGTGCTCTGGGTGACATTTCACATGAGTCCAAGCTGGAGCCACCTGCCATAGAAGAGGGACAGACAATGACATTTCCTCTGCCTTGTGGGCAGGGACGAACCAACTTCATCCTTAAGGGTGCAAAGCCTTGAGCACTTGGCAGCATTGCATCCAAAGCATAGAATCAATATGGTGCCAATAGGGAAATTCTATTTTCACTGCAGTAGGATGTAAATTACTTCTTAAATTTGTGCATGTCTCCTTATTGTATAGCTGTCTATACAAATAAACCTTTGTGTGTGTATATATACATATATATAATATCACCAGTTTCATCAGGAGCTAAGAACTCTCTTCTGTTTGAGTCTCCCCTCCTGGGCTAACCAGTCAGCAGGGATGCTGAGTGACATCTACCCAGTATTCCTCAATATTTTTCCTAACAGAGTTCTTTATGCCTATGAAAACAGCTTATAGAAACTTTATTATTTTTTATGRAGTCACACTTTGCATGCTACGGAAGTGTGCTTGGGTTTGTTGTTTCTTTTTTCAAAGATTATTTCCAGGGCCTAGGGTTTTTAGATTGGTTTATGGTATTTGGTCCCAAGCTATGTATTATACATAAAATTAATGATATATATTTTCACTTTGTTTTTAAGTCTAGGCTTCTCAGAGTTCCTCCTCAAAGGAATAAATAAAATTGGCTCTCCGAATTATTAACAAATAATATCTACTGCAGACAGATTTTCAAATTGCTCTAAATTGCACGGCAACGTTGATTTGAATGTGGTTACAGCAATCACATCACTGCAAGACCTGACTGAAATGAATATTTCAGGCAGTTCAGTAGTACTGGTACAGGCTGTTCCCATTTGTATATTTAATATCTGAAGTTAAGTGTAAATTTGCAAATAATAAATGTGCTCATGACTATATCTATATGCATACACTTCTCTCAAAACTTCTAAGGAGGCTTGAAGAACAATAATGAACCAAGCTGAATATTCAAGCCAGCTTCTAAGAGCAAAGAGATCCCCCCACACACTCATAAACATAGTTGCTTCCAGGGAAAGCAAAGCCAGAGGGGTGGGGAGAAAGGGCAGATTGGGGGGGGACCCCACAGAGTGCTGTATATTTTGGGAGCATCGTATTCTTCCACTGCAGAAGTTTTCTTGTGGTTCAGCACTGGCTGCAGTGAGGGTAGGAAGAGTTGGCACTGGGACAACTGCCTTGGGTTAAAGCATTCATTGCTCTCTGCTGAATATGAGGATGAAAAAGACAAATTTTTACACTGTCTGTACAGATACACCCTCAAAATATTTTTCTGATATTAGTTGTATGGGAAGATTTCTCAAAGATCTACTACTTGTAAAAACAAAGCTTCCAACATCTCAGACCACAAAATTCCAATTGCACACACAGGCGGTAATTCTTGCAACCTTTTCAGTTAAGTAAAATTTCATCTCATTAGCAGAAAATTAAATCAAAGCATGTACTTATGTTTAAGTGGACAGCAAGGGATTGTGAAGAATTCATTGCTGCTCTGCCATCCCTGAATTCAGTACATCAGTCGAGCAGTCACAGCTACACTCACAGGTGCTCTTAGCCCATGTCCAAAGTGTACTTGCGAAAACAAAACAATCAAAACTTCAGGCCTATCTTTCCCAGGTTCTTAAAACCTCTGATGCACTAAATGCAAGGGACTGATAGCAGTAGCTATAATCTTCATTTTTAACTATYACGGAGGTTAATTTCGCGGGTATTTGGCGGAAGCACTACAATGCTGTRGAGGTTTAGAGCGTTTCTCAGCAGCAAAGCTGCATTAGGAGGCTGGGGCAGCACTGCGGAGTTGCCAAAAGAACCCCCGCGCTCCCTCCCGCCCGTGCCGGCCCCGGGCGGCCGCCAGAGGGCGCGGGCACCATTCCCAAGGAGCCGCTTCCCCCTGCCCTGCCCGGCCCTGCCCGGGAAAGCTCCGGGCACAGCGCCCGAGCGGCACCGCGCAGCCCTGCAGCAGCAGCAGGATGCGCTCAGCCTCAGCAACGAGGCCTGCCTTCGGCAGGGTGTGAGCACCCCGGGGCTGTCAGCAAAACCCAGTCAGCGTGCCACGAACCTGGCTCGGTGAGCTCGGAAAGCAGCCCGAGCATCCCCACAACTCAATTGGCCTCTGCCCGGCAGAGATGTACAGATTGGAATGCAAAGCAGAGGAGCGGCTGGGTTGGTGTCAGGGACAATTAAGGTCTCTGCTCCCCGGCCCATTAGCTGAGTGATTCGGAGCTGCTGGAGAGGTTTAGTCATTCCTGTGGGGGATAAAGGACATGGATACTGTGTCTGGGGATATTGATTGAGAGGGACACAAACAGTAGCTAGGATACCTCTTCAGTGACACAGAAGTTAATGATTTAGTGATTCATAGAAGAAAAGCTGCCTTGCCACCTTTGGTAATTGTTTGCATTGCAGATAGTGCCACGTGAAGTGACCTTGTCAAATTAGCAAAAGCCCAGAGCACTGTACAGCAGGTAACTCGCTGGCAAACTAGAGACTGAGGCTCTCAATATGTGAATCTCTGCACATGCACACACACTCTGTGTTCTATCCTGATTGAGCACAATTTCTAGGAGCTCTTTCTAGTACAGAGTAGTTCAGAGCTGGATTTCTGTTCAGCTATTCCCATCCTCTGGTGAAAAATCCCAAGAACCCCAACTCTTACTTTCTAACAGACAAGAAAACTAAAACCTACTCCCCTACTTTTCCTGTACATAGTACAAAAGCAAAATGAAGAGACAAAACATTAGAGCAATCCTTCCAGGAATCCACAAAAAAAGGGAAGCTGCCTAACTACTGGGGAACCACAGTGCTGTAGCAGAGCACAGTTGCTCCTAAGTTGGCTTGCAAGCTACAAGCACAGCGAAGCAAAGCCAATCCAAATGTGAAGCAAGCTCTCAGAAATCTGAGTAAGAAATGGGCTCAGCTGCTGGATTACAGGCCCCAAGAGACTCTTAATGGGCTACAGAGACTGTCACCTGCAGGCTACTGTTTAGCTCAAATTCACGCCGGCAGAAAGTTTCCACCAGATGATGACTTGCTGGTGGTCTGTCTAGAATATGATACTGCCTTCCTAATCTTTTAATTGTTCTTCTAATTCACTCTAATTTTGATATTTTGTCTGATTTATGCTTTCTACTAACCTACATTGTGGGTTTTTTTTAAACATTTCATGCCTCTCTAGTAAATTCGAAAACCACTGGTTTTGAGTGAAGAGGACACTTTTTGAAGCAGTCATTTAACTTTGCTCAAAAAGCCAATGGTCTGCATATTCAAAAGCACACATCTCAATGCTGCTACAAAAAAAAAAAAAAAGTATGTGAAAACTTCTGTTCTTCCTGTTTAGAAAGAGCTGGTTTTTGCCACTGGATATGGAACATGTTACCCATGAAGTGGTAAAACTCTGCACAGGAAAAGCAGAGCAATTTTATGAGAGGTGGAGTTGAGCATCTTGCCCCCAACTTGTCTGGGGAGGAGGGAACAGAATTTTGTATAAATGTGTCCACAGGGATTTGTACCTTTTCCATTATAGTGTTCAACATGAACAAAATATTTCATGGCATCCATGTTTTTACATGGATGGAGGCACTCTGTTCCTCTTGAAGCTAATAGAAAATTCACTGTATAGATCAATTATAGATTCACTATATCCTGAAATATGTACATATTTCAGACCCATATATACCCTCTGCACCTCCCTCTGAAATGCACTGATGTATGAAGATGTCTAAATAACAAACTGAAGTGGGAGTAAAATATTTTTCCTAAACACTTCCAATTATTTGCATTTAACTCATTGGTGGGACTCCTGTTTAATTCCTGGGGCATTATACCTGTGCAATACTATAATACCACTGGGGGTAAATCAGGACCAAGACTTTTAATGTCCCACCCAGGTTTCATGAGACTTTAATTAAGGTACCTCAGGAGCACCGGGCACTCAATCACTTCTTTTTTCTTAATTAAAGAAAATATTTTAGCTAAAACCACAACTTCTTTGATGTAGGTTACTCATACCTTCCTCCCTCCCCCCAAAAATATTCAGCATTAAGCATGTAAATCATACTGAACATTACCAACCTAAAGGGAAGTGACAGATGACTGTGACTGCCATTAAATGTTTATTGCATCCCAGCCATGTAATGCAATTAGATGGCAAGGAACATGTAATGTGTATTGCTCTGGTGGGAGAATGGGGAAATTATTGAATTTTCTCTCTTAATCTATTTATATCTTGCAGTGGGGCCATTAGGTAGATTAAGCTAGGGACAGTGCCCCCATTCAGTATGCTAAGTAGTGTTTGTCACTCATTGCATTATATGGCAGTGACAGCCACGAGAGTCCCACACGTTGCAATAACACTGAATCAGAGGGGAAGTGGCAGAGAAGTCTCCTGCTAACAAAGTATTCTCTTAGTATCCATTCTTAAAGGCTTCTCTTTCTCTCAAATAAGAGGCAAAATCCCTGCCCTTCCCCATTCCTCCCCTAAAAAAATAAAGGAAAAAGAAATCACTAACTGGTTATTTCTTTCTCTCTACGGACTGATGCTACAGGAGTTCGACCTGCATGACATGTTGCTTTAGTAGAACACTACTGTGCTCCCTCAACTGTTCTTTGTATTCAGGTGGTTCTTCAGCCTCCACTGAGGCTGAAAACTTCAAATCTTAATGAACTCAGCTTCACAGCAGCTTCTGGAGGTAGCAAGGTAAAAAAGATCTTCATGTTAAAGCAGGGGCATGAAGCCATTAGAAGGTACAAGTAAAAAACCACAAATAAAAGCAGGATTCAACATACCACTCCAGCTTTTCTATTAAGACATACCCCTGGGCATTCAGAAAGTATATGTTATCTCTGCAAACTCCAGCTCAGACCCTATGTTTTCCTCAAGCAGTTCCAACACTGGCTTTGCAGCCTGGCATCTGCAGCAGGCTCGGTTGGGGCAGAGGGGAGGTTACATGGCTGTGGCTCCTGCCACACCACAGCCCCAGGATCATATTGTGCTCTGTGTCAATCCTGATCCTGAAGTCTCAAAGACTCTGTATGGATCTATCAGCAGGGCTTTTTTCCAAAAGGTAATTAATCCTTCAAACATCTGATCTCAAAACTGTCCTCACATTTTGCTAATTCAGGCCTCCTCGTCAGATTTCTAGTGTTTCCTGACTCGAGCACAGCAATGGCCGTTAATGACAGGCTGAGTGGCCAGCTGTGGCTCCTTAATATCTCATATAATTGCTGCTCTAACATCCTTCTCCTCCAAGCTTTGCATGTGCGTCTGAAGCAATGGATAGATAGCCCTAGAAACCAACAGCCTTTGTTCATCCACAGACAGATCAAACGTGGTCAGGAGCAATACAAGGCTTCTCTGAGACACCCTGCTGATGCACTTCACACTGTGGCAGCACCATTTCAAGTGTATCTTTCTCAGAGGGTTAACTCAGCACTTGCTCTCCGTGTTTGAGCTCAGCCCAGCACAGCCTCAGAGCCTGTGTCTCCTCACCTTGCTCTACATGGGCAGAGCATGTCTGGGGTTTCTGAAGCCCTGTTCCATTGCTCTTCATGCTGCCATCAGCTCTGCTTTTCTGACAAAGTTTCCCAGAAAGCTGTGGAAGGACGAGGCCATATGCCTGGGCCCATGGCAGAAGGCTGGAAGACTTCTTGTCCTTATGTGACAGCCTGTGTCCTCTACAGACCCATCCTAGAGGAAATGAAACTGAGCCCCTGTGCAAAGCTGTGGCTGCCAACCCAACGTCACAGTACAAACACTGGAATCTATTTTGTTAACTGCCTCAGACAGCTTTATCTGCAGTCCTACCACTCTCTAAGCCCATCACCCTGGTGCCCTCATGCCAGGCACAGTGCTGCAGTCACAGGCATGCCTAGCACCAGCTCCAAAGGGCGAGTGCCTTCACATTTGGTGGCAGAGCACTTGCAGCCCTGCTAGCACTGACTGCGGCAGCGCCTCAYGTGCCGAAAGCCTCAAGCTGCTGCTCTCAGTGATCGCTGATGCTCGGGGTAACACTTGGAGCTGCTGCCACCTCCTTCAGTACCAAAAGCCGAACAGCAGAGAAAAGTCTAGGCAGAGAAAGTTCCACCCTAGGCAGAGAAAGTTCCACCCTAGGCAGAGAAAGTTCCACCCTTGTTGGCCAGGCTGGCAACACTTCTTATATTACTCCTCTTGCGGCTGCCAGATGCGATATTTCAGGGGGATTCAAGTCACTCCACTTTAGGAACAGATCTAGGCCAGGAACTTGGAAAACAAAGAGGACTATTCTCACCTGCTTGGCCCAAGAAACTTAAGAGCCATAACTAAACTAGGCTTCCACTGAAAATTTTCATTTATATGTTAAAAATCTAACAGGAGCAAAGACCTTCCATGAAGGTCTTTGTGCACCTCTCCAAGATCAAATGATCATAGAGGTAGAAAGCTTCTTTCCTGAGAGTGGGCAATTATYAGGTGAGAATGTAAGTGCCCAGCAAAATCTGAACCATTCTGCTGCTTCCCAAGGGCTTTGGAGCAATTAGATTTTCACGCCCTTTGCTTTGTCAGATGAAATATTTGAACGGCTCTATCTAATGATGGGGTGTATATTCACAATGAAAATCCCAGTCCTTCTCACAGTGTTATTTTTGACATTGAGCACAGAAATGCTAAAAGTTTCTAACTGACACCTTTTCATTAAAGGGAGAAAAAACCAGCACACATCTATCAAATCTCTAGATGCAATAATGTAATATGATTATTGCTAAAAATAATATCAATTCATGGTACAAAAATCAATTCTAGCAATTTCCAGTGCTAGACATGTTGCTTTTATGTCCTTTTGTGTACAGTACTTCAAGTAAGTGAAAGCTGACACTCAAAAGCTCTCATAAGAAAGCTCAGTTTTTTCAGAAACTAATGTAAAAAAACCCCTCTTCTCAAGTTGTTGAAGGGGACCAAATAGAGCCCTCCTGGAAAAGTATGCAATATAAAGTCAGTAGAGCTGCAGTTGTTGATGTGTGGGCAGAAGCCTTTCCATGCTGAAAGGCTCACTCTCCTCCTATTTCCCATCACTACAGTAATCTGCTGGCAGATAACTAAGCTGTAAGATATAAAGGCAAAACATATATTTTCTTGAATGAAGACAAAGGAAACTCAGTCTTTCTGCCTCTCAGTTTTGGGAGATTAATAGTATTATGAAGGGAATGTTTTATTACCACATGTAAATCAGACTTGGAAAACCAAAGATTGGAATAATACTCCTGTGGAGCCAGTGAAACATCAGTTTGTGAATTGGCAAGTCATTGCATTTTGATATTTTTTGGCACTGCAGAGCATCTGCAAACCCATTGTGCTATCTGATAATCGYTTGGTATTTGATAATACAGTACTAAAGGCACAAGTGAACAAAAGGCAGCCAGGGAATTATTTGTGAATTATATTATATTGGTATTCAGTAATTAAGCCTTAGAATTAGTTGGGAGAGGAGAGCATTAGACTTCAAAATTGCTCTACTGAGTACAATATTTGTCTTCTGTGTCAAACACATTTATTCAACTGAGTCATGCAGATCTGCTTCCAAGCTTGGAGACTTAATGCCTAGTGAAGGGCTTGAAAATGACTGATTCCAGCATTTGCCATACACTCATAGCTGAATCCCCAACCTCTTTTCATTCCCAAACTTCAGTAGGCAGGCAGGATTGTAAAAATTCTATCCTTATTCTTTATGTAGAAGCATATTCTGGTTTGTGTAATGTCATGTTAAAAATACCTATTTTCCTGACTCCTTGTTTGACAGTAAGCTTCTGTAGCTAAATGTTTCCTGCACAGCCAATCTTGTTTTTACTGAAGTCAGTTTATGAAAATCCCACAAAGTTCACACAGAGCTGTCAGACAGTAAACATTTGTCCCAGACAGCTAAAATAAAGTGGTTCACCACCTTATAAAAAAGGTATTCATTAGAGTAGAGATTTAACTGAAAATAAGAGAAATTATGGGCAACAAAGAGGGGAATTTCATTGCAGAACTGATGCAAGAGACTATAAAACATCTGGAAGATGTTAGTGACTGCACTGGCTGAAATCACAGAGCACGCTATCTACTCTCTGAGAGCTGATTCTCCTTGACTTAAAGGGGAAAGAAAACCTCAAGTGAGATAGCAGATGAGTTGTTACTCAGAGTAAGCTGGCACCCCTCACGCTGGCACTGATAAAATACCAGAGGGAGGCTCTGGCTGTGCTCTGCTCGCTCTCCAAGGGGGAGACAGCCAGCCTAAGCTCCTCTCTGATGGGTCCATGCATCACCACTGACAGTCTCTCCAGAAACAGGCATGCGCYCAAGAGCTGAAGCACTCCACAGCCTCCACCACGAGCCACTACTGCAGATACTCTGAGCAGGAAGGAACCACTCTCTCCTTCTGACTTACCCTGTTTCTTCACACTCCCCCTCCCCTAGTTGCAGAAAGAAAAGTTTTGTTGTAAGTCACAGACTTTACTGTTTTCCTTTTTTTGTCTCCCTAAGAGAGATTTTAAGTGTTCAGATATTTTTGTCTAAACAAACATTTGCAATTATTAAAGAATACTGTACACTCAGGTAAAATGCCTAATGAGGTGACAGAAGCACAACGAAGTGGCAGAAAGTGTTACAACTAGGACTAGGAGATTACACTAACATGTTTCAGTTGCTTTTGTCTCTACTCTCCTCTGATATTCTCCTGGGCCCTCAGCAGTACAGATTCGAACAAGCTGAAAATCGGCCCTTCCCATCCTGTTCTGAAAGGCAAACAGTACTCTGTCATTGAAACAGATGTTTTGGTTGTGAGTTTTATTAATAATAGGAGTGTGTTGTTGAAAAGTCCTGTACAGGCTGGCTCACTTGTAGCTTCCCTTTAGTGTTTTCTAAAAAGGTAACATCAAGGAGAAATCCCATCCCTGACAACGCTAATGGAGGTGTTTCCACAGGCTGCTGTGGAGACAGGGTTTGACACCCACCGTGTTCTTCCTCCACACCATCCCTCCTGCTTTGGGTACCAGACCCACTTCACAAAACTTCTCAATTTTACCCATCCTAGGCTACTACTGATGTTCCTTTTAACTTGTTTCCCAAGACAAATATGACTTTTATGTGCAGTGTAAGTCAAAGGTGATAACAAAGCTCYTGAGATTTATGTTTCCTGAAACCCAGTAACTCAAAGGTGCATTTCAAAATAACCACAGCAATCCTGATTGGTGCTGAAAAACAGCAGCAAGAAGATAAAGTAGTGACAATACATGAATTATCGTGTTCTTCTCTGAAAGTTATATATGGCCTTATTTCTTTCTTAGTTTTATTTACAATCCAATCTGAGTATTATCCATCTATGTTTGCTGGTTTTGCCAGTATTCACAGAATTATTTCTGTGGAAAATTTTTATGTGCACTTTCCTCCCAAAGTCTTTGTGTTGGCAATATACTATTTCACCTGGCAAGGCATACAAAATATTAAGAGCCCTTCCTGCTAGAAAATAGTAAATCATAAGTATGCTGCTGACACCCCTAGATATGCAATACATCTTAAATACAAATTTTCAGACAAATGATCAATCACACAACAACCTAACGGACTGTAAAGAATCACAAATAATTTCAGTGCTACCTTATGTAGATGCTGAAAAACAGCAATGAGGATGACCGAAGGAATCCCAGAAATTAAATCTAGTGACACACTGACAAATACGCTAATCCGCATTAATGCCTCTGTTTGCTCTGGGAGATAAAAACCATTACAACTAATGACAGAATCAACCTTATCAACAGCATCCAGAGAAGCAACAAAATATTTGGATAGCTGCTGGGACAGCCTCTGAAAATAGTCTGCAGAATTCAGGAGAAGTTTTTCAAAACAGGTTTCTGGGGATGGGCTTTTTTAAGATAGGCTGGTCTCCTCACATGTAGAGCCACCACCAGATATAAACCTGCTGCTGTGACCACCCTTCAAAATKATGTGCAGAAACAAAATAATGCAGTGAAAAGCATGCAAATTAACTGAAGCTTTGAGAAACTTCAATAATAATCATATTCAAACGCAGAATATTGGGAAGAAATGAGGGGCAGAAAAAGGTAGGGAGCAATGCAGAGATAAAACTCTTGAAAATTATTTCACATAGTCATAGGAAGAAGACAAGTTGGAAGGAAATGCTGAGGTTATGCTGGAGAAAATTTAACATGCTTTAACATATTTTTGCTTTCATTTGTATTATGCTTGGGAAAGAGTGAGAACAGACAGCTACATGGGACGCTGTCTAAATACAAAGCAGAGAGCAAACCCTAGCAGCATGTCTTTTAAAAAAGGAAGGAAACATGCCAGTTCTCAATTASATGCTTTCATTGGTCAAGTCTGCATACAAAATAGTTTACACAACACCTCAAAGTTGCCTACTTGTATTTTTGTAGTCAGAAAACAAGCCAACAGCAGAATTATTTTTGCTGGGAGACTCAAAATGACTAGAGAGCTTTGCCTCCCAGATCTGGTTTCCATGCCACTTTTACTTGCCAACGAAGCCTTGAKTCTCAGCACACACAAATGAAGAATTTCCAGAACTTTTAAAAAGCAGAAGGTTATTTCTTGCATCAAGGCTGATGCCAAGAAAACTGGTAAATATTAGATTAATTAAACTACATATGCAAATATAGCTAACAAAACGGCTGCAAGAGATTGAGGCAGACAAACGTGCTGGCATATCCTGGTATACCCTCTCTGTATGTTCTGGAGTAAGYTTTGGAGACCCAGATTGTCTGAAAACTTAATTTCATATTCCAGATTACAAACCAGTACCAAGTAYGGCTCATTGCTCACCTCAACAGACATCCTGGCTGCTCTGCTGCATCGTTTTCATACCTTTCCTTCAAAAAAAGCTGCATTTTYTAGGGACATTTTTAAACATTTTCCATAAAGTAACAGGATGACTGGGGTTGGAAGGGACCTTAAAAATCATCCAGTTACAACCCTCCTGCCATGGGCAGGGACACAYTTTACTAGAACAGGTTGCTCAAARCCCCATCCAGCCTGGCCTTGAACARTTCCAGGCATGGTGCACCTGCAACTGCTCTGGGCAAGCTGTGGCTCACCACTCTCACAGTAAGACATTTCTTCCTAATACAAATCAGTTTAAAGTCATTATTCCTTGTCCTAGCCTTTCACATGCCCTTGTGAAAATACCCTCTCCATCTTTCTTGTAGGCTTTCTTCAGGTACTGCATGACCACAATTAGGTCAGCTTGAGCTTTATTTTTTCCAGGCTGAACAAACCCAAGCCTCTCAGCCTTTCCTCATAGGAGAGGTGTTCAATCCCTCAGATCAACCCAGTTTCCCTCCTTTGGAATCATTCCAACAGGCCCATGTCCTTGCTTGAGTTCTAAGGTATTATTAACACATAATTGACTGATTATTGCAACACCTCAAAATATTCCACAGMAAGACAAAGGCTGGATATGGAAAGCACAGTGTCTCTATGCCACTAGAAGTGGGCAGTTGTATTAGATACATGATTCCMGTTTCCCAGCTCAAGCATTTGCCCTACCATGTATAAATTAAGTGAAGCAGATTTATTTGCAGTATAATGTGCTGCACCATATATTAAATGACTGAAGCAGATTTATTATGTGCTAGACTTGAAAACAGCCTTTTAAGAAGTATTTTTAATAATCYCAGTTTCAAAGCAAGATTTAGAGTGGTAAACTGTATAATAAAATGCATTTAAGGACAGAACAAAACCTTCAACCATTTTCCCTACCCTGCATAAATGAGTGACATTTCTGAATTTWATTCATACATAGGTGAAGGACCAATACAAAATCTCATTGACACTGAATTCCAACTAGAATGTCTTCACAAAGACATAAGTAGTGTGTAAGTCAGTCTCTATCCATTAAAAAATACAGTATTACACCAAAGAGAAYGGAATGTCCTCAGGACAACATAAATTAATGCAACTCCATTTTCCTTTGTTTCTATCAGCAGTTTAAATTCTTCAAGAATCTGACCTTGAATGCAACAGACAAGAAAAGGCAGTTCTGAACATTTWAACCCTAAGAATGTTTTGCACAAGGACAGAGTAAGACTGTGTCTCCATATAGAAGGCCTAGTCAAGGTACTGGAAGGGCAGTCAGAGGGTCGACAAGGTGAGAGCAACTCTACCATTCTTCTCCTTTCATTTTGTTCAGTTAGCACAGCATTTGGAAGAAATAATCTAATATCCACAAGTTATATAGCTTTCTGATTGTAAAGAAATGGGAAAAACTATAAGAAGGAATTTWTCCCATGTCAGGCAAAACCAATATCAGAAAAAGGAACCACAAAGAAAAGGTATGAAAATTGTTTTATACATTACGTCACTAATTTTTGAATTCAGTGTTCAGTGAATACCAGAGGATGAGCTTCAACTGGAAACCCCTGCCAGTTGTTTGCACACAAGCAGCAGAAATACACCACGTACTAAAACCACAACTGTATCTTGGCCCAAAGCAAGCCCCATTTCTCCAGCCACCAGTTTCAGAAGTGCCTAGCACAGGCTACCCCTGCAGTGAAAATTGCAACATAATTCACTTTACCATGACAATGAGACCCAACCCTCCACATCTGAACAGCAAAATAAAGTTGTGAACTGTGAACCATATCAAGAGAAAACTGACTTGTTCTGCAGAGCAGGGATTTTTGGTTTGTGTGACCTGCTGTAGAAGGTGCAGGGCTCAGCTGGCCTCCCCTAGGAGCATCCTGCAGCTTGTTACAGAACAGGCCTGCTACAGTTGTGACAGAAATGAGTACCTGAAGGAGTTCCTACAGGGTTTGATCATCAGGGTGTCTCAAGGACTGTGCATTGTTACATGAAGCCTGCAAAGTGCCATGGAGGGGAAAGGAAAAAGGGGGAATGATTCATGCGTGGGCAGGGATGCTTTTGTGCAAAATGCCCAGAGCATGAAACACAGCCAGAAAGCCAAGGATACTTTAAAAGCCACTGCAAAAAAGTCACATTGTAGCTAATAGTGATCTGAACRATGACTGAACTCTTGTTCCACACTTCTAAAAAGTAAGTGGGTTTTTTTGTCCATTTGGCCAAAATATGTTGCATTCTTGGCTGAACTCGTGGGGAGTTCATTTTCCTTCTCAGATTAGTCAAATGAGTGTGAGTGCTTAGGACATATCTTATCCAAGCTGTAAAACCCCTGCTTCTGAACTTGGGAGGAATCTGACTCGCCTCTTAAAGCATATCTGGTGCCAGAACTGCTGTACCCTAGTCGTGTTTCTGTGCAGATTGTCATGTCTGGGATTCCAAAACCCATGTGGACCCAGAGGTATATTACAAAGTAGTTACAAAGATATCCTCAAATTCAATAGCAGGCAGAAATYTCCCTAATCCTGGAGAAGTCACTGGTGCTACCCTGGGGTCCAGAGAAGCCCTCAGCATCAAAGGAATTATAAAAACAGCCAGGCTTGTAACAAAGGTCATCCCTTCTTAACTTTTGTAAAGCAATAAATGCCAAACTGCAGGTAAGAGGTGATGAATGTTAATGGAGTTACAGACTGAAGGGAAGTGCTGAGTGGCAGGAGTCACTGGAGTCAGGGGGGAGGTGCATCCCATACAGAGAGCAGGGCCAAGGMTTTCAGAAACAGTTCATGGCTTTGCCCAACTCCACCGTGGGATCAAAGCACAATGCACATTAGAGAAGCCACACAAACTTCTTTAAGAGGAGCACCCTCAGGTCAGTAGTTATTTTACCCCTTTGACATAGGTTATCCTTTTTCCACATCATAAATCACTCCACTGGGCAAACCACAGGAGCCAGACAGAGGGGCTAGGCMGCAACACATGGCAAAGGCCCCATGACAGCTCTTTTTTTCCTGACAGACACATCAGCAGCACCTGRCACAGATGTTTGGCACAGGTGTGCTCACCTGCAGGCACACAGAGCTTGGTGTGTGCAGCTCAGGGACAAAGGAAGCTGAGTCACCAGGACAGCAATCCCAGCTGTGCCCAGGGAGCCAAATAACTCCTCATCAGATTGCTGCATGTTCCTACCTTTGAGTGGTGCTCTGAGGCACTGACAGCTTTGTTTTCCTCATTCCTTTTGTCAGCTGGATTGTGTGTTTATAGTCACCTCAGCATTGTCTCTCCTACTGCCTGGTCACCAAAGCCATTGCACACCACCAGGAAGAAAAAGTAGGGATTTCTGGAGCACATACTACGTTTGCAAAGGATTGCTTAATCCTAACTCTCCTCATGTTTGTACTCATCCTTTCGTCTTTTTTTCTCTCTTTTTTCCGCTGTTTTCTTTTACAAAACAGGGAGAGTCTGTTTTCCTGATTATGCACTGTCTGGAAATGCAGTTGAAGGTAGTGTATACAATTGTGCTTCCTCCTTATATTATTACTGGATGGCCAGGATCCAAATACTTCTTGGCATCCTTTATCCCTAAATATTCTTTTGATCAATAAAAAAAAAAAAAGAATTCTGTAGCTTATATGAAGTGGATAGAAACTAAATATTAGCAGCCATCAAAATATTTTAAACTTTCAAATATATAAATCTATTCATGTATTGACATGTGCAAATGCARAGAAGTTTAACCAAAATGTTCCATTAAAAAGAAAATCACCAAATCCCTATTCTTTGTGTTATTTACACGCGAAAACAAAAGGTAACATTTGTCTGTCCCTCTTGGATTCACTTACATCCTGCATGCATTTTAGACATTTCAAGTAACACCACAGTTTTTGTGCAATACCTCAGAAKGTTACTCCAGCTCTTTTCTGGGGGTGCTCCCACACAGGGAGACTCAATTAATGGATTTTCTAGGTACATCATCCAAAGGAGGAAACAAAGAGACTTTAATGTACAGCAGGTCTCCACTGTCCTCCAGTGCAGACACARTTTCATAACCACCAGAGCCTGAATGGTCACTACTCAAAACATAAACCAGAAAATAGAAAACATACTATGGCTTTAAAAATACATAAAGGAGAACTGCCTTGTACCCGTTTCCTGCACTGAGAAAGGCAGCAACATCCAGCTCTCAGTTTCATGGCACCTAATAAAAGTGCAAGAGCTGAGCCAAAGACCAGTTCTGTATTTTGGGATGTGCCTCTTTACGGACCTATTTTGTTGTGTTCTGAAGCAGACAGGAGCTCCAAGGAAGGAAAGCCATTCACACTCTGGGCACAGGCAAAGTCTTTATGTGTGCTGTSTAATGCCCCTCCAGGAACTCGAGAGCACCCAGCATCTCCAGCCAATTCTGCCCTTTTCAAATACAATAGGTGCCTGACACAGGGGTGGACAGAGGACACCTCCCTTGAGTGACTGCACCAAGACCATGAGGGACCCCCAGCTGTGCAGATTTGAATGATGCAGTATTGCAACACAGCTGCTTCATATGAAACCCAGCACAGCTTTGCTCTGTGGGCAGCCCCCTTGGGGCACAGGGGCAGTGGCACAAATGAATCCCCTCACCTTCACAGCTAAAAGTGTTGGAAATGCTCTGGGAAGACTTGTCCATCTGGTGAGGAGAAAAGGAGGCTTTTATGAAGGGAGTGACAAACAGAAAAACTGTGTAGGGGCCCCATTAGAGTCACTGAACCACACACATGTGGGCAAGCAGGCTGGAGCTAACCACACGGCATGGAGCAAATCGGGCAGGACGGGTCCTCAGAGGCAGTGGCAGAGCTGGACCAATGGCTCAGCACAACAGSCTTCTCCAATTGGGCATTAGGAGCTCCACTCCTAATTTGGTCTGTATCTTGCTGACTGCCAGTGAGGATGAGTGGCAAACTGAGCTGGGCCAGCAGCACTTAAGCTGGACACAAATCAGACTGTAGTGCAAAAATCCAGCACCCATATCCTACATTCTCCATAGCCTTTCCATGGAAACAAACACCACCATCAGCCATTTYCATACCACAAATTACTTCCATGTTTTCTGTGAGCCCACCAGAGGGGAATTCCTGTGTCTGCTCACTCCCCAGTCCTGCCTCCAGCTCCTCTGGTTTCCATCTAAAATGGAGATAATTATACTTGCCTCTCTCCTGTATGTTTTTCCTACTGCAAATAAAAATGCACGACATTCACTCAAAGGCTTCTGAGCTTTCACTACGCAAAGGCACCCTTTCTCAGGGGGTATGAACTTTATATTTCATAGCCAAGATGGCCTTCATTAATTTAAGTGGCATAAAAAGAAAATATGTTTAAGAAAGTAGTGGAACAATGCAGTGAAAAATCATCCCAAATTTTATTATGCATATTTTTTAGGTTAGGGGATAACTTTTTAATCCAATGTGTCATATTTAATGTTCTACCAAGCCAAATCCATAGATACCCCCCAGAGGAAGATATTTCTTCCTCTGTTAGCTTAATACACTGGGTCAAGTGTGACTAGTGTTTATTTTAAATTTGCAAAATTGATCCCAGCTTCATATTTTTGAGACAGATTGGTCCGTTTTGGTACATTTCCAGAATAAATCCCGCCTGTTCTTTTAAAGTGAGACAGGCTTTTGACATACCATCGTTGTGACTCTGGAAGGCATTTCTGGCACACATAGTGAGTGATTGACTTCTCTGCATGTTTTCATAGTGATAAATATGTGGTACCATTGGGCAGGAAAACAGTGTTCCCCCCAAAAATCTCTGCTAAGCATATTTCAGAGAGAATGGGTTATTATAGATACCCCATTCTCTCTTTTCTGTGCTGAGGTATTTAATTCCAAAAAATCCACTCACTCCCACATCATTTAAACCTCCAAAGTGGAACATTCTACTTTTCCTTTTCTGCGCATGTAAAAAGAACAGGCAATCTTGCCAAGGTTAACTATACAATCTTGTTAGGCTTCTATAGATTTCATTAATGCCTCATAAAAGAGAATCAATAAAACTCCTTGCACGTCAATAWAAAAAATGACCTTTCGATTTACTCTTTAAGATACAACAAAAGAGAATCTTAATCAATAGACACTGTCAAAACTTCTCTGATAAGAGCTCCTGCAACAGGGAGTTTAGATTAAAAGTTCTTCTGAAAAGTTATGTTTCTGGTCTGAACTCCTTCCTAAGGACTTGGTTTTGATCCCATTGGGAAACTTTGTTGGGACTACTCATTTTAGGCTACACTCAACCTTGCAAGGCTGCATATTAGAAGTATGGRATTACTCACACACTGAAGCACAGATTCTAGTAAAGTGTCATCACAATTCAAAGGTTAATAGGACTGCTCACAAGGGAAAGGATTTATCCAGAACTGTGCCTTTAAGCCCATTCTTGCTTCAAATGTTCCTTTGACATGYTTCCTCACGCATGAAAGTCCACAATGCTTAAACTGACTTTTTCAGCTCCTTTTATGTCATTTACAGCTTASCATACCCAGCAACCACACCAAAATGACATTTTCCTAAAGCATCCCAGCAAGAGAGTTGGTAGCAAATAGCTCTGTCCTGGCACCAGTGCTGGCACTCAAAAACAAGGACCTGATCCAGGATCTTTTAACTGATACTTTCCATTTCTTTTGCTCCAAATTCCTCACTCAGACAGCTTGTGGGATCCCACTTTACATTGCCTCTGGGTTTTACAGTGTCCTCTCAGATTCAAATATAATAATGACCCACTGACATTTTTAATGGCTAGATGGATAAATGCATAAAATACTTTTATGTCCCCTCTCCCACTTCTGAAAGTTTTATCAGGTGGATAAGGAACAGTCTCACATTAAAAACAAATAAACAAACAATCCAAACCAAACAACAACATCAAGAGATAATCTGGTGGCAATAGTAAATATTTTTCTTCTTTTAATGTATCTCTGTTGCTTAATGTACCTCCTAGCACAATATAATATATAGTTTATATAGATGATGATACATTAATTAAAAAAAACTATCAAATCTCAAGTTCATGTGACTTTCCTTTTCATTTTCTACAAGTTTTTCCTCCCTGCCTGCCTTAGCTCATCCTGAATAGTCTTCCAGACTGAACTGAGGATCCTGAAGTCATTCCTGAAGCAGAGAAGCCCAAAGCCTTTTCATGTCAGGGCCACATTCAGTCCATGCTATTGTGAACAACTAGTGGTGTGGGATGATTGTGGGGCCACTTACAGTCATTAGGCCAGACCAGTCCTCTTGGTGTGCGCTGGTGTCCTAAGGAATTGGAGCAGCAGCTCCTTTATCACTGCCTTCTCCTCCTTGACTCAAGTATCCACGCACAACATACCTGACCTTTAAACAGGCTGCCTGCATGTGTTTGTGTCTGCCTCGTGGTTTTGAAGTGGCTGGTAAATACATAGTACTCTACTTCTGCCTTTCTCCAGCCTCAAATCCCCCAGGTTTGTTCCTACCCCAAGTTTTCATGCMAGAGAAAAGAATGTTTAGTGTATTCCCTGTATTTTGGGGAAAAGAGGATGCTTGAACTTCTTTATACAGTGCAGTATTTGTCTCACCACTCAGAAAGTGATAAAGCCTGCAGTACATTCAAAACTCTTAACTCTACAAAGAAATGTATGTTTTCCACTGTTACTAATATTTGAAATCATCAATCCTAGCAGGTTCATTTATTTGTGTTTTAGTTTTCCAATGCCTGCTTTGATAGAAGACAATAAGGACAATCAAGTCTTGTTTCTGTAAATACATTCTAAGATGATCAAAAGTGACCAGTCATTGCCATAGCAAGGAAGATGGTCTTGGTGGTACACAGAAAAGTTAACCTCGGGTTTTGTTCAGAAGTAGGGTGATGTTCTGAGAACAAAAAACTGCAGAGAGTTGGGGCAATGTGAACATATAGCCTCTTCATTTTAATTACGAAGTCTTTGAAGAGGTTTTGCATCAGTAAGATAACAGGCAATTGCAAAAACTTCCAAAGAAGATTTTTTTTTTTAAATAAAAAGTTTCAAACAAYTGGTAGTCATAAACCAGCATTTTAACCAATAATTGCCCTTCTAGATGCCTATCTTTTCTTTAGGGTCTCATAAGTGGGACAAGATCTTGTAAAGATACAAACATTTTCCTCCTCATTTTAGTGGTAAATAATCTCTTTGTTAACATTGGGACTGCCCTCTGATGTACTTTGCAGCATCTGCTCCCTTTTCTCCCCAGTTCTTTTAAAAGCATTCTTATAGTCATGGAAATTTTTTCTGTCCAAACAGACCAGATAGAAATCTCTCCTCCAGGAATGAGTCTTACAGAAACCCTGACTGTTAACAGCCCTCAGCTGGAGCAGAACTGAGGCACTGAACTCAGGACGCTGTGCTGGTTTACACAAAATGAGAGGTTCAGCTGCAAGCATATTTTSTGAAGGCCAGCTCTTCTACTTAGTTCACCATTCTGAGCACAATCAAAAGTTTCAAGATCTAGAGCCTGTAGGCTGAAATTTATTGGGAACAGATGGGGCTAAGCAGCACACACAATTTACCTGTGTACCTAAATAACAATATATTTATAAGCATAAATAAAGCAGCTGGTCTCCATTTCCTCGCTAATGAAAACACCCTTGGCTGTCCTGAACTCCAGACCTACACTRCCACAACTACTTGGTCTTCACACACTCAAGTCATATCTGTTGGCCTGAGTCATGAAAACCTGGTGTTGTGCAAATTTTCATTYATAATTTTGGCTCTGTCCTGGTTTCRGGTGGGATAGAAATAGTTTTCTTCCTAGTAGCAGGYATGGCACTACATTTTGGATTTAGGATGAGACTAATGGTGGCAACATACTGATGTTTCAGGTGTTGCTAAGCAGTGTTTATACTGAATCAAGGACTTTTCAGCTTCTCACCCCACCCTGTCAACAAGGAGGCTGAGGGTGCATAAGAAGTTGGGAGGGGACACAGCCAGGCCAGCTGACCCCAAAAGGTTTATTCTATAGCATATCCTGTTATGATCAGCGTACAAGTGAGGGGGAAAACCAGACACAGGCTGCTGCACAGGAGCTGGCTGGACATCACTTAACAGGTGAACAATTGCACTGTTCATCACTTGTTTTGTATATTCCTATTATTTTATTGCTGTTAGTAATATTACTGGCATCTTCTCTTCTTTTTCTGTCCTATTAAGCCATCTTTATCTAGATCCATGAATTTTGCTTCCCCCTTCCCCTCAATTCTCTTCCCCCATCCCACGGTGCAGGGATGCAGTGAGCAAGTGGCTGTGCAGTGCTTGCTACCTGCTGGGTTAAACCACAACAGGCTCCTACAGGAAGGCTCATGCTGTCAATTAAATTATGGCAGCAGCTGAAATCTAAAGGTCACATCATCTAATATGAAACAACACAGCATTTGATAAACAGCACCAGTCAGAAGAACTAACTTTTGAAGGTCGGACTATTGCAAGGTAAAGCGCTGTACTCTGGCAGGTGAGCACATCTTCCCAAATGATATTTCATGGGCAGAAAGACACTTCCTTAGCAAATACTTGCATGAAGCTTTAAGCTRGGTTTGTGGGAAGGAAACATGTAGGCTTACATAAGCTATTTCAGTCCAGAAATTCCTTGTGGTTAGTTAATTATATATACTAATAACTTCCCAATGACAGYGTCTGGATGCAGCCTGCACATACACACAACAAAGCAATTTAATACTGCTCACGCACTACAGTCTTCTCAAGCAATGACTCAGACTTCAGTCCAAGTTCTCACACTACAGAAAGTTAAGAATTGGGACTTCAGCTTTCCAAAATTAAAGTATTGCATTCAGGAACCCTGTGATCTGTCTAGAGAGACTTGCTAAATACTTTGCAGCAACACCTTTGCAGATCATATCCAGGGATCTCTAGATGCTGGTAAGATGATGATAAGAACACCTAATGCTGATCACAAGAATCACCATGTAGTTTTACAAAATCAAAATATGTTGATATATCTTAAAATACTGGCCATCTACCTAGAAGCAAGGACAAGGAGYTCCCTCTACACAAACAAGTTTTGTGTGTTCCCTCAAGGATGCAGGGAGGAAAAAATAAGAACTGCTGTGACATATCCCAATGCYATTTCTTACCTCGTAACAATTGTTAGTTGTGGTTTTATTTTGGGGGGTGGGATCCTAAGCTTGAGAGGTTCATAGCTTGGAGGGAGTAGCATTCCTGAGGAGCCTGGCACAGTTTTGGAGACTAATGATTTTTTCAGAGAGTGCCACAACTGAAACATTTGAAAATTTATGTCAACTTTAGCAGGGAAATCCAACTGCAGAACAAGGGTAAAATAATTCCCAAGGTGGATATTTTTCAAATTTGTCTTTCTGAATAGTACTCTAGTTACTTGATTTCTTATTTTACTTTAGAAGTTAAAGAAAATTTCCAAGTAAACAAAATTTGCAAAATGTTGTATTTTCCACAACTACTTTTTAAGTTCTTCTCTTGGTGCAGGGTAAAATGACTTGAGGGATAATTATAAGCCTTTTCCTTAACCTTCGAGGCACTTTTCTGAACTGGACAAACCACACACACAGTTTGAGCTCTCCAAGATGATTTAGYAGCCTCATGCAAGCCCAAATATCTGTGATAGCCAGATAATCAGTCACATCTTCTTCCTTCTATTTAAATACCAGTTCAAAGCCTTCCCAGAAAGAAAGAGGGGTCCCAGTATATAACACAGTATCATAGGTCCCACAGCAGTCCGCTAGCAACCTGGCTCCTGGTGSCCTTTGGTTTCCCAAGCCTCTGCCCACCTGAATTAACAGCATAACCAGCTGCCTCTTAGTGTCTTTCAGGCTTAGTGTACAACACACAGACATCCAGACAGATAAAAATAGTAAAACTTTGAGAAAGACAAAGAGTATTGGCACTGCAATGCCTTTTCCAGTGAAAAATATTTATGGTTGTATTGAAGCAATTGTCCTGTGCCAGTGTGAATGGCGTCATTTTGTAAGCTCTAGCATAACTTAATAACATCATTTTTCCCAGCTCATAAATGTGTATATATTTACTTTTTTATAATAAAATACAATAATGATTTTTAAAAGTAACTTTCAGGCAAAGTAGTGCAAGAGATTAGGAAGGAACATATGGTAAAAGTCATTTTTGACCTATGTTTTATCCTTAAAACCCAAAAGTGGATTCTGTATTAAAATCAAAGCACTCTAAGTATATTATGAAATATTTACAGCTGTTATTACTGCCTGATTTATGTGTGCCAGAGACYAGATTATTCAGGCTGGTTTCACAAGCAATATGTCAGTAAACAGGATTTTGTTTGGTAATTATATTAAACATGGCCATATAAGCTTTGAATTAATTATAAACTGTATTTTACTGTACTTGATAAAAGCACTAAGCAGCAAGAACTAACGATGGCAAAAAGGTCTCCTCTCATTTTCAATAAAGCTTTCCATGTGAAAATCTGTCAACATGAAAAAGTTGCTGCTTGTAATTAAAACCAGGCTTTAGTTCAGTAATATGTTTACATGTTATGTTCCAGAAGGGGGAAAAATGCAATTGAATTACTCTCTTAAACCCTGTGGTTTGCAAACACACAATCTGCTCCGGGCACGCTACTGATGTCAGCTCCTCCAGCAAGGAAGACACAGTCAGGCTTAGCCCCATGACACGTTGGAGAGTTTTGCACTACTATCACAGCATGGTGAGAGTGCAAGGGAGCCCTTGAGATACATCCACAGGATGTTTGCAGTGGGCTGGTCTGCCCACACCAGGCATTTTAGCTGTGCTCCTGTCACAGCTCACACAAGGCTTTGCTAATGGACAGCTAATGGCACAGCAGAGGCAGAGGAGGTTGCAGCAGTCCTTCACCAGACCTGGGAGCCTGTCAGTGAGTGATTAATTACCCCCCTGCTCCAGCTCCCACATTAACTTACTGAGCCACCCCTTGCCYGTCTCCAGAGTGGCTTTACAACACAAGGTCTATTTTTCCAATGCAGACTTCAAAGCAAGTTCTCTGAATTCGACCCAGTGCCAAACCAGGTGTTAACTGTGCTTCTGTGAGTGCCAAGACCACAGTACCGRACCTCAGCCTGCTGGTTCCTTCTGAAGAGGAACAGTACTTCCTCACCTGTAACACTTCTCAATACCAAGCACACAGGCAGTTTTTTCACCACAATTTTCAATCCTTTTTTTGATACATAGAGATAGGTGAATGCTATTTGGTGYGCCACTGGTTAACTACAATTTCATACCACAGGATACAAACACTATCTTGACACATTAAAGGTTTTCACACTGCTGTAATGAGACATATTTCCTAAATAGCTAGGAAACAACCTCCTTCCATGGCAACCCAGGTCTCCACATGAGAAAGCATCTTACAGACTTCAGTATAAACTTCTCAAACAAGGTCATATGATATTTAATGATAAAAAAACAAGCAGATAAGCAGCTCTGTGCTTATCCTGTATTACAGAAGCCTGTACACTACATTTGTTAATCTAGCTTTAATTCAGAAACCTGACACTCCCTGCTTTTCTTGCATCCATTTTTGTTTCTCATTAAAGCAACCAGATGGTGACTTCAGTTTGATTACAATTCTGCCTACTTTAATGTGAACTCTCCATCTTACCACTATCAGATGACATTTGCTTTTCTTAATGTACATAGTTTTAGGAAAAGCACAGAAGTGCTACTGCTGTGTTACATGAAAAATTCCAATGTACATTTAGCTGACATAGCATCAGCTGGCRTTTAAACTTGGCTTAGCTAATGGACTTTTAATGTCAGTGGGGTTGTGTGCAGTTACTTGCTATTAGCAGGAATGGGCCTTTTCTATAAAAATCACTTTTCCTCAAGTGTGTTGTTTGAACATTCCTTCCCCTGATTTAGTGACTGTCACCAAATACAAAACAAATGCAAGAACGCAGGAATCTACTGTTATCTTTAAAACCAACTTAACCTCATCCTGGCCTCCACAAATGAAATATGTTCTGCATTGGTACCAGTGAATACAAAACTTCAAAGACAAAAGACCAAATTTTCCTTGCCTTGCTGTAGTGAGTAAATCCCAAGCAACCCAGTGGAAATAATCAGACAGAAAGTAAATTTGATCACAATGCTATTATCTATTGATTTCCCTAAACAAAAAAAGGCAGTGAAACCAAGTACTGGTAAAATAAGCTGATCAGTAAAACAAAGATTAATACTSCACACAAAGTCGTTTGCCACTTAAATTCATTTCCTTTGCAAATGTTTCTCATAAATGCAAATCTGAAACTTTATTYTTGAGACTACAAAATTATAGAAATGTTTATAAAATAAGTAATTAAATTAGGCATTTTAAATTTTTTTTAAGATCTGGAAAGTTTTATCTAATAGTCATGTTTACTACAAGGAATTAATAYATTAACTTTTTGGGGTGGATGGAAGAAAAWKATTCATACAGAAATATTTCAGGACRARCAAAGGAGAATAGTTTGTAGCTGAGCAGTTTTGCCTTCTCCAGTGCTCTTCTCATTCTACTGCCTGCACCAGGATAACAACTGCTTTTGTTACCAGCTACCAGGCTGCACTTCTAACCTAAAGCTTCGAAGCCCATGCTTTTAGTGGCAGAGGTCTTTATTCAAAAATGATTGCTAAGGCAGGAAATTGCCACACATTTGTGTGTAATAGATATTTACGTGGAATATCTGCCGACAGTCGGTGACATTTTGGCTGTCAATGTTCTTATCTAAAATATTGTAACAAAAAGCCAAGCAAASAAAAAGTCTGCCTGATAGAATCTTGCCAACTTGTTTTGAAGTGAAGCACCATGTTAATCTCTCTATAGGAAAGAGTCACATTGYTACATGAAGGAAAATTAAAAGCCTCAAAGTTATTCCAATTATTTAGCTTCAAAATAAACCAAAGCAAAAAAGAAACAACCTCAGGAAAAAACTTGCCACCAAGTACGATGAGATCAAGGTCTGTTCATCCTAGAGTCTCACTCTACTGTGTCAACAAATTTTTTAACACAGAAGCAGATCAGCTTCTGGCACGTGCTGGCTCTGAAATTAATGGAGCTACATTTGGTGGTGGTCATAACCTGGCCTTGTATCACATAAGTCTATCCTTGGTATAAACATTAGAYATTTAAAAAAAACCAAAACACAAGGAAACTGATAGTGAAACTGACAGGTCCCAGTACTGAACTTTCTAGCTACAAACTTTCTAGTTACTTCGGAAGTAAGAAATTCAGAACTTCCTATTTGCTACAGTACAGCTATTTTGCACGATGAAGAGAAGGAAAACCYGCACTCCTATTCTTGCCAGCAGAGATCTGCTGCATAAGAAGATTGCTGCATTTTGTTTGAGCAAGAGACCAAAAAAGTTACCCTCACCTTCAAAAACTGGTGAGGAAGCAGAAAGGAAGCCCCTCAAGCTAGGTTTGAAATGTTACATGAAAAGAATTTGTAWTGGGGATGATGATTTGTCAAAAAATAGTGCAGCTTTATGGCCAAAAACGTTTGAGCAAGGAATACAAGTATTTCATGAGACAATTCAGCAAGATTTTCTGTGAACAGCACTTGTAGAAGGGCAGAGTCTTCCCCATGTAATTACAGATCCCTTCCTTAACCAGAGTTCTAGTTTCCACAATGAACCCTGATTTTCAGATTAAGTGGCCAAGCTTAACAGAGRAAATTTTATCTCTTTCTAGTTGAAAGCACCAGAGATTTTTATCCTATTAATAGAGGTTCATGTAGCAGAGATTTCTCTATAGTCTCATCTAAGTGCAGACATGAAATTTCAGTCTGGACACCTCACTGTTTGCCTGTTCGCCCCAGCTACTCACTGTTACTCACAGCCACTCATCTTTTGTATGTGTAGAGTTGCAGAGCAACCTAACAGACTCACAATATTGTGGGAAAAGGGAAAGGTGAGAGGGATACATCTGTGCTGACTCCATGAGCAACCGGCAAAAGTCAGAGATACATTAATTAAAGAGAAAAGTCATTCAGACTAAGGCAGTGTGCACATCTGTACTTGGAATTACTCCTGATAAGTGCCTGCACTTCAGTCAGTGTAGGTAAATCCAGTGCCCATGAGAACAGAATTAGTCTCACTTGCTATTCTGTCCCACTTCTTGCTCCTTGATTTCAGTATGGGGGAACTGCAATTAACCTCATTCAGTGAGACTGTATTATTTTCACTCACTATGTAAACTTTCCAGTATAAACACATRTGCTGGGAATGGATAAGACAAGCGACGTATTTAAACAATAGATACACCATATCATAAAAGTGCAGCAATTCATATGCCAGCCATTATTTTAGCAAATTGATGGCTGGAATATAGCTCTCCAAGAAGCTCTGAATTACTAATAATCCTGTGGTGATCCATTTGCACTGTCTCATGTGAAATGCACTAAAATCAAGCAAAGAAACACCTGGGGAACAACTATCTTGAACAACAGTTCAAACAAGTTTCTAAAATGGCTGCAATAAAGTCAACCTCTTCTGACAGATCATTCAAGGCTTACTTGAACATTTTCTTGTATCTAGCTAATGAAATTCAAGATTTCTCAAACAATTGCATCCAGCTCTCAGGGGACCAAGAAAAACGCAAGCTTTCCTTTTTCTCAAAGGATACACYGCTAATCCACTGAGATTAACATTTCAACCTCTCACTCAATATAAGACTAAGAAATAAAGCTACTTTGCTTCTTGAAAATAACTAAAAAGGGATTGGCAAAAGCTACCTAACAAGAAAATGCTCAGCTGTTGCCAGGCCAGTGAAATCTATCTGAGCTCCTTAGCGTTATTGTATATATCTTTGTTGAAAATGTATATATTATATATAAATGTATATATTGTATATATCTTTGTTGAAAATGTTCCTGCAACAAGAGAAAAAAGATACTGATTTAATTGCCTAGGCAACCTCATCGCTTTTATAACTCATAAGGCAACGGGGTCCTCTGGAGCATAAGTCATTCATTCAGATGAATGAAGTACAGTTGAATAACATAGTCCTGAATTGCAGATTAAACCCAAATGAAACAAAACAGCCCAGGACAGTGATCCTTATTCCATTTACAACAGTACTGCAGCCATGCTCTGGATCTTCCTCCTTCCAAATTTGAGATAACACTGTGGATTCCATTTGGCAAAGTAAATCCTTCCAAACTGCCTGCCACCAGAAAGTCAGAGTTTTCAGRAAGAATCCCTGTTCCTGGGCAACAGCATATACTTTTGCCTGTTCCTTTGTTCTGGTTCTGGCCAGCACATGATTAATTTTTGTAGTAGCCAGGAGAGGGCATGGTTAGGACCTGGAGATTATACTGAACCAACTCATTTCATTTTCCAGGGATGAGATAAAGGGCTCTCTTCCAAGTCTRGGTGGTGTGGCAGAGGGAGCAGTGAGGCATTACTGTGGTCAGGGAATTTCCGTGTGAATTATTTGACTCTTTCTCACACCTCCTGTCGTCAGTCTTGTTGCTGTACATTTTCTTATCTAACTGCTGTTCCCAGCAAATGGTTCTTAGCTCAACCCATGATCTTTACATTTTGTGCCTCCAATTCACCATCCCATCTCAGAGGAGGGGAGAAGGGAGGAGGGGGAGAGTGAGGATCACATGGTTTCGAGGGTCCCAGTGGGAGAAACTAAACTGAGGAGTACCATTCCTAACCCACACCATCCTTTTATACATATTCCTAGATTACAGCAGATGTAAAGACACCATCAGTGAGACTCAAGAAATTCAATATTGAGAAGGTACTGAGAGCCTTCTCAACATAGCATTCCCTCTGTACCATCCCCTCTTTCTTCAAACAAGAAGAATGGACTGCAGCACCAGTCTTGGCTACTCAAAAACCTTGAGCTCATAATTTAGTTTCCCTAACACATTTGCTCTGCAYGCTTAGGCAACTCCCCCTAGACCTCTCCACCAAACAGTGATAAGTACAGCAAGCTTCCAAATCCAGCAAAACAGAGATTGAATAACTAAGGCAATGTTACAAACAAGAACTTCCCATTATGCCCAGCAACACAAGCACATAGCTTTGCTAAAGACACAACTGCAGATACTCCCCACAGGAGGTATCACCAACTGAGACAAGCATGCACAGCTTTTTGGGTGTCTCTCCTGTCCTGCCTGTGTAGGACTCACAACAAAGTGAGAATTTGAGGAGGTGTTGAGGCACTGCAGCATCACAAGCTCACAAGGGAGGTGTCCCTGCCTTGATGGGACTGTTGGGCTGCTGCGCAAGCTAGAGCAGCACTGCTTGCATTCAGRAAGCAGCAAAGGTAATCACCTAAATTCAGAATTGCTTGACACTCCCTGGTGAAAATAAGGGCATGTCTGGCACCACTGAGAATCTGGGTCTCCATCTCAATCTGCATCACCATAAAATCAGTGTGATTTACAAAAAAAAAAAAAAAAACAAACAAAGAAACAAAAAACAACCACCACAAAAAAACCCCCATGCCCAAACAAAAAACCAAAACCAAAACAGTAAGATCTAGAGAGTAGTGTAATATTTGCCTTAACCAGTGCTAACCAGGACTGTAAATGAAGTCTAACACTGAGATTTTTCACTGGGCTGGTTGAAATACGTGGAAAAATGTAAACAGAAATAAAAACCAATGCTGTCAGAAGACTTCACAACTTTTTAACTTAATTTTCACTGAACACCTAACACATGTTCAGAGAGTATAAATACAAATAGTTTGGACAGTATGGTAAATATTCAGGGCTTTATTGACCTTTTCTCGAAAATAACTGAGTCTTTTCTGGTTTTGATTAAGATTTCTTCCTTTTTTTCCAACCTCCCCTGAGCAAATAAGCAAAAAGGAATCTTTTTTTCTCCTTTGTTTCCCCCTAGATTTTCCATGTTGATAAAAAGAGTATTTCTAAGTGAGACTGTTTTTGCATGAAGCTCTTTCTCCCCAGCCCAAACTTTTAGCTAATGTGCCAGGCTATAAAGGGACTCCCCAAATCCTGGCRTTTGATGACTTGGGAGGAAATCCCATATTTCCTGCTTAACGTCCATGTGATTTGGGATGGAGTCATAAAAGCAAACAGGAAGTTGTTCTAGTGATGACTACCTAGGGAGAAAGCTATATACAAGCATCTCTGAGGTTACTGAGAGCAGGGAAAATCTCTGGCAGCTCCTGCCCACTGCTCCCACTCACTGCACCTCACTTGTGAGTGTTGTTTCAAGCAGAGCCAGCCGTGAGGAAAACAACAGGAACACAGCTACAGTTCAGGGCTTTCCTTTAGCTCCTTAGTGTGCACATAGTTTTATGCTACATCCTTACACCAGAAAGAWAAATCTAAATACAATAACCACACTGGATGTTCGGCAAAATATTTAACCAAACCTATCATGAACCCAACAACAATACTCAATAAATCATCTCTCCACCACAGCAGTGGAGTTACAGGCTGGAGTACCTACAGATGACCCCATTAATTTAAACACAGGGGAATGAAGTATGCTCAAAATCAAGGGGAATTTTGTTGTTCCTATTTATTCTGTGTAAAGTTCTTTATAACCATTTCCCTTTTKAGCATAATTTGAAATGCTTGCTTGCAAATGATGCAAATTAAGTGTTTCTTGGAATACAGCTTGCCTCCTAGAAGACTTAATAACATTTCCTTCAGATTGCCTCTTGGATAATGTTATGATGGAAAGATCCAGGGGCGCCTGCTCCTGAGACTGGACTCTACTGAGCACACACAATAAATCACTTAAACACCACCATTCCTTCAGTCCTTGGAAGCAGCCGGCACTGAACTGCGCCTCTGCACAACATTATCCTGACGCTGTGCTGATGAGGGTTATGGCCAACTGGAAAACCACAGCTCGTCTCTCACTCCTCTCCTTTGATTCTTGACTTGTACTYGAGAAGCTGTTCTGTACCTCGGAGCCGAACGCGCAGCAGAGCCGGCTAATGCAAATGACAGACGCCGTAATTACTGCTTCGCTGGCACCGCTGCCAAGATCGCTGCCTGCTAGACTTGAATACCTCCACTGGGTGGCTAACTAGATGTGCACTTCACAAGCCAGCACAGCCCTCTACCCACCCTAAAGGGAGGAAAGACAATGCCATTTCTTCCTAAAGGGACGTATAGACAGTTATGTGAAATGTATTGCATAGGCAAAGCATCCATGATTACACTTTAGTTTCTAAGATAGCCTCCAGTAACTTGTTTTCAAAGACAAACAAACAGTCCGGGACTCATATGGAGCCCAGTTCTCTTGGACTAAATCACAGCAAACTGTTCACTAGTTCAAGTGATGCAAATTYAACCAGGAACTCCCTTTTGCACCAGCAATTCATATTTTTCTGATGTGCTGTAAAAGTAATTTTCTTGCCTTTTTGTAAAAAAAAGTATCCAGATCAGATTCCTCGAAAGCCCAGTGACATAAAATCCAGAAAGAACCAGAMATCAAGAAATACCGCCATATACTATAAAACATGTTACTAAAACCAAGGTTGTTTTGCTGGTAGCATGACATAAAGGTAGCTTGGCTTTTTGAAGTATAACTCTCCTCTGTATTCTACTTATGCATAAATTCTAGTCATATACTGTACAGAAATAGTTGTTGTCCTTCTCAGCCTGGGCTTCTCTTACTTTCCATAGGAACTGATTTGCTTCATATCCTGTTCACCTGAACTGGGAAGGCTGTGCCTCAAAACACCTCTTTTCCATTTGCACAAAAATCAAGATATTTACATGGAAATGTCTAATAAATATAGTCCACATTTTGTCCTTTCCTACTGCACAGACCAGCTATGGAACTGATTTGCCTGGCCTTGGCACAGAGTTGTATTCCTGTTTTCAGATGTACTGTATTTGGAAAATTAAATTAGGAAAATCTTTTTAATTTGGTTAAGGCTGTTTCCTGTTTCTGAATTTGGATGTCATACACAAAGCTAGTCCCAAAATATAGTGAATAACTGGGGTTTAAGACCATTACCAAAGAAAAATAAAGTTGTGTGGTGAATGATCTATGTAAAGCRATTAAGTGCAAACATGCACAACAACTGTGGAAATGTTTAGATGCACTCTGGCATTCTTATTGTACAGAGGAATAAATGACACTGACAGTAATTCTGAAGAGCCATCAGGAAGAGCCTGTATGTGATCTATATATTTTTTCCACAACTCTTGCAACCAGCTGCTAGAGCCTGGAGCCAGAGGAAGAAGAACTCAGATTCTGACTCCCATGTTCCCAGGGAGGAATCTCTCMTCTATGCTCAGATTCATCCACTTAATTTTAATCCTGCTTAAACTCCACTTCTGTCAGCAAAGGAAACACAGTGGCTGGTTTGCTTTCAGCAAAGAGTACTGCCGTACTAAAATGCTACTCAGAACAAGCACAGGCTACCACATCCAGCTCAAACTTGTCAGCATCATTGAAATCTACCACAGTGCATCACTTTAAAACAGATTAATGCTCCAAAGAGCCTTACCCATTCACAACAAAATACTACTTGGCTCTTGCTTTATTAATACAAATATTACACCTGCATGATCAAGCACTAGAGGTTCACTGATGCATCAAGATAATTAAGTCCTTTCCCCACCTTTTTTCAACAAGATGTGTTTAGGTATTTAATTAGGAAATGCATCCCCAAAAGGTTACTACATTCACATSTTATAGTTCACTTTTTCTGCACTAAGCATTTTCAAACTGCTGCTGTTGCTAATACAGACCATGCTGGGGCAAGACAAATATCTGCACATATGGCTCTTTTACAGTTTTCTTTTTAAATTATCACTTTGATTTAATTAGTTTGAGGGGTTAAGCATGAAAAACGCACTCTTTTATTGTAAGGGAACAAATGAAACACAACCTCATTAATATGTAGTCCATTTAGCTTTTCTACCATCTTTTACATCATCGTTATTAACCCCAAAAGCTGTCTGAACAATGTTTGTCTCTACAAATAGACAGCCTGACCCTCCCTTTTGTCCCAGCTACATAACAAAAAAGGTGGGAGCCACAGGATAAGTGGATAACAGTTTGGGAGGCAGAAGTGTGGAGGCTGTAGGGGAGCACAACAGCTGAAACCCAGTCTCTGCTGACTGAAGAGCCAAAGGAAAAGTTGCTCTTATGGAGATGGCACCCAAATGCCCAGCAGGGGCACAGTTTGGGGCATTTAAATTCTCATTCTGATGTAGCTTATCATAGAGGTATAGTAAATGCAGGGAATGCCAAGTCACAGTTGATTCTGGCTTGATAATCGCTCTGGCCCCATTCACACCGCTCTGAGAATTAAGGGCTGTCTCTACCATYGCAGCCATTTCCTGTTCTCTCCTGATAACAGCGGAAAAATACGCAGACAGCTTCAGATAAGAAGATAAGAAATACTCATAAAACAAAAAGTGTATTTAGGTCTGCTGAGAAGCTCACGGGAGGACGCCGAGATGCAGTGATAATGAACRTGCCAGGGAGTGAGGGGGGGCTGGTCCACCCAGCCCCTCAGTTAATAAATTCATCTTCTACGAGGCAATGGAAAAGGAAGGTAGGAAAGCACAAGTCCCAGCAATGCTCATGGCTTTCTCAGCCTGCTTCAAAAGCTAAAGATAGTTGGGGAATTGAGATGAAAGATGTATGTTTTTGAAATGTATATATAGAATAGAGGRAAAACTTTGCCTGGTGCTATATGATGAGGAAACTTCCTGAAGAGGGCATAGTTAAACTGTTGATTCATTGCCTCRCTGAAGCAGTGTGTACACACACACGAAGATCCCCACTGCACACACCAATGAGAAAATCCCTCAGCTCTGGGAAAAATGCCAAAACCAGGTCTGCACCCAAGTTTCCTGTCTGGTCCTAGCAATAAAAATAAAAGTATAAATGGAAAAAAAAAAAAGTCCAAGACAAAGAGCTATATCCCAATCAGATTCCCTGGATTTTTCACTCTGTTGTGGAAGTTTATCACACACTGGGGAGCGTTGCTGAAGAGCTCTCCATCCCTCTCTGGGTAGGTGAGCACACCTGTGCTCTGTGGCAGGTCCCACACTGCATTGCCCTTTGCAGGATAGGAACAGGGGGCCTGGCTCCTGTGCCCTCGTGGCACTTCTGTCACACAGGGTTGTGTCACAAAGGGTAAGTGTAGGGAGGAGAAACCATACGGGAGTGGGAGGTACAAGCCCTGTGGCACCRAGAGCAGCGCTCTGGAACAGCCGAATGCTGGGGGTCCTCTCTTCCCTGCTCAGGCCATCTGTCATGTGAAACTCCCATGTCCTRCCAGCAGAGCCAGCAGGCTCCTTTCCACTCCAGGTTCAACTGTCTGAGGGGAGCTTTCTTCTCCAACACCCTCTGACATGACATATCTCTATCGACACAGACTGATATATACCCCGACATGTAGGTYCACACACATATGACACTACTTAAACCCCTAAATACAAAATATCAAACCTGTCTTATCTTGAACAGGAAACCAACCAGTGAAAGGAAATTAAATGGAGGACACAGATGAAATGTGCCAYAATGCATAAGGGATTTTCGTACTCTCATTCTCTGCTGCCCCCTTTTCATGGCCAGATTTCTGATCTTCCTGTGAAATAAATGAGCAAGGGAATGTGACTCTGAGGGGATGAAGTAAGTATCAGCAGGAAAAGGGTTAGCACTGTTACATGTACAGACATGATGTTCAGTGCACCCAGCCCACCAGCAGCAAACCTACAGCTCCRTGCCTGGGAGAACCCACAGAAAGCCTGCCAGGGGCACCAGGAATTGGAACAACCATCACTGTTCTCCTGTCAAAAAGGCCACAGAACAGCGCACTTTGTAATGCCTGGGTGAAAGCACAGGGTCAGATCTGTGCAGTTTTCACAAATGCCTCTCCACAAACATGATGTGGGGAAAATCAAGAATTCTTACACTTGCATTATGCTAGTAACTTCAAATCAAAAYTGTGGTGCATGTTATTACTTCGTGGCTACATACATGTGGAAAATAAACAAAGAAGCTTCTAAAATTCCTTTTCTCTTGTTAATCATCTAACTGAGATTTCCAACTGCTTTAACCAACCCCGCACATCTTTGCTGTGTGCACCTCTGCCCACATGCAGCAGCAAGCTCTCTTTCTCTCTCCTATGTTCCAAAAAAGCAACACATTTCCACATTAGGTCTAACTCCTGGAAAGAAAGAAGAGAAGCACCGAGAAAGTTTGTCCAGCATCAGCTCGCAGGAGAAAAAGCCTCCTGCTGTGGCTGTCAGCCTGGTGGGTGCTACACTGAGCCAAGGCTCTTTGTGATGCTCTCAAATACCCCTGAACACTCACTGAGAAGCAATACATTGCCACTTAGAAAGGGGAATTTGTACAAGGGCTACCGGGAAGGCAGATCRAGATGTACTCCAGAATCCCCGACACGGGAAAGGAAACAAAATCTCAAAACATAAACACAGAAAGACGGTGACTCCCTTCGGGTGTATCATGTTTTTGGCAGGAGGAAGGAAGGCGTTGGGGGGCCTTGGGGTGTTGAAGACTGACCGTCGATCGCAGAGCTCCAGGGTACGGCTTTGCCGCTGCGGAGGGACACCCGCCCCGCACCTGCCTTTCCCACGCACCTGGCCGGCCCTCCGGGCGCACCGGCGGCTCGCCCGCTCCGGAGGGCTGCCGGCGGGGCTCCTTCAGCCCCAACTTCCCCTCCGCTCCCCGYGCCTCATTTGAGGACGGAGTGCAGGCAAACGCCTGTCCCAGCCGGGCTCAGCACCTACAGACTCGACCCGGCAGGTACGACCGGACCCTCCAGACCCCGGCGGGGGTTTGCACTGTTTGCACACACAAACGCAATAAAAAAGATAATCACGGCATAAATTCGCATTTCCAACCCGCACACGGAGGATGCCCCAACCCCTCTCCATCCATCCATCCATCCACCCATCCATCGCCTTACCTTGCGCCGCGGAGCCGGGGCGGCTGGCCCCCAGGACGGCCAGGGCGGGGAGCACCACCGTCTGCAGCAGGTATCCCAGTCCCAGCCCGCAGCGGGCCGCTGTCCCCTCCAGCCCCTTYCCCATGGCCGGGGCAGCGGGGCAGTGTCGCGGAGCCGCGGAGCTTTCCTGTGCCGCCTGTGCCGGCCCCGTCCCACCTCCGGGCGCGGACCGGAGCCCCCGCCAGGCGCTCAGGCTGCGCGGAGGGCGGCGGGGCGAGGGGCTGCGCTCGGACCGGGCGAGCAGAGGCGCTGCATGGCCCCGCGGAGGGGCGCGGAGCCGGCTGAGCGCTGCTTTCTTCCCGCGGGCGGCTCGGCGCGGCTGCCTCCACCCCGGGGGTGGGCGGGGGCCGGGGCCGGGGCTGGGGCTGGGGAGAGGGGGCTGCGCCGGCCGCCTGCGATAGAATGCGAGCCGGAGCGAGGAGCAGACCCAGAGGGAAGGGGGCGGGGGAGGCTGGGAGCCACCCGCCGCAGAACCGGCCCCCTTTCGCCTCCTCCGCCCGCGCCCCCTGCGCGCACAGCCGCGGGCACAGGCGCACGCCGATGTTGGTGCGCACACGTGCGCGCCCGCACACGCAGCAGCAGCGCCAGGRCACGCTGCACCCCCGCGCCGCACACCTGGGCACGGCAGCCGCGGGAGCCGGGGCTGCGCTGGCCGGACCCCACCACACCCGTGGCTCTCGCATCCCCAGACTGTCCCCGTGGGCCTGATACCCACGCACACGCCTTCAGGACTCTGGGCGATCAGGACCATCTTTAGGGAGCCAGCAAATGCAGGGTCGGGGAGCCCCGTGCCGGACGGGGGTACTAATCTGCTCCCACAAGCAKCAGGGCAGGGGGAGAGATCACACCAGGAGAGCTGGTGGAGAACCCACCACCCCTGGGGAGCATCTCCCCATCTGCCCTCCAGGGCTTCTCTCCTAAGGCTGGGGTCACTCCCTTCCAGCCCTTATCCTTCCAACCCTCTTGCACAGCCAAAAAGCTGCACCTGGCCTCTGAGTTCACTACGTGCCCGCCAAATCTCACTGAGAAGGGTAGCAGTGCCCACACATCAGGTTCACTGCTCAACCAGGGCTTGATCGGCTTGATCTGCTGCCTTCTATGGGGTTTTGTTTGTTTTTCTCTTGTTGGTTTGCTTTTGGTTTTGGTAGGTTTTATGTTTGGTTTTGGTTTTTTTTTCTTTTCTAAGTTGTCCTTCGCTGTGCAAGAGCCAACGTGGGCTGTCCCACGTTGAGCAGGCCCAGCACCTCACACACAACACGTGCCAATACCAGCGGCTGTAGCCCCAGAACCCTCCGCACACCATAGTGCTCCAGAGAGCATTGCCTKCTCCAGCCCAGGAGTTCCCCCAGCTGGGCAGCGTGCGAGGCAAGGAACACTCTTTTCCTGGGAGGCATAGCTGGGATCTTCCCAGTCATTCTGGCTTTGCCTTCCCCTCCCAGTCCCTTCCACACAGGAAAAGAGCTTCCAGCCTTGCTAATACTGCAGGAGGGTTTCCTGGGGCTGCTGGAGCTGTCTGCCCCCAGGGAGGCTCTGTCCCACATGCCCCCTGGCTTTAAAGTCCTTCCCAGGGAATTACCCAGACTGTTCCCATCTCAAGATCTGGTGGGGCAGCAGTTTTTTCTCCTTGACAACAGCTGACATAAAGCTGCAGTGTGACAGGAAAGCAAAGTCCTGATGTTTTGGGAGTTTGGTTTGGTTTGTTTGTTTTTATGTTGGGTTTTGGTTGTTTGTTTGTTGGGTTTTTTTGGTACAGGCTAAGAGCACGGAAAAGGGGCAGGTTTTTTTCTGGGCATGCCTGGAGGTGCTGTGTTTCAAGCTCAACAGGCTGGTTTTTACCCAATAACTTCAGTGATTGTCTCCAACTGGAGCACTCCATCTCCTTTCTGTTCTACATCTTTTAAGGGGGCGAGTCCCATCTGCTTCAAACAATACAGCACAGGCTAGGAAATATTAAGGCTCCACAAAATCTGTGATTTAAGTTTCTGTGTAAATGGTAAAACAGAAACTCTCAACTTTTACCCACATTCAAAGGAGAATGTGAGTCCTGAGCAGGAGCTTTTTAGATTGCAGATGCTCCCCACAGCAATCCCTGACTTCATGCTCCCTAGATCAGATAGTCAACAGAACAGATCCCCATGCATGACATTTACTTGCCTGTTTTACCCTAACTCTCTGAATTGAGAGCATCTCTCCTTTTTTGGGTACATATTGTTTCCCCCTGTTCCAGGGAAAACTTTTCAGAGGCAGGAAGAGWGATCCCTGAAGGATGTCACATGCAGAGGAGGCATTTGTTGCAGCACCAGCTGACAAGCACATCTCTTGCCACAAGGGAAAGGAGAGGGAGGGCTTGCTTCTCCATTAATCGGAGTTAATTTATTTTTGATGTTTTGGGGCCTCCCAGGAGTAATRCCTATAGTTCCAGGCTTAGTTTCTAGTTAGTAGCTCAGTGACCTCATTAAATAGGTCCATCCCAATTTCAAGATGATGTCTCTGCAGCCCTGCCTGGGGATCCCTGGTGGCTGCCAACCTGTCAGCCTCCATGCCCTGCAGTAGGTGCAAGGGGGAGCATTGCTGATTTACAGCTGTGACAGAAGTGATGGCACAGGGACCACAAGCCCTCAGCTTGTGAAGAAAGTAAGTCCTTTCCCAGTCCCCAAGGTGTGGTGGACAATGGAGGAGCAAAGGTACTGCAGCCTGAGGTGTTCAGTGACCACTTTTTTACTGGGAATGGATATACCTTGGCCTGGAGAAGATGGCTCAAGCAACAGCAACCAATAACTGGATAGGAATCTTGTCTGGAAAACATGCTTTCAAATCTTCCCATGCTCCATTATGTGTAGGAAAGGGCATCCAAAAATATTCCATGTGTCTGCACCACTGTGCTTTCTCAGAAATCCAGTATACTCTGACAAATTACTCTTGTGTCTGGGCCATCCCCAATACCACCACATTGGATTTTCCCTACTCAGGAGCAAGTCTGTCCAAGGGCTCTTTATTTTTTTCTCCTTATGAGATAAACAGAAATATTATCCCAGCTTAATAAATTTCAGATTTGACATGGAGATAAAGGATTGAGGCAATTCAGAGTTTTGGGATTAGAAAGTGCAAATTCCCTGGGTTTATTCCAAAAGCAGTTGTTTTGTTTCCCTGATAGAACCTGGCTGGAAAGGTATTTTCCATCCTGTCTGAAAAGTTTGTGACTTAAAAGCACTTGTAATGTAAGTCTMTTACATTGTTACCTTTAGTGTCCTTAAAATCTCACCATACCCTTCATAAAYTCATCTGAAGCAAGTATGAATCTCCAATTTTCATACTTGGACAGAAATATCAAGTGTCAAAGAGTCTGCATTGGAAAGTGGCTTTAGCAGCCTAACAGGTGTTGCCTTAGTTTTTCAGGTAAGTTCAAGAAATCTCAATCCTAAATTGAATACCCCTAATAGATGATTATAAAATCTAGGGTAATATTTAAAAAGTTTTTGTGTGACTTGTGTACTGGTGAATTTAGTGTATTTTGTTGGCCAAGCATCTGGAGTTGCACTAAAACAATCACAGAACTAATCAGTTGTAAAAGACCTCTCAGGTCATTGAGTCTAAACCTTTACTTTTCACCAACTTGTGAACTAGACCATGGCMYTAAGTGCCATGTTCAGTTATTTCTTGAGCACCTTCAAGGATGAYGATGATTCYACTATCTCCCTGGGCAGTCCAYTCCAATGTTTAASAGCCCTTTCCATTAAGAAATTTTGACTAATGTTCAATCTAGGCAAAACTGGCTCCAAGTGGTATAAACCAGTTCAAACTGGATCCAGCTGGTTCAACTGGATCAAACGAGTTGCAACCACTTCAAACCAATTTTAAACAATTCAAACAGGAKTAAACTGATTCTAATAATTTCTGACCTGATTCACCTGGATCAAACCAGATCAGACTGGTTCCACCTGGTTCAGACCGGTTTCCAATGGTTCAAGAACCCCAATCCTCACTGCAAAGAGTTTCAAAATTTGATTGATGACTTTGGAGTGGAGATACTTGGATCCCCTGTGTTRTGTGCGATGTCAGCAATGCTGGTTTGAACAAGGAGAAGAATCTCTACTATGCATTGATAATTACCTGTAAGAATTTGCTAGCCAGTCCTCTCACTGCGCGTTGTGTTCCTTGGCAAGTACTGTCAACTCTGGCCAACTGGCCCGAGGACTCATTTTCCACACAAATGGCAGTAAGGGATGCGGATTCAGGCTACCCACCAGGTGATGACGACAGCCAAGATGCTCTCAGCTACTGCCCCACCCCTAGCACAGCATGGCATGGTTGAGAGAGGGCTGTATTTTGCATGTTCCTGCACAAGCTGTTTGCAGTTCAGGGGAGCATGTGGCACACACACCTGCTTTTGGCTGTGCCATTCCCCCAGGCTCTGCCATGCTGCTCTTATTTTAKGACAGAGCCCAGCACAACACAATCCAAAAAGCAGGTGTGTGACAAACCTCTCACTTCACTGACATGCCTGCCCCAAGCTATCAAGTACTGCAGTTTGCTCTCACAGTTTAGACAGGCAATTACCTCCTCTGCGGTTGCTGCATGTGATACTGGGGATCAGCAAATGAACCTACCCTTCTGATATCTTACATTTCAAGAGCAACACTGCCTCATTTCCAGTAAAAACTTCTGAGTGTTTATTTTCATGCTGAGAATGACTATTTGCAGTGGAATTGTGGTCCAAGGAAAATTTCTTTCATATCTATTGAAATTTAATAAAACAACTGYGTTTCATCTTCCAAAATCACTACTTTGCTTATTTATGGAACCAGATTTTCTCAAGTTAATTCTTACTTATGCACTACTGTAGTGTGGTAAATTTTCAGTCTTGGCATTATACTAGCAAGTCCATGGATCAGCATATATGTTAATAGTGCACACTTAAACTGTTTAAACAGTGTTTCACCTCATAACAAACCATCAATACAGAACTGTGCTGAATCACCTGGGAGACCATATGATATCCTGATACTGATACATTTTGAGGTGCGCAGCTCTCATTTGCCTAATAAATTTATGACAACAGCTTTGTTGTACTCACCATTCTTCTGAACAGTTTGGCTTTTCATAATATCTGAAGAGAACTTTCTTGAACTAATTATACTAAAAGGAGAGCCAAATTCTGTCCCTATATCTATGCTGGATACTGTGCATATTTTTCTGTTGTACCCTACTGTGCATAACATCCTGTTGTCTTTTGTGCAAGAGGATACTGCTGGAGCTAGGGACTTATATGCCTAGGGAATAAAGGTAAAAACTTCAAAGGTGTTTAAGTCTTACTTTCAGGGACATCATATTTTTGTATGGCAATGGTACTTAGGCTCCTTGCCCATTTTTGAAATGTGTGTCCTCCAGCTACTGCCAAATAATGCAGCCAAAGAGCTTTTTCTTTCATTTGAGTTGTCTGTAAACAGATCACAATTTTCTTATTCATTTATTCTCTCTTCCCTTTTTTTTTGGCGAATATATTCTCTGAGCAGCTCCTGAGCTATAGCTCATTCCTGAGCATTTGAGGCTCGGTATTCAAACTATGTTCCTTACTCCAATTACATGGTACAGTATTTATAAAAATAAAAATAAAATTTAAAAAGAGAGAGAGAGAGAGAGAAAAAAATCGTAATAATTTCAGCCTCTATCAGCCTGAAAAATCACTGCAAAATACCAAGGGTGAGACCCACTGTCAATCCGTATTTGTCGGGACCTGAAGCGAGCGCTGGTCCCGGCTGCTCCTCCAGCGATTGCGGTGCCTCCCAGCAGAGGGAGATGCGAGACGCCGGCTCCGACCCCGGCTCGCAGCTCCCGCCGTCTCTGCAACAGATCGATGGGTCGTGAATGTTTTAGGAACATGTCCGAGTCCCATGGCTTCTCATTATCTAAGCATTTTATCTGAGAACAAACCTCTTTTAGGCCCATCTCTGATAGTGCAGAATTCTACACCAGGTTTCCCCGGTTTCTCCCTTTGGCTGAGGTGAAGGACATGAATAACTTGAAATATTTGAGTCTGTTGAACAACAGTTTTATATTCTTCTCTCCCTCTCCACTCAGTATGTATTTTTGTAGCATTGCAACTACATATCCACCTCTGAGTTTAATATTCATGTGACTGAGAGGTGTCAGTCTCTGCCCCAGGATCATCAGATTCCAAATGACATGAGTTTCTCTTCTATTTACCAAGTTCTAATTTCTGATTGTCCCTTTCAGGATACAATGCCTCGAAATTTCTTTACAAGTGTCACAAGAACCCTCCCTCTGACGTCTCAATACCACTTCACTGCCCACCTCTGCTTTTGTGGGTGTTTTTCTGCCTTAGGTACCACGAGAAGATAACATAATTGCTTTTAGGATCCTTGTTTCAAATTCTTTCTGTAGGTGTATATTCTGGGTTGCTCTTACCATGTGTGTTATTTTATGGATTTTCTTCCCTGATGCACTTGGCAGAAAGCAACATTAGAAAGAATTATAATTACAGTATTTATAAAACCACTTATTAGGGGAGGAAACTGACAGCATGAAGAAAGCAATATTTAAGAAGAATAATAAAACACACTGGCAAAATATGTTTAGGAAGATGCAGGTTCTATGAAGAAATACAATTTCCAAGAAAATTAGATGTTAACGTAGTATTTTGGTGCTCTACAATATTATCAACTTGCATACAGACCTGTGTAGCATTCATTTATCTTCTAGATAAAAAAGGCATCATTTTAATTTGTTACAGATTGGCAGTTTCATGCATKAACTGTTTTGTTAAAACTGATCACATTCAGCAAACTGTGGGAGTTTGAATACATGGCAGCATCCCCGGCCTTCCCATTTCTCTCTACTTTGTGAGGAAGAGCAGCTACAACAAAAACAAAGAGCCTCACTTCGTGTGTTTGGTTTTTTGGTTTTGTGGTTTTTGGTTTTTTTTTTTCCTTTTTCATTTTGAATCCTGACAAACTACTCTGTTGTACAGTGGGTTTGAAATGCAACTCTCCCCAGTAGCTCCCCTACTGTACCTTCCCAGAACGCATGAATGCATTTAGTCTTGCCAACATGTAACCCGATAATCTTTTTTTTTTTTTTTAATCAACAGAAAGAAGGTTTCGTAGGAAAACCCTCAATTTTCTGACCAGCGTGTGACAGTAAGAGGAAATCTGTTGCAGTTGCCTGTAATGGAAGCCCAGTTGTGTGTTTTCAGTCTTTTTTCAGCTGGCCTCTTAGTGGCAGGGCAATTAGAGCTCAAATGTACAGGGAAAACTTATCCCAAYCCAGTAATCAAAGCAAACATTATATAGATTTTGATTGCTCCAACAAGAATGAAGTCTTTGTTAACTGAAGTAGCTTTATTGATTCAAATGAGGAGATGTATTTATTCTGTTTTGTGAAGTGCTCCAAGCTGTGTGTGCATTTAATGCTTATGAATTCAGAGATGAAGGACTGAAAAAGTTCTATGTCAAACTGTAGAAGAGAAACTGTTTCATTCCTAGAATATTTATTCTAATGTTCTTTTCCAAAGRCTGTTTTAATACTTGTAGTTATCATTATCATCTTATAAAAGACCTTAATGTTTCACAAATGGCGTGATTTGTTTGTCACATAATTAACTACATTCTTGACTGTTTAGCAATAATTAGTTTGTTTTCATAGAAATACTGTTTCATCTCTCTGTACAAAGGTTGAAAAATTATAGAATAGCAAAAATGTTGAGTCTCACAGCTGAAGATGAAAAGTTTATGAAAATAAAATCACCTGCAATGACAACATGTGATACTGTTTTAAGCATGACCTTTAGCTCCTTAAAGCACCAACAATTCAATGCTAGAAAGGAACTCAGATTTGCATTACTACAGTAGTTTAAATTGACAGCTTTTAGATTTCTTTGCCTGAAGACATTACTAGAAATTCAGCTGTGCATTTGCTCATGGATAAAATCAAGCAAAATATGAAAAATAAAGAGAAGACTCCCCTTGCTTTCTAAGTCTAACCAGGATAATATGTGTTTTTCATAATGCAATGCTAAAAAAGTTTAAGTTTTGTCCCAAGTAGAAGCAGCTATTCTGGGTCTGCTCTTATTTCCAATAAAGTTCTGCAAAGATTTACAGAAACCAGCTCAGGCCCCTTGGGAATAAGTTCTCTATGTGAAGAACTTTGTGCTCTTTCAYSAATAGGACTCCACTGTAAAGATAATAACAAGAGCCTTATTTTGGTCAGAGAGCATTGCAGGTTATCTGCAGCTGTCTGCTTTATTACCACTTCAATTTGAGACCTACATTTTTATTCATTGTTTCTCTTATGAGTAACATTCTGAAAAGTAATATCAAATAAATGGACCTGTGGCTGTGGCCCCACATAATGCTTTCTTTTATTAGATGTCGCAGTTGTTCTGAGCTTGGGGATGATTAAAGTGTCTTGAACAGAGTTTCATAGTTACATAGTTCATGGTTCATTTTATTCCATGTGCATTCACAAATTAGTTGATGGTAATCTATTAATAAAACTTAATATTCTGCATTATTCTCTATAGAATGTTGCAGAGTTTTCCCTCTCTTTTTTTCTTTTTTTTTTTTTTTAATTGGAACAACTCACTGACCGACATCAGAGCACGATACGAAAGATACACATTACAATACTGGCTTGATAATGGCCAAGACTTTTCTTTCCTCTCTGAGTAACATTAAGATGAGAAGTGATACTTTACCTTCATAACTAACATATTAGCCATTATTTAGTCTTGAAATTACTAAAACCAGTTCTAAAATGTGGAACAAGAATTTACCACTGAAAATCAGCATATGGTAGACTCTGTTTTCTTGGTCCCAACAAATCAGTATCRGCAATCATGTTATCTGCAAGATTAACATCCGTAAAAGCTCCTCCCTCTCCAGGCCACAGGAGATAAAAAAGAGAAGAACTCAATTTTTACAATGTTAGACCACAACAGACATGCCTGGGGACTCATTGATTTCTCCGAAGCTAAATTGTTCTAAGTAACAACACCATCTCATTTAATGAACCCTTTGAAAAGCAACTTTTAAGATAAAGTGACCAAGATGGAAGGCATAGGCTGGAAGAGAGGAGACATAGGAGTGGGACAAGACAGCACATTACCAGACAGTCTCAACATTCTCAGGGAGTGCCAGTAAGTTCATTAATGACTGGAGACCTCTGATACTTTCTGCCAGCTCTACATATTCTACAGCTCTACATGTTCTCAAATGTGTCCTGGAAGGGGAAGGCCTAAACTGGAATTACAAAGGAGTAGAATTCTGGAGGATGCTGGTTGATTTTTTATCCTTTTAATTTTTAGCAGATAAGGAAGATTTGGTTACTTTAGAAGAAAAATGAAGAACTGATCGCAGTTTGCAAGGATGAGCATGTGGGAGGACTGCAGGGGATGGAACACTGTAAAAGTAACAGGACATAATACATAAGCAGCAAGATCCTGTTTCTTAGAAGACTCAGATAAACAATATGATCATAACTAGGGCAAGATTCACAGTTACAAGTCAAGAAAATATTTTGTGATTCTTGTTTCTCCCCACATCTCTAGCATTTCAGAGATTGTCAAAGTCCCAAAATTCCTGCAGGAGCACAGAACAAAGTAGCTCACATATATTTAGCCATTTTTCCTTTTTTGTGGCTGTTTTTCCTTTAGTTGTTTGCTTTGTCTTGTTTTGTTTGGCTTTGTTTGTTTTTGTTTGCTTGTTTTTGTTTTAGGTTCGTTTTTTATCTCCCCAAAAGGAATTTATTTTTCACTTAAATTTACTTTTATTCCACACATGTCTTCGATTTTTCTCTGCTAGGAAAATAATTCTCACAGTGATGCCAGGACATCACTAGTCTGCACAGCAGTACGTTCTGTAAGCTGAGCTACCTTTGAATATGTGGTGGAAAGTAATTCTGTAACATTTTCTAGCTAGCCAGATCTCTGTGCCTGGTGGAACTCTTAAAAAAAAAACAAAAAAAAAAAGGAGTTCAGAGCATGCAAAGGAGACACTGTGTAGTCTTACCCCATTCTGGCTTGGATCCAGACATTTGTTACCCTTTTAAGGACATTCTTCTGCCCTAGGAGTGCCATGTGTCCATAATGTTTACAAGAGAATTAAGATTACCAGTGATAGTGGTCTTAGGATCAAGAGGCAAGTCTACATTCAATACCATGTTTATACTCCCAGCTGGTTTTCCCAGAAGAAGTACACACATCAACAATTCCATAATGTATGAGTAAGATCTGTTTATTCCTTACCACAGCTTCAGCATTAATCATTTGTTCTTCTCCAAACCACCAGTAAAACTCTGTGCTGTGGAAAAGTACTAAACAATGTGTAGTGCCTTGGATCAGGACCAGGCTCAGACCAAGTCCAGATTTAACAATACAGTTTTTCACATGGTCATTACACTGCATTTCAGCTCTCTGCTCTCAGATCAAGGAATTCTTTCAGTTTTCAATTCAGCTATGCCCTGCTCTCAACCAGTAACTTTGGAGAATAGATTTTTAAAGACATCCAAATGTAACCAAATACAAATGTTTGAGAACAGATCACTTATGTGACACTTTTTGCCAAAATTATAGGAAAAAAGTWATAAACCATGAAGATCCCAAACATTTTGCAGYGCTGTAGAAAGCTGCAAGGCCAAARCTGATGGTATTTTCTTAGGTATTGGATTGGTGTCACAATTACTCTCTGCTGATGAGTGGCATATTTAAGAAACCTGTGTCAGTCTGGGGATTATGACAGAAAAAAAAAGACATTTTTAGATCAGTGTATCTAGTGGATTCATTTGGAAGCACTGATAAATAGAYACAGCTGGCAGCAGAACTAGCAGCTGAACTGTCTTTTATTTCCTGTCTCCTATGAAGTATTAATATCAGGTGAATTTATTGGTATTAAGAAACAAACTGAAAGCAACAGGATGGGGAAATAACAAAGAATAGAACTAATATCTGTCTAGAGTTGCCTAAATTCCACAAAAAAAAAAAAGAGTAGTTTTCTCTTAGCTTTGTCTGCTACTGCTTTCCTGACAACTTCAGCAAATACCACTGTGTGAGCTCACTCCTTTCACAGCTACTGAAGTGCTACAGCACCTTTTATAGCTCCTAAAGATTGTGTGTTCATTAGCAGATTGGCCCTGCAACTACACAGCCATTGCTGCAAATCACTGTGGGTGGGTGTGTTTCTTCAAACTCAGGGCCACAATATTCAGAATGGTTTTCACCTCTCACTGTAACACTTTTCATCTGGACCACCTAACTCCCTGTGGGTTTTCAATTCAGCTGGTCTGCAAACCAGAGACGCTGTTCTCCCCACGTACAATATTTATGTCCTTCTATGCTTAACCCCAACAGAATCAGTGCTAAAGGTGAACATTAAACCAGAGAATGATTCCTTTAATTACATCTGCTACTGACACAAATGTTCTTTATATCCAGAATCTCCTGTAGTCCTCTTATGAACTACCGTGTCCCTCTGGCAGGAAAGCAAATGCTCACAGGCTTCAGGAATTCCATATTCAGTTTATTGACGGTAATTCTCTTAGTTGTGCACTCTGAGGCTCTTTCTGGAGCATGGACTGGTTTGGCTAATGGATTCTGCAAACAGAGCATACATTCAGGAGGAATTCTCCAGAGAATTGAAAAATGAGCCTTCACCCTTATATAGACATTAGGAAAGACCAAAACAAAGGAAAAGAGCCCTCCATAACTTAATACAACAATATTTGTAAAGTGTGGTTCAGCCTGGATGGTGGAATATCGGGAAACCTTGCTTAAATATTTGCAATCCAGTCTAGTGACAGACAAGTTCACTGTGAGTACCTAAACCATTTGTAGACGGCAGCTGCCACAGACTGATGGACACTGACGCAGAGGATTGCTAAACCACCTCACTGCAGAAACCAGCGCCAGCTGATGGCAAAGGAAAATACCCAGTTCTGCAAATCCCAGCACACATCAAAAACGGCGGCAATTTATTTTCATATAGATTACAGAGTAAGATCTGATGACCCCATATGAAATATCTCTGGAGCAAGCCCAGTTTCTGTTAGAGGGGAGTCCACACCAAAATCCTTGCTACAGTTACAACCAAAATGTTGTGGGTTGTCTCCAGAGAAAGCCAAGGGACAGAAGTGCTGTAGTGTCAGTAGGCAAAGAGGATTAACAATGTCAGAAGTTTGGAAACTTAAGGATTAACATGTTTGGTCTGAAGCCACAAGGTTTTGTGCTTCTGGGTTCTTCAGGTTGTTCTTAGTCTGGATATGTCTTAGCCAGCCATTTAAACTGAACTCATCCCATGAAAACACAGAAAGGTTGGAAGTTGATCTCACTGCCTAAAGGAGCAATAAGTCAGCCTGTGTCTCAAGCACATGTTAGGAATGGCAATTAAAATCTAATTCTAATTAGCAGCACCGGATGCTAATCCAAATAAASAACAAGAAAATTTATTGTGCAAATTTTTAGCTGCAGAAGTAGATACTTAGTAAATAATGTGCAAGTTAATCACTGTTGCAGCAGCAAATAGACTAGACTGAAAATACATCAAGAACACACTTAAGATTTCTTCTGCCAAATGAATTATTGTCAGATCAGACATTAAGGCTGATGCTGAGGCCAGGGCAGCCTCTTTAGGCCTTAGTGTCTGGTCTGATTTCTGGTTAATTAGGGCTGAGAAGTTGAAAAGTTTGCAGCTCTGTTATTCTTTACCTGCTCTGAGGAGTTAAATTAGGASAAACCTCAGGCTGTCAGTTTTCTAYCTCTAATAATCATCCAATAAAAAATAGAGAGAGGCTGAAAGCCTCCAGCTGTCAGCTCAGACTTGTTACTCTGGGTCAGGTCATCTGGAGAGCCAAAAGAAGTGAGGATCCAGGAGCTCTAAGCATTAAAGTTAWATTGTTTTTTATCTAACTATTCTTATTGCAAACTGTGTCCCAAATAAGGCAATTATAGGGCTCTTCATTTGGTCCTCTTAATTTACTACCATAGTCTAATAAATGCTTTCATTAATTTGAGCAGCACAGCTCCTGATCCTGTATCTACCCCAGCAGGCAGCTCAGAAACGTGACTAGTGCTATTACTATTCATGTGTGTACATTCTGCAATGTGCCTAGGGCCATGATCCTGAAAGTTCAGGATCTAAATATCTTTTGAGATTATGGCCTACATTAAACAGAATTGAATTTGTGATACATTTTAGCATAATGCTACCAGAAACAACACTAATAACTGTAATAATCCATAACCTAGCTGTTATAAGGGAGGGAAACCATGCAAGAATTCTAAGAAACRGAAACACATGGAAATATTTGGAGCATGTCGTCCAACATTATACATTGTGTGTTTTAATTGCAAGGAAGCTGGGACTGCAGTGCAAAACAGCAACACTTGTGAATTTGGACTGCCATTACTGTCACATTTTGTTGAGTACTACATTTATACACATTTTAATGGTACTCAAAATAGAATGCCAGACCTTCGCAGCTTTACTTGCTCTATAAAAAGAATCTGGAGTCAAAGCCTAGAACCAAAGGAAAGGGGGAAAAAAAAAAAGAGATTAAGAAAGAACGGAAAAAAGAGGAAAAACCTATGYGATGCCTTTTCTGGAAACAATTCAGTGGAAATTGTAACAATAAACCTATTTAGAAATAAAGGCATGTCATCCACTGCTCCATAAGGGAAGCAGATCTTTTAACTACCGTAAAACATGTGAAGTACCCCTTTTCAACTGTTAAGCATAAAACAAAGCTTCTCTCTTCACCTTCAAAGTCAGAAATTTGAAAACAAATACAAATCCAGGGAGTTTCATTGATCCAATGATGTATGCATTCTTAAATAGCCCTTTAAATCTCTGCTTGATTACTATTTACATGCAAGTCTTATAATAGAGACCTGGGCTTTCACAGAAACACATTTCAGGACTTTCTGACAGCAACTTGCTGTATTATGAAGGAAAAGGGAAAGGAGATAATTTATCCCAAAGATGTTTGGATACCTTCTTGCTTGTCATTCCACACAGCAGTAAAACATCTGGCAAGAAAGGGAAAAATGTCCTTTTTTGCGTAGGTCAAGTTGTAGAGCCCTTGTTAATATTCATGGCCTGTCCTCTATCCCACCTTGAACAGCTCTAACTACAACTGAAAGGCTGAGTCTGGAGCTTCAGCAGACCTTTATCTTGGCACTGGCCTAAATTCTCCTTCTCCAAAACAAGAGTAAATTTGCATACACTGAACTTATAACATTAGAAAGACATGCTTTTTCTTCCAAAACACTACAATCYCTATTTCTGAGCTTGTTACAACTTAATTCAAATCAGCCACGACTGGGCCAAAGCTGTGGAATGAGGTCTGCATACACTAGGGTGATGCATGCTGAATTACAGACATGGTAGACTTGAATGAGAATTTGAACTGCATTTCAACTTGTTGGCAATGGCRGTTTTTTAAAATCATTCCTGTAAATGCAGCTGTTCAAGACATGATGCCTAGAAATGATACACCATGATTGGATAATTCTTATTAATTCAAACTTTYATGTCACTGTTGCACATCTGCAAGTCACGATGAGTTAGTCTATCAGTTTAATCAAGGTGCAGGCAAGCTGCATACTTGGGAAGTACATGGAGAAGCCACCTTTGCTTCCAGAACTTCTGAAAGGATTTCCAAGGTACTGACTGCAGTGTCTTGCCCCACATCCCTGCCTCAAACATTAACATTTTTCCAGTAATAATCATCTGAGCTCTTATTTCGTAATGTAATTTGAAGGCAGTGGCATAYATAAAATTAAAATGTAAAATTAAATATTTCAAAGGAAAGGACTTTATCTCTCACTCATACTATTAATGAGAGATGTGTATTATGGAAGGCGTCCATACAAACGTCTAACTTAAAAAATGTAAATTAAAGTTTTGGTCTAAGACATTGGAGCAACTTCAGAACAGCACTGACTCTGTAAAATCATTCCGTGATCTAAGATATTTCTAGATAAACACAAGGTCAATAAAATTGTTTGAAATTCATTGGTATAAGAATTGGACTTAAATTTCTTTAGGCAAAAATGGATTCCTTGCTTTGTTGCCTTGCAAATCAGAGCTCTTATTGTGTCATGTGAAGAGCTACAGACATTTGCACTGTAGCTGTGCTGCTTGTGAAGACAGAGTTTGTGAGGACATATGGACATGGGGAAATTTGTGACCCATGCAGAGAAACATTAAGGTTAGTGGGGTTGAACTCAGCTTCAGGATATGTCACATTCATACTTCTTCATGGGCCTAGAATGCAGAAAACTGGGGCAAAACTCCRTASCAATTGCAAAAATATTGTGTAAGATTTTCTTTTTTTCTATGACATGCATGTAACAGTGTTTCCAATGATCTAGAAATTATGATTGTAAKGATTGRCTTACTCTATTRGGAAATATACTGAATTTGCCYAGGAGTAGGGGCAGGACAAAATACTATTCTAGTACAATTTATTTCATATGGAATGCAACAGGTCATGTAATTAGAACATGTATTAAGCATTGCATAATTATATTTTTTCTTTTGTATCRTCAAGGCAGTGCAATAGCTGAAGCACAAGACTGTTTGAATAAAAATACAACCAAGTTGCAAACTATTTACAATTTTAGCTGAATGCATCCTGCCCAGGATACATATCCTGCCGCCAGATCTGGATTTGACTTCTACATAGACATTAACCATCCCTTCCCTTTGGCAGAAAGGATTCACAGTATGAGGGTGCAGCAGCAAGCTGCCTGCTAATCATGCTTCCCTGGAGGCCTTGCTGGCTTGCTCAGCACTTAAAGTAAGTTAGATAAGTGCTTATATATCACAGTGACAGGCATTATAAATATCCTGCTTGGCTGCACACATATGGAGCTGCATTAAGTCCAGGGCAATGTACATGTGAATCTGGAGGCAAAACATTCGGTGCAGTTTCACTTGTTAACCACACATGTAATGACCCTCCCAACTATCCAGCTACAATGCCAGATGTCCAAAGATGCTGAGCTGACTCCTCTCTGCCAGCAGCTACCTGGTAAGCACCTATGTTGTCAGCAGATCTGCACTGCAGAAACAACTGAGTGCCTGCTCTTCACTCTCAGGCGGCATCAACAAAGACCTCAGGCTGGTGGCCTTGGGGACAGCCAGGGCTTCCTTGCTGCTTGTATTCCCAACAGCATCAGTGGGAACTCAAAGCAGTTTGAGTCTCCCTGTTCTGTGCCCAGTCCAGCTGTCAACAGAAGTTTCATGCCACCCAATATTTTGGAACCAGCCTCTGACTTTTGCTTCTAACATGACCTGAAGTTGAGCCGTAGGTGAAAGAACTTTCATTTCTGAGTAAATGCATTGTCTGCATCAACATGATTAAGCAAGCAATGCATTCAGAGCTTTGCATAGGAGATAAATTAAAGCTTTTTGTTCAATGGCACTGAATGCATTTGAGTTAAAAAGGGTGTATAGAGTGTCCCTTCAGTAACCCTGCCTTGTCATCATGATACACCACCCTGTACTCCTAGGGCTCAGAAAGATTAAGAGAAGCATTTACATCTTGCATTAATGAAGCAACAGATTATGGGGTTGTGCACTCTGTTACTGTTTGCTTATTTTTATTTATTTATTTTACAACTTAAATGAATCAAGTTCCAGTGGGCTGAAGAGGATGATCTCAGCTGATGTCTGGAAGTAATTTTATAATTGCCTAATAAGTCAGAAATGACAAAACCTACTTTTTTTCCCCCCATGGTACTTAGACCACCAGTTGCTGTATTTCCTGCCATGCTCTATGCTGTTTGTACTCGAGGTTTCTTTTCATGGGGAAAACTGTTTACATGCATGACTAAACTAAGACATATTGTACAGTGGAGGATATGTGGTTACAGAAGAAAAAGATTGGAAGAAGGGGAGAGAAAATAAAAACAATAAGTAGTGACTTAAGCTTTCAAACATTCTCCTCTTATTTTTGCTTCAATACTGCTTTGAGGTTTGTTTTGGAACAATTTCTCAGCAGAAGTCTTGGGTTTTCTCACAGATGAGAGTTCTTATTTCCCCAAATTGCTTTTATTATCTGGTTGCAGAAAGGAACACAGTTACTTTGTCAAACAAAAAGCACCTGTAACCCCACTATCATTAGAGAGGTTCATAGTGACTCTCAGCAATCTTTGTATGGGGAAACTTTGCTGAAATTGACATTTTAACAGCAAAGCCTGGTGACAAGAGGGGGAAACCTGATCTCTCCTATTTAATCCCAAACCTTCTGTGAGCCTAGCAGATGACACTGAAGTTCAGGATTACCTCCAGGTCTCTCTCCTGAGGGTGAACTCATAATTATGATAAATGGCACTTCCTCATGGTACTGCTATAGCTAAAGGTAAACACAATGAGTCAGACCTCAAAATAAACAATTCCAGAACTCCTTTCAGAGCCATTAAAGTATCTCTCCCTTGCCTATCACATGCAGTCTTCTACTTGTGTGAGAGACAATCTGCAGCCACCATTGGCATGTGCACAGTCACCCCCAAATTTTTACTTAGGAGTGCATATAGCACAAAGACAAGCTGCCATGCAAACAGAGAGGAGGCTGGATGCAAAGGTTCAAACAGCCAGCCCTGTGCTTAGTATAGTGCTTTACTCCCTGCCCTCTGCTACAGGTAGAGGCTACATATTACATACTCAAATCAGGGTGGTCTTCTGTGGCTGCACACCACCAGCCTCATTTCTGTGGATTCTCTGCTTTTTTGATTGCAGAGGCTGTTTGTAATACAGCAAAGGCTTGGTCTCAGGTGGGATCTGTAGGTGATACTGCAATAAACTCAGCAGGGAAGTCATATTTTGTGTTGTCCTTTGTCTTCTTACAAGGACATTAGGCACTCTGAGGTCAGCCAGTTAGGATTATTACTTTTTGACTGGCAGGGTCCAAATTACATCTCATCTGATTAAGTCCCTTCATAGTTTATTTGCAGGTGTCAGTGAATGCAGTGGGGCTGCCTGTAAGCAGTTCCTCACTGTGACAAACTTAGACCAAGTGGCTTGCCAAACATTTTTTTTCCAGGATGCCTGCTGCATACAATCTGTCTTTTTGGCATCTACAAGCCTTACTATCTGCATGCCCTCCTGTCATCTGCTGTTTGGCTATTGTCTTGTTAAAAAAAGGAGTTTTGGAACTTAAATGTCAACAGGTGTGACAGTGTATGAAGGCATGCTGTAGAGAAACATGACTAATTATAATTTTCTTTTTGCTTAAATTTTTATCCCGTTAACAACTGAAGTTAAAAATAACATGCATACAGTGCACTGTGACTTTAGAAAAAGTTCTCTAATTAATAGAGCTTCTAATTAATGAAGCCTTACAATCTGTGTTGGTTATAAGTCATCTCAACTCGTACACATCTTGCTGTTTACGGCAAGCCTGGTATCAAGCTGATCTGTCAGGMGTTTTGTACACGGCGTTTCTGGAGTAGGGGCAGGGGTCTGACCAGCATCTAACCCACATAAGCAGCTTCTGAACAGATGGGACTGGAGACCTGGCAGCTGAAACACCCAGTCTGCTCATTGACTGTGGGCACAGAGCACAGCCTGTCCAGACAGATTTTGCACCTTGAGTTAGAATGCCTATGGCAAAGGTGTTGTACAAGGAGATCTGTGAGCATTTTAAGAGCTCTGAATATCGAATATCATGGATGTTGAAATGCCAAATGGTAGAGAGTATCAGTGCCTTATTAAAGTACTCCTCAGCATATACTTCTGCAGAGCAGCGTTCAACAAGGAGAGAAACAATATTTTGGCTCTTCTGTTGCTTTAGAGGTAAAGAGCTAGCAGAGGATCTGGGAGCACATACTTCACTGTGACACATGGCAACAAAGAATACACATTATCTTTCCCTCTTGTTTCTCCTTAGAGACACAATGGAAAAGAAAATACATGTTTTGTGCTTCATCACATACAGTTGCTTAGATTGAGAGGGAAAGAAAACCACATGGACTCCCATTCATTCATCTCAAAAAAACTAACCAAAGGATGGAGAAATGGGTTACCCTTCATAGAAAGGACATGATCCAGAATACTTACCTTGTATCACAAAGTGCTCATTTGTGCTTATCTTTAAGCATCTATTACCTCTTTGCCCTGTGCAGCTTCATTAGGGTAAATAAGGGAAACGTATCTGAGGGCAGAAGATGGAGAGAAGCAAGGTGAAGAAATACCTACATTTTTATGGTTATTTGCAGGAGATGGATTCTTAGTGCCTTATCAGTCTTATAGTCACTAGCTACTTTGCTACACTCAGGRTCAGAGCAATCGTATTTGTCTATAGTTGTTTGTGCAAGCGTGGGTGAGGTAATGCAAAGTATGAAATGTCAGGAATACCAGTGTTGCAATTCCACCCTCGTTGCTTGACATTCAGATTTTTCTGAGTTCCAGGTACTGACTATTTCTTTCTAACTGTGTAATTGCTTCCCATACTCAACTTAATCCAGGCAGTGCCATTAGGTTAATGCAGAGGCTGAGCACAGAATCTTTCTGCATTATGCCAAAAAACCATTGAAATAGGTCTGTGTAAAAAAAACTTTGTGATGAATTTGCAAAGCCTCCTGTAAATGCCTAAGGACTTTGCACTCTATAAATATTTAAAACAAATGTCTCCCAATACATAAACATACTCATTTCCTGCTGATAAACCCAGATGCATCAGCAGGGTTGGAGGGAAGGCAGTTATCTGCATTCAGATGTTGTTCAGCACATCTTGAAATGCAATGGAACTTTTTTGTGTTAATTCTTCCCTTTTACTTATCCATTTCATCATCATATAGCATTTCAAAAATGCAGGAGATGTAATCCCGATCCTAATCTGAGCTAATGGGAACTCTGTCTAATTAAAAACTCCTCAGTGTAAAAATGTTTTGTTCACAGCAAACGAAAAAACCTACAAAACAMAACCCTTAAAAATTCCATCCTCCAATATTGCTACTTTTATTTCTTGCGCATGATCTGCACAATTAGACAGCAATTTACCTCAATTAAACAACATCACATACGTGCAAGAAAAGTCTTGTTTACACTAAACAGTTTGGGAAGATGAAAGGTGTTTTCTAACATGGGAGTCAGTTCATCCACTACCAAAAAGCAACAACTCAGGGGCAATAAAGTAGCTCCTGACAGCTCAGTCTAGTATTACACAGCAGTAGAGAATGAATAATAATAATAATAATATGGTATCAAGTRCTATCTATCAAGGAAAAGCTACACAGGCAGAATGTTTCTGTGTAATGAACAGTGCATCTGGGTCAAAAAGGTCTTCAAACAATTAGACCTCATTTTTCTGTCTCAGCTGTGCAGTGCCTGCTCTCATCCTGTTGCCTGCTCTGATTCAGATGTAAGTTGGATTCAGGGAGCGTTCAGCAAGTGCTGCCATCGTGTCTGAAGCACTTGGGCTCCTCTCAATGCTCTGCTGAGTAACTGAACCCTGGCTCTGCTCTTCTGACCTAGTGCCATCTCTGAAAGGACAGCAAATATAGAGATCTAGCTCCAGCACTCTGAAGTCTGGCATTGTCCCAGAGCTCCAGGAGCTGCTTCACTGCTCTCTCCCAAAATCTGCCAGGTGGTGGGTGAAAGCCCAGAGAGCGTGCAGACTGTTGTCTTTGCAATTTTATCATTTAGATCCACTGCAAAGCTCAAGTAGGTATATTGTTTGCTTACCAGTGTTTGTTTGCATTGCTGCACTTCTACCATTCCTGCTTTGAGAGGAGCCTTCCTCCMCCCACTTACAGAACAATGCTTTGCAGGGAAACACTTACTGATACACTCGGGAGAGCTCCTGCTCCCTTTGCGTGGGAATGAGCACCGATTCCATGTGGAGATAGAGTCAGGTTAAGTTTCTGCTTTCTAAGTTCAAGTAAACTTCTCTAACTTATTTAGTAATGTGGAATTAACTTTACATTTAAAATAGGTCCTGTCCTCACAAACAGAAGAGCAGGAAAACACTCCTTGACTTTTAAAGGCTTTAACCCTTGCAGATCTGGAGAAGCCGATTCTTTTCCCCCCATAGCAGCCRAGAATGGCACAATTGGAGGTGGGTCAGGAAAACTGGATGATTACAAAGATAGGTGTACAGACCTATGACATCTTCTGTCTGCCTTTACTGGTGCAAAAAGGTTTTATTTTCTATTTCTGTCCTTTGCTCCAGACCATGATCTTCCTGTTCAAGCAGCACTACAGATTACCTTATTTTGGTACCATATTGATCTCTACCTGCAGCTGACAGCATGCAGGAGTTGTGATTTTTTGATGAAAGTTAAAAGATTTTTAATGATGTTTTCCCCATGACACACAGATGAGACCTGCGCTCAAAAAGCTGAGCCGTGTTTAAGCATACMGTGACAGGGTCATGCTATTTCTTTGACTCTTCAGGCCAATTTATTCCATTTAAATTAACACTACATCAACAACTCCTTGGCTTCTCTGTGGTCACCGAGGCTGCCAGTAGTGATGATGACATTTGCAAATGAAACCTTGCCTGCTGTGAGCTGCTGGGTTGGAAGGCAACTGCTAGACATTTGAATCCAATGTAAAGCAGAACTGCGATGATGTTTGGGGAGTGAATTTGTAACAATTTTCTATTTGTCTTCATTTCAAGGGTGCTGTGTTACTTCAACATCCTGAATCACACCATGAAGATTTTCTTGTTATATTTTACAGAGTACATAAATCTCCTTGCATGGCCTATAGTGTCTAGCATCTTAATCTATTTATTTTAATCTACTCCCACTTCTAGATATTTAGTTGTTCTTCATTCTTTACCCTTTATCTGCATTTGATTCTCACTTCTCATCTGCTTCCACAGATGTAGAAATGAATAGAATTTATTTGGTTTCCCTTCCTCCAGATGAACCYGAGGATCACATCTTCCCACCTCTTTCAATCACCAAACTGAGATATATGGCTCTTTCATAAGCAGGTGATGCACTATGATGACATACGCTCAGCTACAAGAAACTGTGAAGTACGGATAGTAAAATAATTTACTCAGTATTTTATATGAATCGAAGCAGATTCTGTTCAAACAGAGCAATATCCTGCCAATTGTATGGAGAAGCAGGAAGAGACAAGCCTAGAAAGGCACCTTTTTTTTAGATCTTAGCATAAGCTTTCTACATTTTTGATTTGAAAGCAAAAACAGGAGTTAGCAATTACACACACAGGGCCCACCTTCACTTTGAGCTCAGTGTGGCCATTTTTACCTAACYTAAGCAACTGCAGAAGAGCACCTGAAAGAGGCAGAACTTCCTGGAAGCATACAATGCATGCTGCAAAGGAGATGGAGCCTCACCACAGTGTCTGATCCATCAAAGGGCTGGAGGAGCATTGCCAGCACAAGGGACTGACAGACATGGAAGGAAAAACAACTGAAGCATTCAGTTGATTCAGTTGTTATAAAGAAGCACTTCCATGTATTTTTACTTCAATGGCAAAGGATAGCCTGATGAGAGGGAAAATGAGTGCAATATGCAGACATTTGTGATAGGAGCAGAAGGAAAAAATGGCAATTGTGGTAGACCAGCAAATTGGAATGGATTTTTTTCTACTTTAAAAAGAGGGAAACTTCCACACATACCTGTTAATTAATAGGGCCCTCTTCACTRGCAATATCAACATGAAGTGCAAATCCAAAGTAGTTTAGTTTCTTTTGTACAAAGGTTTTAGTCACTGAACAAGCAGTAGATAAGTGTACTGCAGAAAAAGCTATGATAAATTCTACATTTTCATGCCAACACAGCTTCTGCCTCCCCCTCTTTGCTGAAAAACTCTTGCCATGCAAAAAGTAGGATAACTAATGGAAGAAATTCAGAGTAGAAGATGAAACATGAGGGCAGAGGTTCTGCTGCTGCTGTCCTTGAACTTCTCACAGGAATGCTCCTGCTCTTTTCTGAGCATCTTGTCAATTAATATTAATTTCCAGTAGTTTACATCTGTTTCCCCAGGGTAGGTGGCAGAAGTCAGGGTAGGTGGCAGCCTGTATAAAGGGAAGTTCGTGTGCTCTGGTAGGGTGATGGTTACCCGGCATCATGTAAACGGGGGAGTTTAGGCTTTATCAAAGACTGTGGGGATTCTAAACTAGGCAGAAGTGGGGCTGAGCTCTACTCAATCTAAAAAACTTCCTGATCCTACAGAACATGCCTGGAAACATAACATGAAGCTTGGCTGGTGGAAAGGCTGGTTGTGATCAGCTGGATCTCAAAAACAAATCAGCAAGAGGTGGAAATTCCTCTGTGGGACCACCTAGACCCTCTCTTGAATTATAAAAGTTTAAAACAATATTTAAAACATGGTGGATAAAAAGATGAGAGGGAAATATCCATATTTCAAATAGTTGGGTTTTTTCCTGTCTGATTACTGACAAAGTTGCTCAGAAAAGTCTAATATTTCTATTTTAAAATAAGCTAAGAGAAAAGAGGAACACACTTCCTGTGCATCTTCTTTTGGTTTTTTGTGACTTCAAAACAGAATTAATTGCCATTCTGCGCTTTATCTGAGAAGAGGGTAGGTTTTGATTTGGAACAACATTACAAGGAACACATGGAAGCAGAAGAGGGCATGGGTCTTTGGGACTTGGACAGAAAGATCAGTCACTTTTGGATCAGAGGTGCTGGCAAACCATTGAAACAATCTGTTGAGGCAAAGAATAAAAGGACTGCACAGTGGATATCAGTACTATGTACTGCCTGTAACACACTGCCTACTGTTCAAGGTTACAAGCCTAATGTACACAAAATAAGGTCAACCACAGCAGCATCTGATACATTCAATGTATTTTTGGATGTGTGTGACTTCTCAATTTCACACCTGCACAGCAGGGCTTGATGCCTGTGTTGCAATTGCTTCTGACTCAGTAGGCATTACAAATAATCAGTGCTCCTTGATTTCTCCACCTCTCTTCCCGAGGAATCTACTACCTGCATTTGGTTTCATGCCAGATCAAAAGCAACTAATTCCATTTTTAACCCTGAAGCTGTTTAATAATTTCTCTCCTGTTCTACCTTTTTCCCTCACTGTGAGAGGGTAATGACCCATATTTGAATGGGTCTGTAACAAAGCCCCTTTACCGCACAATTCACTAGTTTACAACTATTCCAAAAGCTGTGCTGGATTCACAGAGAGAAAATAGCCTTTAAAACAGGTCTTAGAATAACAAGAACAGTCAGTCAACTTTGATGCCAAGCTAATCAGTTTTCCTAAATTTCACACATTTGGGGTCTCTACTATATTTCTTTAGGCAACACAAAACACACTAAAGATTTTTCAGTTCTTCCCACACCATGCTCACACCCAGATTGCCCAGCAGTCTAGCACAGCAGGATGAAGATGCCTCCCTGCAGAACTATCCCCTCTTCCCCATGAAGAAGTGAGGTGTACTTAATTATCCACTTTCACAATAAATTCACCACAGGTACCAAAACAGGCACAGGATACAGTTACTGTGGTTTACCCTACTCGCCTAACTTAAAGCTCTGTTGGTTATTATAGATGTTACTTTGGCTCATAATTTCCAGCCTGCATGTTACAGAAGAGCTCTGGAAATGAAGCTCTCTGGGAAGCAACTTACTCCAGGGAGGATAAAGCTTTAAATATAAATGTTTTCATAGTCGGGGAAYGTTGTCTTCTTATTGCAAAAGTTCCCATACCTTCTTGGTGATTTCTCATGTGCAGCTCCTCATAGCACTGATCCCTTCTTCTTYACAGCTCAGCCAACAAACTCCAACTCCCTCCTCACCCAGCTAACCCACTCCTTTGTAGCACTCGTCTTCTTATTGTACACAGCTGTGGCCTGTTAAGGGCAGGCCTGTTCCTAATCTCTGGTAATTAGTACAGCTGTAACTCCTCAGGGGTGAGATTWCCTTCTGCACTATCTTTACTTTCTTAAATACTATCCCTCCACAAGGGAAAGAACAGGCAGAATAAGTAGAGGTGAGATATARGATCAAAAATCTGATGATTCCTCTTCTATTCCTTTTATTGGTACAGACAGACGTGGAAACACAGCASAGCTTCTCACAGTCTTGTGGACTGCACCTGCTTTGGTTCTATAGTACAGGCAGTAAGCCCTACCTTGTAGAAGAGAGAGTCCATTAGCACACTGCCATAGGGGGCATAATGGGGCAGGACTGATGTGGGTTTAAACAGTGCACTCATGTATAACATATGTTGTCAAAAAATCCTCTTGTTCTTCACTGATCCAAACTGCTTGCTTTCAGTGTTCCCAAAGCCAGAGACATGGATTAAACAGATCACTGAGATTGTGTGAAACTGTTTATATAAACAGGGTCCATGGAGTTATGAATTGTTGTCTTGTGGCTTCCCAAATGGAGACATTTATAGAGATGCTCCAAACATTTGTGACTGATATACAGAGAACAAAGTGAATATTGCTCCRGTTAAGTGACAAATTTCAATTTATGAGTGACAAACAGGTCTTTACCAAGGATTGTATGCACCAAAATTAGTCACATTTTCCTATTTCATCTGATTTCTGCATTTCCCTTGCTAAGAAAGATCATAAATATTTCAAGAACAGAGGACTAGATGTCTGGTCAAATACCATAGTCCTATTTCCTATTTCCCTCTGACTCTCATTCACAATTTTTTTTCCCCTCAAAGCTGTGCTTCAGGTCCTAGCCCTGCTTACAAAGCTTCAGTTCTTTTCAGGCTATCAGTAAAAGGAGCTCAATGAATTGAAGAATGGCACTAATAGTCAGCAGGAGCCTTGACCGTGTTTGTAGCAGGTGCTAGTTTATACATATCACTCCCTCTTACAAGGTACTTTATAAATTAATAAAATGAAAACACTTGAAGTATTGTAAGTGGTATATAAAAGAATGGAGACAAAACACCCAAATATTTTTCATAAAACTCCTTAAAATCGATTCTAAGTGCCTCATTTTAMTAAGGATTCCAATCTACAGCTGACAAATATTCCAGAGAAAGAGAAGTAAATTAATCAACCCTTCCGTTATATAGAGATCAAGCTAAACCACGTTGTTGCATCTCATGTTTAGGCAGAAACAAGGGATAATTTTTTTGAAGTGGTTATTAAAGGATATCCACCTACCCCTGCCATAGGTTTTTCAACTGGAAGGAGCCCAGGTGGCTCAAACAATATTTATCAATTCTTTTCCTGAGCTGCTGTTGGTGCATTTGAGCAGATCAATTGTGTTCACTCAAGGTGATGGTGTTCATTCTGCAGTACCTCCTTGACCTGCAGGATATTTCATTTTTCTGCAATGCACTGCAGAGTCTGCATGGGTAAGACATGTCCCTTTGGCTTGCTGTTTGTCTGGCAAGCTTATGTTTCCACAGGCATGTCAACACCTCCTTGAATATTAGCACRACTATAAATGTTAGTTTATGCTAATAAGTAAGACGTTGAAAAACAAAGGAAAGGTCAGAAACTGTAGTTTTATATTAAGTGTGATTTCCCAAGACAAAATAAACCCGATTCACAGCACATGCTTACACTTTTCCAAGAGATATATTTATAGCTGTGAATATGTACTTTGGCTAACCCTATTGTAAGCATAGAGAAGGGAGGAGAGGAGGGCTATTTTTTTTCACTTTTAAAGTAAAAGAGGGAGGTTAATTGGTTCTGCTAGCTGAAGGGCTATGCGCCAGGCAGCAGGAACATGCATTGTAATAGAAGAGCTACAGAGACAAATGAGCCAGTCCACAGGATGAAAAAATTCCACCTAATGCCTTGGGAGAAAGAGGGAAAAAAACCAGCAAGGCACAAATAAAATAAAATAAAGTGAAAGTTAAATGAAATAAAATAAAATCAAGGCAAGAAATCTCTGTCTACTTCAGATATAGTGATTTTAATCAGCACCTCATGCAAATAATAAATAACTCTGCTTAGAAGGGTAAAAACATACTGTTTCTGTGCTTTAATTGCTAGAAGAGGCGGTGAAAACTGAAGTGTTGCTTGTTCCTTGTCATCATATTTACCCTTTCTGGCCCAGACACTCTAGAGCCCAAATTAGCTAAAGGCATTCCACCATTAAAGGTTTGTGTCATGATCACAAAGAAAGAATCTCACTTATTTTGTCCCTTTAAATCAGGGGTGAATGATTTGTGTGAGCCAAGCAGGAAGAGATCTCATRGGTCTTGAAGGAAAATCACTAAAGAAAGGGACAGTTACTCCATGGCAATGTTTCACAAGCATGTACATAAACTTATCACAGAATATTTACAGAAGGAAGGGGAGATCTTGATAGAAGAAAGAAGCTCTACTTAATTTTCTTGTTTATCCAACTTCTTTTTCTCCTTAATTGTAGGGAGGAAAGTTATCTTCTTCAATTTTCTTATTTCTTCATATTCTGTGTAGATCGCTGTCCTTTTGTCCTTTCTTTCTTTCCTCCTTTGGCAGAAACTACAATTCTCCTTCAACAGAGACCTGCTTTAGAGAATCTCTTGCACTTACCCATTACTCTTCACTGAAGGTCAGAGATCCATTTCCARCACTGACTGATGATAGTACCTGGTATCATCCCAAGCTGCACAAAAGCCAACGAGAGCACCTGCAGTAGCCCATCCTCAGGAAAAGTGTCAGATACTTCAGTGTCACTTACTGCACGGATAAAACCTGCTCTTAAAATACTAATAGTTTCTCTCAGGTCTTCATTTCTATTCACAGTTTTATAAAAGCTCAGGAAGTGGTACTAGCTCTGTGGTAAAGACAGAATTTCATGAAAACTKACAGAAGAAACTGTATGAACCAGCACCAGTGTGTGACAGCAATTTCCTCCAGACCTGGCTGGAGCCAGAATGCACAGAGATTCCAAGGTGTTTCATTCAATMGGAATTAAGGTCCTGAATACCTTTCAGGATCTGGAAGAAGCACGATTAAGATATGGATCTCTGGAAGATATTTTGGTCTGACTCWACACTGACCTAAGTTACTTGGGGTTTTAAGGCCCACTTTCAAAAATTATCTTAATGTAACTGCTTAGGATCATACCTTCTCCRTGATTTTTATAGGAATGTCCACTTGGATGGACAAGAGTTTGCAATTTGGACCAGACATAGTCCTTTTCTTCTAATAGATCTTTTACTTTATTGGATGTCACAGCTCATGAGCTTAATATTCCTCCCTGTAATTGCTAAAATTGTTAAAATTTTGCTTTCTGCCCTACAAAGTGTGAAACAGTTTAAAACTGTATATCACTAATGCTAATGAAGATCTGGAAACTCTGCTGTGCAAATTCCACAGTGAACTGCTAAGGTCAGAATCTTCTTTTTTTGTGCCTCTTTTTAAATGGACTTGGAGAAGTAAGTCTACATTTCCTTTGGTAGGTCAGCTGTAAAATTTTACTTAATAACTAAAATAAAGTTATGACTTTGTTTCCACTGGGATTGAACAGACGTGTAACTGAGAGAAACTCAGAGAAGGAGATTAGCAAGGAGTCCTTTTTCTTTCATTTCTTACTAATAGAACACCAAACCACGAAGCACTGAAATTTCCCAAGTTAAATTTCTGTTAGATTTCACAGGCTGTAAATGCCTAAGTTTTTCATGTGTTTGGCACACATTAAAATACATTTTTATTCTTTTGCAGGTTCATATATTAAAAGGCAAATCTTAGAAATTGTCCATCTGATCAAGCTCAGTGCATTGTTATGCGAGTTTCTAGTTTTTTGTAAAAAAAGATGGACACWGTGTAGATGAGATGCTTTTTTTCTGCATAGAATATATTGGACAGTACTATATATAGTACTCAGRCACACATAATATTAATAAAATCATGACTTAATAGCCATGTGCAAAAAATATCTTCTGTGGAATTAAACAGTAACTTTGGAATTATTTTGCTCCCAACATATCATTTTTATTCTTCTGGAAGTGGTAACTGTGGTGCAGAATTTTCTGTAACTTTCTCCAGTAAAAGGCCATGTTAACATTTGCTGAATGATCTAGTTTCCAAATTTTCTACTTTCCCCCTCTCACCTCAATAAAGATTGTTCTGCTGTGCTTATATTTATGTTAACATAATCATTTCTGTTTCTCACTCTTGTTACAAAGCACTAGCAGGATAGTAATGGAAACTCATGCAAGGTGCAGATTTCTGGTTAGCTTGCTTTTAAATGTCCAAATAGAAACTGGAATAGTTTTATTTCTTCATGTGTTGTTGTTGATTTAAGGTCTTTTACAGAAGGATGTGAAGAATGGCATATCAAACAAAATATTTAAATAAGAATTAGGCAGGACAGTGGAAAACCACTATTTTGATTCTACCAGTTAAAAAAATGTGGAATAAGAAGAGAAATTAAAAACATAGATATTTTTGAATGAAGACTTAAAGCATTTTCCTTTAAAAAAATTTTCTAAAAGCTCAAAGTAAAAGATTCACACTTTCTATTTCGTCTTGGTTCTTTTTATGGAACAATTCAGGAAAGCTTAATGGAATACACATCCCCTCAATTTACATTTTTCACCAAAAGAATTGCTTCAGCTAAAAACTGACACGGCTCTGAACAAAAGAAATTGAATACATTCTATTTTGCCCTTACTGTGATTTATTTGCTTCCCTGAAAAGAGAAGTCTTTCTGAGTCATACCATTTGCCCAGGTGAATTCAGGATAGTTAAAATGGAAATATTCTGATAATCAATAAAAACAAAACCTAGGGGAAAAACCACCAAGAATTGTTGTAATCATCTGAGAATACTATTGTATGCATGGTTGAAAAAGTGTGTATTTTTATTAGTTTAACTACTGGGATGACCAAAAAACTGTAACTTCTCATTCACTTTTATGGAACATAAAAGTTAATGATAAAACTTCATAGAAACCTAGCTTCACTGATGTGTCTGTTTTCAAAGCAAATGAAATATAAGCCATAAAATGTGAATCCATAACCTCTTCTCAAAAAATGTTTAATTTTTTTTAATATGWCTTAGATTAAAAAAGGAAGGACAAAGAAAAAAGAAAAGAAAGATTATTATATTTAGGTTTTTTTTAAATCGGAGAAATATTTGAAATCTCCACTGAGACTTTCTGTTAGTAAAAATAATTAAATTATTTGAGCAGATAATTTTTTAAGGATTCTTACAGTTCTATCTTGTAACTAGAATTTTTTGAACGTTTATTTCCAATACAAAATTGGTCATTGCCATTTTAACTTCAACAATATGAATTGTTTGAACTTTTAAAAGCTCTATTTAGGAAAAATATTTAACTAAAGCCTGTTTAGTACATATATTGAGTAAAAATTTATTAAAATGTCATTGGAGTGTTAAAACCTGATGCCAGATTTGTAAATTTCTTAGAATGGAAATGGAAAAATTTGTTTGTCTACATACATGCTTGGGCATATTCCTTAGAAGAGAAAATGGATTTTACTTATGTTACGGAATATATTCACCTTGCACTACAGAACTCCTTAAGTGCAGAGTGGTGTTGAGGAAATGAGCAGTACCCATAGACAACAAATGTCAAGTAGAAATATCATGCTTTGCATTTTTTTATTGTTTCCAGGCAAGATGGAGAAGAAGCTACCCCGTCCTCTATGCTAAAATTGGGCTAATCAAAGACATCAATCAACTTCACTCTGTGGAAGAGGTGCTGTGAAAAACCTGTTACAGTAGATTGAATTGTGAATTTTAGTATTCAGCTGTGCACCACTGGCATCAGGGGCTAGGATATCATATAGTGTACGTTAAATGAAGTTCCACTCCATGCAACACTCGCACATCAAAATGAAAGTAAGAGCTCCATTTAGGACAGGATGAGCAGTATAATTTCTGTTCAGTGAATTCCCTCCACTTGCGCCTAGTGGGAGAAGCGAGGCAGACTGACAGAAGGCTAGGAAATTAGTTCTGATATGTTTTTGCTTTCACATCAGAAAATATTGAAATAAGCACTTCAGACAAATAGTTACCCTTTTCAAAGCTGCCCAACCTTTCTCCTTCATTGCTGACTCTCAGTCTGAGAATGGGAGAGAGACATCATTTTGCAAGCAGAGGTCAGATTGGAAAGAACAATGTCATGAATGACTAATGAAGTGCTCTGATTCATGAGGAAATTGTGATTTACATTTCAAATCAATAGTGATCTCTACCCAAAACAGGTTTTGAGCTAGAAATAAAGTGAACTCTGCGTTTCTGTGGAGGTAGTTTTGAAGCATAATGGCTAATCCTTCACATGTTCTTTCTTAACACCAAGGTTAACCCATGTTAACCCTTGCTAAAAGAACACAGAAATTATTGAAAGCAATCTGTATTTTCCTGTTGGTTCCCTATATATCTAAAAAATTATTTATATTCCAATTACTGGAATTACTTTACATGATATTCTCTCACATATAATTGACATAGATTGCAGTCCTAAATACAGTCTGGTTCCCATAATAGCTTGAAAGGAAAAAAGCAAGGTAACGCTATCACTAACAAAACTTTTTTATCAAGATTGTATTACTTAAAATATCCTTGCTTTTATCTGTGAAAAGTTTGGTTACCATACCTCCTCCATAGTTTGACTTTTGCTTCCTGTGCAGGGTATAAAGCTGGCAGTCTTAGTTGTGGTTCATGGGAAAACCAATTTTTTGTTCCTTTTGCTTTCTTTTTTGCCCATAGTCTTTGCCAAGAATAAGTTCCTAGTGCTCAGCACTGCTGAAAGGGATGGGCTTTAAATGCAGGGAGTCATAAATAAATGAAAACCCATGTGGTCATCACCTCTTCTGTGTACTTAAAGAACAACACACTGAAAGAGGGACAGCAACAATTTTGGGAGGGGTTTGAAGCATTTTTTCTCTGCTCTGGCAAAAAAATAACCAGAAAGAAGTCTCTTACTTAAACCACTTTCGATTTCCCAACAGCAGAGCAAGCACCCAAATTATATTCCTCCATCAAGTTTTAAGAGTGGTTGCATTTTGAGACAAGGTGTCATGAATAAGTGACAAGAATGTGTCTTACCTTCTGTCTTATTTTGGCTGGTCATGCTTTTCTGGCAGGTTGTGCCTGAGCCGGGCTCTGCACTCATTCAGAACAAACCTATTAACACAGCTGCAGCTGCCAGCCCAGATGTGACTCCAGAGTCTCTGTGCAGTTCCACTGTTTACTTTCCTTTGGGGATAGCCAGGGGAAAAAGAAACTGATGGGAACTGAGGCATCTAATGGCAATGAAGTTGCAGAAATGATAAAGTAGGAAAGATTTTGCCATGCCTGAATGCTTGTTACACATGGAGTTATTTGTGCCAGACAGAACAAAAATGGATTTTCAGGTGCTAACACTGGTTGAAAGCACTGGCCATTAGAAAATTCCTAGCACATTTTAGGTGCCAGCACATTTTCCTCTGACCTTTGTGAGCAGATACTCTAAACTCTCACAATGTTGCCTTCACAGGTAAAATTTCAGATCATAATTACAATTTAAAGCTGGAAGCATGCACAGTGCTGATTGCGGGTGAGGTGCCTTTTGCTGCCTGTCTGCACTTCAGAGCTTCTCGTTTGCCCAGTGGGGTGCACTCTCCAGGTATGAGTATCACGTTAAATCCTAGTAGAAGATTATATGGATGACAGAAAGTACTAAATTACTGAGGAATGTGCTATGAGAGAAATGTGAAGAAAAATGTCACCAAAAATATCACACAAAATTTCTCCAACAATAAGAGCAGCCTCAAACCCTGTAGTTATTCTTTCTGGAGACTAAAGGTTCTTTGACCTTGCATTCAAAGGTAAACCCCAGAGTATCTCGTAGCAAACCACTGTGTTTCCCTCTCTCAGTAAGGTTTTTGTCTGGAGAGCAAAAAAACCACGAAAGCTGCCACTCTAGCCTAACACACCTTTGGAATGGCCATGGGTGCAGAATAGGGACATAAAAAAGTATTAAAAAGAATTCTGTGATTAGATGCAGAATCAAAGAGAGTAAAGCGAGGAGAGAAAAGTTTGATTACTTTGTTTAAAAAACAAGTGGAAAAGACAAAAGAAGAGCCAAGGCACCTTTGTTTGACAGCAACTGCAGTTAACTGTTTGCTTTTTGGAAGGGAAGGGAAGGAAAGGAAAGGAAAAATAGGAGTTTGTTTGCGTATTTTTTCCCAAGTGAAACTGTAAGTGGAAATTTGAGATAAAGATAACATAATTATATAAGTGGATTTTAGTTAGCTCTGACAGAAAGGTTGATGATCCAACACGTGGAAGTATGCCAGGACACATTAGTGACCATAAGAAGTCATAAATTTGGTTTTATAATAAAGAGAAAGARGACCTGTAGTACAACATCTCTTATCATCCTGGTGAAACACTGGCTACATGATGAGTTGGGAAAAGTAAAACCCTTTTACTCAAAGACATCCTTTCTGATGAGATCTGAGCTGTATCTGGAGATCATCCATTTGAATCCCAACAGCAATCATATTTCAGTTCCAATATTATGTCATTATTGTAATTTTCATTTTGGTTTTATTCAGCACTCTACAGGGATAGTAAAGGACCTCCTGTTCTGCCCTGAGGTGTGTTAAAGTCAGTAGTGAAGTCATTTGTGAAGGGGACAGAGAAAAGGGACTAAAGCCAGTAACCGTATTGCAAGATAGACACTGAAGCTTTATTTGGAAGCTTTGGAAAGGGGAAAACTCACCCAGATTTTTTTTTTTATAGGTCAGCTATTCAAAGAGAAGGACAGGACAGGACAGGACAGGAGAGGACAGGAGGTGAATACTGTCATCCCAGC